>NW_026844095.1:869700-1177245 GCF_029531705.1 Pantherophis guttatus | reverse complement strand
TATCTATCTATCTATCTATCTATCTATCTATCTATCTATCTATCTATCTATCCTCCCTCTCTCTTATCTCTCTCTCTCTCTCTCTCTCTCCCTCCCCACCTCTTATCAATCTCTCTATCTATTTCTCTCTCTATCATATCTCTATCATCTCTCTATCTATCCATCCATCCATCCATTTCTGCAGAAATTCAACAGCAGATTCCACAATTCCTGCATCCCATTGAAGCTACATAATGAAATTCGTCGAGTGCACTTTATCAGGATTAATTTCAAGCCACACCAAGGCCTGACACAAGATATATCAGTAACTCTTCCTTGCAGAGTCAGTAGGACACACCAGGCTAGGCTGAAAAGGATAATTGATGGCTTCTTTGTTTGGGCAGGCGTCCTCCTTCTGTGAGGACTGCGAGTGTGCGTTACTGCCCCAGGTTTAACAAGTTGTAAGGATTCAATCTGTGTTCTTTTTAAGACAGAGAGAATGATGTCAAGAGGACAGTTGCTGCTTGGGTCAAAAAAATTGGCAGTTATAATCAGGCAATTGAGGCCTCGCCTCCTTTTAAACCCAAAAAGGGGGTGGGGCCTCAATTTGCTGCTACCATCTTGACTTTTTTCGAGCTCCTTCCCCATGGACAGCTCTGAATCTGCACCTGCCGGCAGGTGAAGCAAAAGACAGACAACAGCCGGGTAGTAAGATCTGGATGCTTCCTATATTTACATTGAAAAGCCAAGCAAAATTCAGCACTGGTCACAACCCAGATGTCGTAGAATCTAGACTAGGGTTGCCCAACCTTGGCAACTTTAGGACCTATGGACTTCAACTCCCAGAATTCATCATCCAGCTGCAAATTACACTACTGTATATCAATCCAAGATGTGCGATGGTTCAGTGGTTAAAGATACTGAGCTTGTCAGCTGGAAAGCTGGGTTTGAGACCCAGCGCCCTGCGATGGGGTGAGTTCCTGTCCCTTGCCCCTGCTCCTGCCCACCTAGCAGTTCAAAAGCATGCAACTGCAAATAGATAAATAGGTACCACTTCGGTGGGAAGGTTAACAGCGTTCTGTGCACCTCGGTGTATAGTCATACTGGCCACAGGACTGCAGAAACTGTCTTCAGACAATGCTGGTTCCCTTGGCCAGGAAACGGAGATGTCAGACACAATTGGACAGGGGAAACCTTTGTCTTTATCTCAACCATGGCAACTTTAAGATATGTGGATTTCAACAGCCAAAATTCCTCAGCCAGTATGCTGGCTAGGGAATTCTGGGAGTTGAAGTCCGGAGATCTTAAAGGTGCTATGGTTAGGAAACACTGGTTTAGTGTAACCCAGCATGAACCAGGTTACAGAGCTGCAAAGCTGACACACACACACACACACTTTTCACCTGCTGTCTTTCCCCCCTTCTCTTACATTTAGCTTTGAACCTTTTTTTTTTTTTTTATCTTTTCCAAGATACAGGAGCAAAACTCGGTCCGAAGGTCTCTGCTCCTCCTGGATTCCTAAGTAACTTCTACAACAGGTTAGTAGTTGATGCTGTTCTTAAAAATAGCGAAGTACTATTTTGGCTGAACTCAAACACAGTCCCTAATAAATCGAAATTCGTCTCTGGGTAAAACAGGAGAGTTGTACAACTTTTCAAAAAGAAAGAAAAAAAGCAGCGACCTTGGCCCCATAACCTCCTTTCAACATTTGGCTGAAAAAGCCCGATCCCCCCTCAATGCCCTCCAAATATGTCCCAGGGATCATTTGGGGGGTTTGGAAGAGGTGGTCCTTAAGAGACGAGGACCCCCAAGCCTATTTAATACGTTGGTCATGCTTGCTACCCAGTGTGTAACATCAACATTTGTGGGCGGAGTAACATGTAGGATGGCGGGTTCTAGGACAGGTAACACCCCCCTCCTTCTTACCTGTCTTCTGTCAGGTCCATGAGGGTTAAGCCATGATTGGAGAAGACAATGAAGGACATTCTCAACTGGGGGCTGCAGAAAGAAAGACAGCAAAGTGAGGACTTTCCTTCCTTCCTTCCTTCCTTCCTTCCTTCCTTCCTTCCTTCCTTCCTTCCTTCCTTCCTTCCTTTCCTTCCTTCCTCTTTCTTTCCTTCCTTCTTCCTCCTTCCCTCCCTCCCTCCCTTCCTTCCCTCCCTCCCTGTCTGCCCCCTCTCTCCCCTTCCCCTTCCTTCCTTCCTTCCTTCCTTCCTTCCTTCCTTCCTTCCTTCCTTCCTTCCTCTCTCAGGGAATCCTGGCAATATTCCTCTTCCCAGATGAATATGTGAAGTGTCTCTACTGGCTTTTTCACAAGAGATAGTCAGAAAAGTCAAGATGTGACTGTTGAAATGAAACTTCATCTCTTTTTGTGTTCATTCCATGCGTGGCTGTCTCTGCAGACTGTATATAATTTTTGGCGCTGCTGGTAGAAAGAGATCCATTCCTTACATCATTCCGAAGGCACGCCTCTTCTACAAATATAAATTAATCTGGGGATCATTTTTTGGATGCTCTTCTCTGAGCAGAGCCAGGGATTTATTTACAGTGCTTAATAAGGGCTTTAATTCCATTTCAACCCCCCCAAAAAAAGACAAATCAAGGAGATTTACAAAAGTAGTTGGCAACCTTGAACAAATCTTGGTCAATTCTCCACCCCTCACCAAATCACAACTTTCCTCTCATAGATCCTTTCGTGACAACTCAGTTAAAGTATATTTCATTGCTTACTAGGTTTAGAACCAAACCGTAAGACTCAAAATGTGGCAATTTTCTTCCTCTAAAAAAACTAGAGCTTCTTGAAAACAATTAATCAGGTTCTGATAACTTCCAGGAGTTTGTGCTCTCGAAAACACACAGGGAAACAAACTGTTTGGAATTCTTTGAAACTTGTGTTCCCTTTCTTCAGTTAAGAGGAAATCCAGTTCGAGGCAACAACAACACCAAAAATGCAAAACAAATGCGGTGTTTTTCTCAATTATTTTGAAATTGCCCAATAAATTTCCTTCAGCTACAATGTTGCTGAGAATCAAAGGAACAACCAGGTTTTAAGAGGGCAAACTTGAGTCAAGAGAAGGAAAAAAAATAGAATAGAATAGAATAGAATGCAGAATAAAATAGAATAGAAAATAGAATAGAATAGAATAGAATAATGAAGGAGTGGAGAGGAGAGAAGAGACTAGAAGAGATGAGAGAATACAATAGAGTAGAGTAGAGTAGAGTAGAGTAGAGTAGAATAGAATAGAATAGAATAGAATAGAATAGAATAGAGTAGAGTAGAGTAGAGTAGAATAGAATAGAATAGAATAGAATAGAGAATGGAGTGGAGTGGAGTGGAATAGAATAGAATAGAATGCAGAATAGAATAGAATAGAATAGAATAGAAAATAGAATAGAATAGAATAGAATAGAATAGAATAGAAAATAATTGGAATAAGAACAGAACAGAACAGAACAGAACAGAACAGAACAGAACAGAACAGAATATTCTTTATTTAGCCAAGTGTGATTAGATACCCAAGGAATTTGTCTCTGGAGCAGAAGCTCTCAGTGTACATGCAAAGGAACAGAGTAATAGTAATCATAATATGATACCAATAAGAGGAAAGCAGTATAGAAGATGAGAAGGATAATAGCAGTAATACTACATCCATACAAGATGGGTAAATATATTTAGACATAAAACAATATCGTCTGTGTCTAGTTGCTTTGGCATGCAATACCCTAGAGCGCCATCACAAGGGGAGGAGTTGAAACAGTTTATGTCCAGGATGTGAGAGGCCTGTAGATATTTTCTCAGCCCTCTTTCTGACCTGTGCAATCGACAGGTCTTTGTCGATAGTCCTAACGATCCGTTGAAGTCCGTCTCTCTCCCGCTGTACCAAACCAGACAGTTATAGAAGCACAAATGACAGACTCCATAATTCATCTGTAAAACCGTATCAGCAACGCCTGGGGCAGTCTGGATTTTCTGCGCTGGCTGACGCAGGGAGAACATTCTTTGTTGTGCCTTTTTAACGATGGTTCTAAGGTTAGGTGTGTCAGCGTTCCAGAAACAAACCCAACTCCAAGTAAAAAACTCTGAAGCAAGCATTTTTCAAGGTTCTATTTACTAGAATAGGTAAACTGGCACATCTGGGAAAACCCGAATCTGAGAACCCCCAAAACCATCCCCTCACTCCTCTGTTGATCACATGCTCCAACGTCCCCTCTCGAGGCAGCACTCTGACCACTCCTTCTCCAGATGCAGGATCGGCCTGACCTTGACTAGCAGGAAGAATGCTATGATGTCTAAAGACAACCCCTCTACTACTTTCCCACATATGAGAAGGTGGCAGCATGGAAGCTTCCAGCCTAATATGGCTTCCAAAGCTGACAAGGTGTCTATTTCAAATCGTAAGAGATTACGGGACCCCAAAAGTTGATGGATTCTACTGTTGATACTGAAAAGAACATCTGCTTGATTCTCTTCTAGCCTACATCAAGGCTACAGTCAACACACTTGAGTATCGCGACTGCTATGACTTTGGAGTAAACATGCAGAGGGCCAAGGCAGATGGCTCAGCCCACTGCAAACCCACATCTTATGCTGCCAGCCGGCCATAATTTCTTACCTTATGAATTTGTGAGCCAGATGTTCCACAAAGTAATAGATTTCACTCCAGTGGTGTAGGACGCTTCCTGATCTGGAAAAAAGAGCACGCCAGAGAATATTGACTTCCGTAATTTTATGTTGTCTTTTTAAAAGCGTCTGTTGTTTGGCAGTTGTTACGTGAGTGACACCCAATTTTACAACTCTTTTTTTTTTTTTTGGCCATGGTTGTTAAGTGAATCACAGTTTTTAATTGAATTCGGCTTTCCCCATAGACTTTGCTTGTCAGATGCCAGCTGGGAACGTTGCAAAAGCTAATCACATCACCTTGGGACACTCCAGGGTGAATTCTGACAACAGAAAAAGACTCAAAAGTAATTGTATGAAAATGCTGGCACCCCAAGTGAGTCTCCTTGGTGAGCTGCTTTTCATAGAATTCAAAGGCTGGAAGGGATCTCGGAGGTCTTCTAGTCCAGCCCCCTGCAGGAGACTTTATTCCATTCCAGACAAATTATTGTCTGGTCTTTTCAGCAAAAAAGAGATTCCAGATCTCTCTTTTTTGCTGCATTCACACCGTCCATCTTTAGATGTTTTGAAAGACCATCTGAAGAGGTTATTTCAAACTGCATTTGATGCCACAGAACGAACCCTGCCAATTATAGAAGAACCCAACAAGCCTTTTCTTGTTCAAAAGCATTTCTTTATAATCTTGATTATTCAGCACAAAGCTCAAGATAATTCACTATGACATGTAGGAAAAAATAAATGGGTGTTTAGAAACGATAGATTGTTTCGCCTTCCAATAATCCAAATAGGTCACCATTCTCAATTGTCTTTCTTCTTTTAATCTAATAACGTAAGTTAATGTAGCCAGATTTCTGTTTTTTCTGACTCATCCATTGAAGATCCTTGGCATATAAAGCTCTGCTTATCCAAATTGCGTTTGAAAGTTCTCTGCAGGGAAATTAAACTCTTCACATTTTTTGCAAGTTCATCACATGCAAAAATAAATAAATAAAAAATAGCTGCAGGATTAAGCCACAGTTTGCTCTCCTGCTTTGTAAAGTTAACTCAAAGCCCAAACCAGCTGGAGAATAAACCCCCTCTTAGATTTGCAAGGGGGGAAGGCAGCTCATTCTGATGCATCCACACCCAGGAAGAGGATTTGCTGAGAAAAGCAATAGGTCCAGCAGAATTCACTCTTTTTTCTTTCCTGTCCACAAGCGTCCAGAGAAAGGAGAGACCAGAAGCGGCAAATGAAGAGAATTATCTATTCTATTCTATTCTATTCTATTCTATTCTATTCTATTCTATTCTATTCTATTCTATTCTATTTATTCTATTCTATTCTCTATTCTAATTCTATTCTATTCTAATTCTATTTTCTATTCTATTCTGTTCTATTCAGATACAGATCGTAGAAAAAGACAGATAGCAAATTGAGTCATATAAATAAGCAAGAATGATAAGCCACACTTGGAAATGGGTGAGAACAGGGCAACTTAAGCTTCTCTCAATTTCTAATTTTATACTCATTTTTTTCCCATAATAAACAAGTTTCATTTCTGCAAAAGTTTGCCCTAAAGGCTTTGTGCATTAAGGTGCCGATGTCTTCAAATAAAATCTTTTTTTTTTTTTTGCAATTTTGTATCCTTTATATCCTTTTTTTTACAATAAATCACATTAGGTTGAGGAATATGTGCATTCGAGTAATAAGCACTTCTTTATTCCTTCTTGGGAAATAGAAGGAATGTCCTCAAACCCCAGAAACTCAGCTTGCTCAGATCTTAGCTTGGGAGCGAGATGTCTCCAGGGAAAGGTCCTAAGAAGCCGAGATGGCAGGGGTGACGATGCAACGGAAGTTGCCATTTGGACTTTTTTTGACCAAGCCCAGTGGCTGCCCTTCCTTCGAGATCTCACTGCACTACTAGACCGCCTGAAAAAGTTTCCACATTCTGCTTCCTTTGCAGAGATGCAGCTCAGAGCGAGAAGCACTGAGCTACGAAAGCTTGATTTTTCCATGGCTTTTCGCAAAAGGCCGGAAGCAAAAGGGAAGGACACGAGCTGCATCAGGCCCACCGACCAGAGGGGCTGTGAATGAACTCGGGGTGTGGGGTGTGGGGGGGCTGAGCCTGGTCTCCCCAGACGAAAGATTTGCATTCTGTGTGGTTTTTGAGTTACACACCACTTCTTAAATTCGCCACATAACTACATCTTGAAGGGTGTTTTTTTTTTTTTTCTCTGCTTGGAACAAGGATCCAAATATCTAAAATTACAGCTCTTTTTTCCATGAGATCTTCCCACACAAAGCCTCGCACAGAAAAAAAATGCTACAACCCCCCCCCCCCAATCCCAAGGTCGCATGCCAGCAAAGAAAAGGAGGGTGGGTGAAATCATTTGGAGGAAGAGATTTTTCCCTTCTGGATACTCTGCGCAGATTGAGCGAAGAACTCGAAAAAAGCAAAGATTTTTTTGCCCGGGAAAAAAAAAAATTGGAGGGGGAAAAAAAAAAAAGATTGCCACAGCTAAAGGGATTAAATCTTTTTTTTTGAAAACGATCTGGGAATTGAGAGTTTGCATAAGCTCATGCTGCATTTGGAAGGGCGTGATTTATCTTTTCCTGGCTTTTGATGGCTCTTTCCGTCAGCTGCCTTTAATCGCTCTTTAAATGAAACCGATGGTTTTATTGACGGCGCTATTTTGACGGTCATGACTGCTTTTGCAAAGCCCTATAGTTTTACTTTTTTTTTTTTTTTTGTCTTTTTGGGTCTGCAAAGTGATCTGTAAATACGATGAATAAATTTAAGTGAAACACATTTCACTGCGCGGGGAAGACGACAAGAAAAAAGGATTCCCAGCCCTGAGGCCCATGACATCCAGAGCTCACTTAATTGACATTTGCACTGAAATCACTCTTAGGAAATTGACGGGTTTTTTTTTTTGAGTAGTAGTTAATGTGCTTCCACTCTTCCGCAGAATTGGGATATTAAGTAAGACAGATAATCCTCAACGTACGACCCCAATTGAGCCCAAATTTTTGTTGCTAAGTGAGACAGTTGTTAAGTGATTTTTCCCTATTTTACAACCTTTCTTGCCACAGTTGTTAAGTGAATCACTGCTCATAAAATTATCTGCTACAATGTCCTAACTGTCAGTGACTACTTCAGCTTCAACCACAATATACGAGCACACAATAGATAGAAACTTAAAGTGAACCGCTACAAACTCGATTGCAGAAAATATGACTTCAGCAACAGAGTGGTCAATGCCTGGAATCTACCTGACTCTGGTTTCTTCCCCAACCCCCCAAAACTTTAACCTTAGACTGCCTACTATTGATCTCACCCCATTCCTAAGAGGTCTGTAAGGGACATGTATAAGCGCGCCAACATGCCTACCTTCCCTGTTCTACTGTCCCTTTTTATTCGTATCCATTTCACGTATTCAATTCATGCTTATACTTATATATATTACCTAATACGTTCTTGACAAATAAATAAAATAAATAAATAAAAGTGCAACTTGGAATAACACCTGTATCAACTCTAGGGGAGGGTGCTCGATTCCGTTTCCTAGCCAAGGAAGCCAGCGTTGTCCGAAGGCACTTCTGTGGCCATGTGGCACATGGAATGCTGTTACCTTCCCATTGAAGTGATGCCTATTTATCTACTCGCATTCGCATGCTTTCGAACTGCTGGATGGGCGGGAACTGAGGCGAGGAACGGGAGCTCTCATCCCATCACGTGGCGCTTGGGGCTCGAATCTGGCCTGTCAGCTTTCCAGATAACAAGCTCAGCATCTTTAACCACTGCGCCATTGCACCCCTCACATGCTCTCTATACAAAGAATAGTAAATAAGACAGCGAAGGGCAAACCCCAATGATTCATAATCTGGATTAGAAGCTGGTTCTCTCTGCCCACCAAGAACACCTGCCAACTTCACCCTCCTTATCACGGTGCAATGCCAAAATATGGTCCGTGTGTATTTTTAGAAGCTGTGCTGGATTTCTCACCCTGCATGGACAAATGAGAAGAAAGGGATAGTGTGGTGGGATGGCAGAAGGACAGAAGTTCTCTCTGGACCGGATTAGAGGTTAAGCTATCTATCCTCTGTTAGGACTTATGGTCATAGAGGTGCTCTGGTCCTGGTGTGAGATCTTTGAAGGCCACTCGTGAAGTTTCTGTCCAGCTGTTGAGTTTAACTGTCAGCCCTTCAGGATAGACCAGACATGGAAACGAATGCCCTGAAGATCAATACTACTTTTGTAAGAGCTGTGGTGGCGCAGTGGTTAGAGTGCAGTACTGCAGGCTACTTCTGCTGACTGCTGGCTGCCGGCAGTTTGGCAGTTCGAATCTCACCAGGTTCAAGGTTGACTCAGCCTTCCTTCCTTCCATCTGGGTCAAATGAGGACCCAGATTGTTGGGGGCGACATGCTGACTCTGTAAACCGCTTCGAGAGGGTTATTAAGCACAGTGAAGCGATATATAAGTCTAAGTGCTATTGCTATCAAAAACCGTGGTGATGGAGTGGTTAGAAGACAGTATTGCAGGCTGACTCTGCTCACTGCCAGGAGTTTGATCCTGACTGGCTCAAGGTTGACTCAGCCTTCCATCCTTCCAAGGTCGGTAAAATGAGGACCCAGATTGTTGGGGGCAAGAGGCGGACTCTGTAAACTACTTAGAGAGGGCTGGAAAGCACTGTGAGTTTGTATATAAGTCTAAGTGCTATAGCTACTGCCCTTCCTTCCTTCCTTCCTTCCTTCCTTCCTTCCTTCCTTCCTTCCTTCCTTCCTTCCTTCCTTCCTTCCTTTCCTTCCTTCCCTCCCTCCCTCCCTCCCTCCCTCTCAGTGGTTAGAAGACAGTATTGCAGGCTGACTCTGCCCACTGCCAGGAGTTCGATCCTGACTGGCTCAAGGTTGACTCAGCCTTCCAGGTTCAATAAAATGAGGACCCAGATTGTTGGGGGCAAGAGGCGGACTCTGTAAACCGCTTACAGTAAAAGCACTGTGAAGTTGTATATAAGTCTAAGTGCTATTGCTATTGCTATTGTAAATCAATAGTAAAAGAATCGTGCAAATCTGGATGTACTTCCCTTCACTCTCCCTTTATTTTTGTGAGAATTAGGGAGCAGCTTTTCTGAGATGTTTACTCACATTCCTTTCTTGGCCAGGCTTAAGTCCCTCTTATCTGACCATTGCCTCTGTTCTGTAAACCAGGGGTCCCTAACCCCAAGTCCGAGGACCGCTACCAGTCCACAGCCTGTTGGGAACTGGGCCATGCAAGCAGCAGGAGAACACACGAAGTTTCATTTACACAAGCGCAGGATCTAGGTTGCATTCATGAATCCACTCCCACCCTGCAGCTGCCACCACCATCACTGCCACTGCTGTCAGTCTGTGAAACCACTTATCTAAACTGAGCTCTTTCCTAGTTAGCCAGAATGCTGGCAAAATATTACTAGCAAACCTAGTACTCTATCCAGGTCAAATCAAGATGGACATTTATCACATTAGCTGCGTGGGTCTATTTGGACAGCTTCTGAGTTTTTAATAATAATACTGTAAAAAGAATAATAGAATAGAATAGAATAGCAGAGTTGGAAGGGACCTTGGAGGTCTTCTAGTCCAACCTCCTGCTTAGGCAGGAAACCCTACACCACTTCAGAGAAATAAGTTATTCAACATCTTCTTAAAAATTTCCAGTGTTGGACCATTTACAACTTCTGGAGGCAAATTGTTCCACTTGGTTAATTGTTCTAACTGTCAGGAAATTTCCCTTAGTTGCTTCTCTCCTTGATTAGCTTCCACCATTGCTTCTTGTCCTGCTCTGGGTGCTTTGGAGAATAGCTTGACCCCCTCTTCTTTGTGGCAGCCCCTGCGATATTGGAATGCCTGCTATCATGTCTCCCCTAGTCCTTCTTTTCATTAAACTAGCCATGCCCAGTTCCTGCAACCGTTCTTCCTATGTTTTAGCCTCCAGTCCCCTAATCCTCTTTCTTGCTCTTCTCTGCACTCTTTCTAGAGTCTCCACATCTTTTTTACATCACAATGCCCAAAACTGGATGCAAATATTACAAGAGTGGCCTTACCAGGCCTGATAAAGTGGTATTAACCCTTCACGTGGTCTTGATTCTATCCCTCTGTTTATGCAGCCCAGAACTGTGTTGGCTTTTTTTGGCAGCTGCTGCACACAGCTTTCTTTTGAAGATATTTATAGGCCATATATAGGATTGCATTATAAGCCAATTTCTACTAGGGCTAATCTCTGTGAAATTGCAATCCACTTCAAGAAGCATTTCAAAAAGTCCAGAAACAGAAAAGAAGCCATGGCCATTTCTCTGTGCACATGATAACGGGGCAAACTGTGGCATCATGGCCACCAATTATGACTTTTTTGCCCCCCCCCCCGATGTTCCCGGCATAAAACTGTCAACAGTGGTATAAAATAGCATTTTAACTTTATTACCATTCATTTGATCCACCTCCATACCCTTCTTCTATCTATTCATTTCAGACAAGTCATATCTACTATATACTTGTCGTAAACTATTCTTATTCTTTTTATTCTACAGATCTATTCCATTCCATTTAATTCCATGTCCATTCCATTCCATGGCTCCACTGGCAGGTCCGCACATCCCACTCACGAGTTTCCATACATTTCTGATTTTTGTTTCGTCATTGCTATACACGATTCCTTTTGCTTCACCAGTCCAAGGCGCCATGACCATATTTCCTGTCCTGACCTCCCAGTCCCTCCAACTGTTATTCTATTCTATTCTATTCTATCTATCTATTCTATTCTATTCTATTCTTCCTATTCTACTATTCTATTCTATTCCACTCCACTCCACTCCACTCCACTCCATATTTCTATTCTGTTCATTCCTTCCTATCCTTTCCTTTCCTATCCTTCCTATCCTATCCTATCCTATCCTGAACCTTCCTGTCCCCAAATATTATCTGGTGTAAAATCTCAG
Source organism: Pantherophis guttatus (assembly GCF_029531705.1). The sequence goes on along the minus strand of NW_026844095.1, from coordinate 1,165,696 downwards.
AAAGGCTGAGAAATATTTCAGGGAAGAGGAGCCTTCCCAAAGAGGCACAATTGACAACTATCAGGGGGCCAACCCAGATGAGCTGAGACAGCCAGGCTGGGTCTCCCTGCCAGAGTCTCTTGGTTAAGTGATGGGTTGGGAGAAAGGAGGCTTGCGATAATCCAAGCCAACACGTCTTAGACATCTTTAGCCAGAAGAAAAATACAATTACTTGTTAACACTCATCACATGAAAACCAAACCGCCTTTAACTGTGGAACATTACAAAATGTTAGTTTTGTTCAATTCCCCCGAGACAGAGAAGCATTTGGTACAGACACTGGGAAAAAAAAAATTAATGCACCTCCTTCTATGAAAGTTATCCCTGCTTATCTCTGCTTTTCTTCCCTCCATCATCAGTCTCCAACCCCTTCACCAATCTCTCAGATCTCTGGCTTCATTAATGGGTTCTGTTTAGCTTGGGGCTTCGTGCATTCTGTGAACTCAGCTATTGTGGTTTGTTGGTCACGCTTTGCAGCTTAAGGCAGTGCGTTACGAAGTTTACTCCCCAGAGTTTGTGGCGCTTCACGTGTGGCGTGTGAGTTCCACGCCTACGTACGAGGAAGAGAAGGGTCTTGCACGCAAAATCTTGAGCAGCCCCTTTGCTTTGGAACCGGCGCACACGGACGAAATGTTAGTTGATATTTGTGTTGACGTTTGTGGGGGAATGTTACACGAACAAGGGTTTTTCAGCTTTCGTTGCGCTGCACGGAGGAATATTTTTCAGGACACCTTGTGGGAAAGAAATGGGGAAGGAAGGTTTTGAAGCTCAGGGTTCAAGGCTCCATTCAAAAAGAGGAAAGAGTAGGGACGTGTGATGGGCCCACACTTTTGTCTGCCCAGTCAATCAGAGAATCAACAAAGTCCTTTTGGGTCTCAGTTGTGAACCATCCCACTTCACTTCCTTTTTTTTTTTTTTTTTTTTTGGAGTGGTGCAAAATCCTATAGGACTTACTCAGGGGTGAAATGCTCCCGGTTCGGACTGGATCGCCCGATCCAGTAGCGATGGAGGCAGGTGGTTTGGAGAACTGTAGCAAAAATCCCTGCCCTTCCCCATACTCAGCTGAGCCGCACAATCATCAGAGGCTTTTTTTTTTTTACTTTTAAAAGCATTTTTTCTACAACCTCTTTGGCCAAAAAATGCTTTTAAAAGTAAAAAAAAAAGCCTCTGCTGATCAGGCAACTCAGTGGGATCATCAGAGGCATTTAAAAGAAAAAAAGGCTCTTTACAAGCCTCTGACGATCCTGCTGAGTTGCTGATCGTCAGAAGCATTTAAAAGAAAAAAAGCCTCTGCCATCAGGCAACTCAGCTGGGATCGTCAAGGCTTTTGAAAGCATTTTTTTACAACCTCTTCGCCGAAGAAGTTGTAGAAAAAATTGTTTTAAAAGTTTTTTTTAAAAAAATGGCCACGCCCACCCAGTCACATTACCCCCCCACCAAGCCACGCCCACAGAACCGGTAGTAACCAATTTTAGATTTCACCACTGGACTTACTGCCTTGACACTGAAAACAACGATCTGATCTGAATTAGGACCACAATGCCCAGCACCTGGGAATCCTAGCTTTCCCTCAGACCCCTAGTTACAAGAATCTACCTTCCCTTAAAAATTGTTGTGCATGCAATTTTGTAGATGTGGAAATAGTAGTTTACTGATTGTTTACAAAAAGTGTTAAGTGAATATTTAGGGGAGTGGAGGAAATGGATAGAGTTGAATAAATGTTTAAATTAAGATTTATGGGGAAGGCTCTTTGAAATGTTATATATATGTATGGGGGAAAAAAGGCAGATTGTTGCTAGATTGGGAGTTATCAAATTAGAAGTTATTATATACGTTATTTTGAAATGTATGGTAAAAGGAAGTAATAATATTAATAATATTATTAGCATGTACCGTATTTAGAGGAGGGATAAGATCTGCAATTAGGAAGAAGTCACGGATGGGTGGTGAAGGGAGAGGGGGGAGATAAATGGGGGAAAAGTATTTGAAAACATTTTCAACCAAATAAAAAAATCTACCTTCCCTTTCCATGTCCACCTCAACCCCCCTCTACGTTAAGCCTCCTCCATGCTACCAAAGTCTTGGACAAGAAAGAAAGTAAGTTTTTATAAACCCAAGTTTGCATTGGGACAGGAAGGCTCCAAAAAGACAACATGGCGGTAGCATCCACACAACAAAACCTTTTCCTGTTTTACATGCATTGCACAAAAGGGAGGAATTTTCATTGCACAACTGGGACCTCCATCTAACCTTAACCCTAACCACCCACCACCCAATGCAGAGTAGATTCAGCCACCAATGCCTTATACCTCCACCAATTAAAGGAATAATTTAAATATTGGACATCTTTGTAGACCCGATTACCCCATGTTTATTCAGTTTTTCAAGGTTTGCCCAATGCACTGATTCATAAACTAAATCCGACCAGGAACCCACAAAACACCAAGCTAAGTCTGGCATTGGTTGGAATATGGCTCAGTGCAGAGGTGGGTTTCAGCAGGTTCTGACCAGTTCTGTAGAACCGGTAGCGGAAATTTTGAGTAGTTCGGAGAACCGGTAGTAAAAATTCAGACTGGCTCTGACCCCATTTATTCTCTGCCTCCCAGGTCCCAACTGATCAGGAGGAAATGGGGATTTTGCAGTAACCTTCCCCTGCCATGCCCACCAAGCCACGCCCACAGAACCAGTAGTAAAAAATTTTGAAACCCACCACTGGCTCAGTGTGTCACTCAAGTCCAGCCACTCTTCAATATGTGATTGTTTGGGAGCGCCAAAAGAGAAGATGCAGGCTGACAACTATCCATCCATCCATCCATCATCCATCCACCTACCCATCCATTTCAGCTTCTTCTGACCTCCTTAAGTGTTCCATACAGGTGGCTTTGCAGGTCCTGAAAACACCTGCATTTCTCCTCTGCAGGTATCCATCCTGCCTGCCCCAAATTCTTCTGCCTTTAGTTCTTCCACCATCCCATCTCTCTCCTCAGTTCTTTTCTCTTGGAAGCAGACTGAGTTCTGCACAATACAGAGATGCCCCTTTAGTTAAGCCGGCCTTTTCTGAGCCCAGAGTGTTTTATGACCGCTTTATCCAGGTGAGTTTGGCTTTTCCCCCCCTCACAGTCCTGCTGGCAGGGAGTAGGAGATGCAGCCTCGCACACCTGGAGGGCGCCAGGTTGGGAAAAACTTTTCCCGAAGCGAAGCCACCAAACTTGTCACTCAGGAGGAAACATTACACCGAAATGAAAACACCAAAATCTGCAGGCAACACTTAAACTCAGTTGCAGGAAACGAGAATCGACTTCCCTGCTGTCCTCAAGAACAAAGGCCTTTCTTTCCCTTACATAAGTCGCTCTTTCCTTCCCAGGCTAGTTGTGTATCAGTTTGCACAACCCATTAAAACCCATTTTCTTGTATTTAGACCCAGTTTGTGGGGGGCAATAAGCTGACTTTGTATAAAATATACAAAAGTATGAAGGCTATTGCTTAACGCATTGTAAGGCGCCCTGAGTCTCCGGAGAAGGGCGGCATATAAAAATAAATAAAAATAAAAATAAAAACTTTTCGTTTGAGGGGTTTTTTGGGGGGAAGGCTGGTGAGTGAGTAGTAGCTTAGCCTATGTGTACCCAATGCATTGCATGAATTTAGAAAGAAAAGTGAATTTACTGAATAAAGGTAGTTGTGTAAATAAAATGGGTGTTGTTTTTTTTCCAGATTCTGGAAAGGCAATGGGAAAAGATGGAAGACCCACACAGTCCATCTTTCAAAATAACCTCTGGTGAATTTTTATTGCTACTATTCAGGCATGTCTGGAAGGCAGGGTCAAAAAAAGCCAAGATGGCAGCCATGATGATGTCATCGTAGCTCTGCCTGTCACACACAGTACAACAGGGGTGTCAAACTCAAGTCATCATGGTGGCGTCACATGATGTATTGGGACTTTTCCCCTCTTCACTAAACTGGGTGTGGGAGGGGGCTAGCACGTGACGCATCCGGCCCGAAGGCCGCGAGTTTGACTCCCCTGCAGTAGCGCATCCTAAGGACAGAACTGCAACCTCCTGAAGTTGCAGACAGTAGACATAGACATAGCTAACCATGGTTGACTTCCTTATTGCAAACCCAACGGACTCCCTTGAATAGTGGGATGATGCACGCCAAAGGATGTCCCCACCCCCACCCCCCACCCCCCACCCCCCGTGGGTCAGTCCTGAGCCCTTCTAGGAGCCTTGGGAAGCCTAAAGGAGCCCATCCACAAAATGTCCCGGACCGAATCTGGATGCAGAAGGTTAGTTGGGAAGGGGTGGCCCAACCCAATCTTTGCTTCACTCCCAGTTCACATGAGCCTTTCTGGTTTTCCTACCCTCTGAAAATGCAACGGCTGAGCTGAAACCTACTAGTGGAAGCTCGCAAACACAACTGACCGTCCATCCTACCCACCCAAAGCAGGAGGGTCTCCACATGGGGTCAAAAAGTCAAAATGGCAGCTCCGTGGGGGGAGGGGGTTGCCTCCCCTTGTGGATTCTCTGATCCGAAGAGCAGCAGTTGGGAAAATAAGAGGCCCAGCTGAATTCCCTGGTTCTATGTTTCCTACTTTCCTTTTGGGGGAAAAAATAGCATAGAAATGGGATTTAAAAAGCCGCTTTCACAGAGATCCTCTTTCAGGGCTCCTGGGTGCAACAGGCAGGACTCTTTGCAAACTGGTAGCTCTCCATGATAGTTTTTGACATGAAATGGAAAAAAAAAAACAAAACATCCTTCTTTGGAAGGAGGATAATTAAATCCACCCACCAAATCATCTTTTCACAGCCCTGGGGCTCTGCTGAATGTGGCTCTTTGGAAACTCAAGCCTCTACAAAATCTTTTGTTTGGTTTTGTTGTTACATGTCAGGCGCTGTTAATTTTGCCAAGAAGGCTCTCTGGCTGCTGCTTCATTCTTCAACACATCTGGCCAATATTTCAGATTGCAGCCCCAAACCTCTTATGCAAACACAATGCATCATGTCAGTTGCGGGGCAAATAACATGAGCAAGCATTTTATTTCTTCCCTGGATGCAATTCCTGGAGCTGCAGAAAGCAGCAAAAATAGGGAGGGGAAAAAAAAAGAACGGGGAATGCACATTTGATTAATGGAGAACAAAGGAGCAGCGACTCAGACTTAAGGGGGAAAATGGGCTAAAAATAAATTTAAAAAGACACATCACAACAATGTATTCTCTGCAATGGAGCAACTTCGAATTGACTCCGGAGTTCAGGAGATCTTAAAAAGTTGCTCCGCAGGAATTCTTAACAATCCATCAAGGGAAGGAGGCTCAGCTGAGGGATTTACTAAGGCTTCGGAAAATGGCATTTGTAAATCTAAAACCAAAGTGGCCACAGCTGATAGCTGCTCTTTGGCTAAACTTTTCCCAAACAAAGCAATGTTGCGAAAGAAAGAAGGAAGGAGAAGGAAGGAAGGAAGGAAGGAAGGAAGAAGAAGAAGGAAGGGAAGGAAGAAGAAAGAAGAAGGAAGAAGAAGAAGGAAGGAAGGAAGGAAAGAAGAAAGAAGAAGGAAGGAAGGAAGGAAGGAAGAAGAAAGAAAGAAAGAAGGAAGGAAGGAAAGGAAGGAAGAAGGAAGGAAAGAAAGAAAGAGGAAGGAGGAAGGAAGGAAAGATGGAAGGAAGGAAGGAAGGAGAAGGAAGGAAGAAGAAGGAAAAAGAAGAAGGAAGGAAGGAAGGAAGGAAGAAGGAAGGAAGGAAAGAAGAAGGAAGGAAAGAAAGAAAGAAGAAAGAAGAAAGAAAGAAAGAAGAAAGAAAGAAGGAAAGAAGGAAGGAAAGAAAGATGAAGGAAGAAGGAAAGAAGAAGGAAGGAAGGAAGAAGGAGGAAGGAAGGAAGGAGGAAGGAAAGAAGAAAGAAGGAAGAAGAAAGAAGGAAGGAAAAAGGAAGGAAGGAAGAAGGAAGGAAGAAAGAAGGAAGGAAGGAAGGAAGGAAGGAAAGGAAGGAAAGAAGGAAGGAAGAAGAAGGAAAGAAAGAAAGAAAGAAAGAAAGAAAGAAAGAAAGAAAGAAAGAAAGAAAGAAAGAAAGAAGAAAGAAAGAAAGAAAGAAAGAAAGAAAGAAAGAAAGAAAGAAAAAAGAAAGAAAGAACAAGGAGCCAACTTTGGAGGAAAGAGGAAAGCGGCTGCACTTACTTGTCCAGGATGAAGTAGAGGTCGAAGCCCCCGTAGCAGGCGGCGCCCCCGTCCTCCCTCTGCCCGCCTCGCCCGTCACAGGTGAGCACCAGGGCGGCCAGGAAGAGCCACCGCGAGCCCCGCAGGAGAAGCTGCTGCTCCGCCAGAGCCATGGCCGAACGCAGGCGGAGAAGGTCCGGGACTCTGGGCTGGCCAAGCTCCCTTAGCGGAGGGCCATGCAGAGGCTCCCCGAGCCTCGAGCAGGGGGAAAAGTCCCGGGAAAAGAGGCGTCCAGCTTTCCCTTCTGCCGCCTTCAGCGACTCTCCTTTGGCCCTTTCGCTCCAAGCGCAGCGCAGCCAAGCCAGCCACTGGCTCTGCAAGGCGATTGGCAACTTCCGGACGCTTTCTCTCTCTCTCTCTCTCTCTTTCTTTCTTTCTTTTTTTTCTTTTTCCCCTTGGCTTTGCCTTGCCCCAGATTCGAGGAACGTGGAAGCCTCTCCGCCCCCTTCCCCGCCAAGGGAAGCTCGCTGCTTTGCCTGCGAGCGGAGATCTCAGGATGCCTCCTTGTGGCCGAGCGCACGCTGCGCTCCGACCATGCGCTCAGCGCCTTCGCCCAGCGGAGCTGCCCGCTTCTGTCCAGACTCCAGATCCAGGAGGCTCTCCGTAGGCTTGAGCGCGGGCCCCTCTCCTACATGGGGTTCATTAGTCAGAAAAATTAAGGTCCTGCCCCTAGAACTAAGGAGAACTTTCCCCACGCTTAGAAGACTTAATCAACGGAACGAGGTGCCTTCAGAAGTTGGAGGTGCTCCATCACTGGAGGCTTTCAAGAAGAGATTGGACAGCCCGTTTGTCCGGAATGGGATAGGGTCTCCTGCTTGAGCAGGGGGTCCGGCTAGAAGACCTCCGAAGTCCCTTTCAACTGTTAGCCTGTTTCTGTTTCAAATAAATGGGCTATTATTTACGCACTATGAAAAACCTGGATTTGTAAGCAACTCTAGGCAGTGTTTGTGGTGCATTTTATATGAACTGATTTTTTGAATAGAATAGAATAGAAAATATGAATAATGGAATGGAATGGAATGGAATGGAATGGAATGGAATGGAATAGAATAAAATATGGAATGGAATGGAATGGAATGAATGAATGGAATGGAATGGAATGGAATGGAATAGAATAGAATAAATAGAATAGAATAAATAGAATAGAATAGAATAGAATAGAATAGAATAGAATAGAATAGAATAGAATTCTTTATTGGCCAAATGTGATTGGACACACAAGGAATTTGTCTTTGGTGCATACGCTCTCAGTGTACATAAAAGGAAAAGATACATTCGTCAAGAGGAATATAATAGAATAGAATAGAATAGAATAGAATAGACTAGACTAGAATTTTTTATTGGCCAAGTGTGATTGGACACTCTCGGTGCATAAGCTCTCAATGTACATAAAAGAGTAGAGTAGAGTAGAGTAGAGTAGAGTAGAGTAGAGTAGAGTAGAGTAAGTAGAGTAGAATAGAATAAATAGAATAGAATAGAATAGAATAGAATAGAATAGAATATAGAATAGAATAGAATAGAAATAAAATAGAAATAGAAATAGAAATATAGATAATATTAATAGGAATAGAATAGGAATAGGAATAGGAATAGAATAGAATAGAATAGAATAGAATAGAATAGAATAGAATAGAATAGAATAGAATAGAATAGAATAGAATAGAATGAATAGAATAGAATAGAGTTCTTTATTGGCCAAGTGTGATTGGACACACAAGGAATTTGTCTTTGGTGCATAGGCTCTCAGTGTACATAAAAGAAAAGATACATTCGTCAAAAATCATAAAACGCAACACTTAATGATAGTCATAGGATACAAATAAGCAATTGAATCATACTAGGAAACAAACAGAACAATATAAATCATAAAAATACAAGCAACATGGTTACAGTCATAAGTGGGAGGAGATAGGTACTAGGAAGGATGAGAAGAATAATAGTAATGCAGACTTTGTAAATCATTTGACCAAAAAAAAAATCTGATATTCATTCAGTTCATTCAGACGTTCTCCTCGTGCTGAGCCAAAACGTGAAAAGTTCCCAGTTCCTGTTATTAAAACTCCAGGGATGAAACAGAGACTCAAGGAGAATTCCTCTGGAAAATGTCCACTAAATCGGGCCGAAGAGTGATTTGGCTGAGACAGAGAAGATTAGGAGTCTCAGTGGCCTCTTCTGGAAAAAGTGGCAAGCCCTTCAGAGTCTGAGCTGGCTTTTCACCCTAAATCATGATTTGCTTCCTTCTGATTTACTGAGTAAACCACAGTGTTGGTGTGGCACCTTAAGTTAAGATTGTGGTTGATTTAACTGCAATGGCCAGCTGCTGCTTATTACAATATGTCCCAATTTTCAGGATAACACTCCAAGCAGTTCCAAGCACTGTAAGCAACTGTACAATAAATAGGATTTTGAAAGCCTCAGAAGTGGCCTGGTTCCTACAGGACAGCGATGGTCTTTGGCACTCTCTCTACACACACAGCGAACTCATTCATGAAACAAACCGTGTTTTGACTTAGCATGATGTCTGAGCTTAAGGAGTTCATATCTGCTCCTTATAGGGGTGTCCATGGGGGAGGCTACCCTCTTCCAATGGAATAGAGTAGAGTAGAGTAGAGTAGAGTAGAGTAGAGTAGAGTAAGTAGAGTAGAGTAGAGTAGAGTAGAGTAGAGTAGAGTAGAGTAGAATAGAATAGAATAGAATAGAATAGAATAGGAGATAACTGATTGTAGAATAGAATAGAATAGAATAGAATAGAATAGAATAGAGTAGAGTAGTAGAGTAGAGTAGAATAGAATAGAATAGAATAGAATAGAATAGAATAGAATAGAAGATAACTGATTGTAGAATAGAATAGAATAGAGTAGAGTAGAGTAGAATAGAATAGAAGATAACTGATTGTAGAATAGAATAGAATAAATAGAGTAGAGTACAGTAGAGTAGAGTACAGTAGAGTAGAGTAGAGTAGAGTAGAGTAGAGTAGAGTAGAGTAAATAGGAGATAACTGATTGTAGAATAGAGTAGAATAGAGTAGAGTAGAGTAGAGTAGAATAGAATAGAATAGGAGATAACTGTAGAATAAAGTAGAGTAGAGTAGAGTAGAATAGAATAGGAGATAACTGTAGAATAGAATAGAATAGAGTAGAGTAGAGTAGAGTAGAGTAGAGTAGAGTAGAATAGAATAGAATAGAATAGAATAGAATAGAATAGAAGATAACTGATTGTAGAGTAGAGTGAGTAGAGTAGAGTAGAGTAGAGTAGAGTAGAGTAGAGTAGAATAGAGTAGAATAGAGTAGAATAGAGTAGAACAGAACAGAACAGAACAGAACAGAACAGAACATGTTCTAGTCCAGCCCCCTGCTCAAGCAGGAGAACCTATACCAGTGATGGCAAACCTTTTAGGGACTGAATGCCCAAACTGCAACCCAAAACCCACTTATTTATCACAAAGTGCCAACATGGCAATTTAACCTAAATAATGAAGTTTTGTGAGGAATTTCAATCACTCTTTCACAACTTGATTTCTCTCTGGTGGCACTGGTTTTCTAAGTGACTGTCTAGTCTGTTCTTAAAAACCTCCCATGTTGAAGCACCCACAACTTCTGGTGGCAAGCTGTTCCAGTGGTTAATTGTCCTCACTGTTAGGAAGTTTCTCCTTAATTCCAGGTTGCTTCTCTCCTTGGTTAGTTTCCAACCATTGTTTCTTGTCCTGCCTTCTTTGGTGTTTTGGGGAATAATTATTTGACCTTCTCTTCTACGGGGCAGCCCCTCAAATACTGAAATACCTCTATCATGTCACCCCTAGTCCTTCTTTTCTCTAGACTAGCCAGATCCAAAATTCACAGCTGTTCTTCATATATTTTAGTCTCCAAGCCTTTAATCATCTTAGTTGCTCTTCCCTGAACTTTTTCCAAAGTCTCAACTTCTTCTTTGTAGTAGACTCTGAGTGGTTTAGAAGAGACCACCACAAAAATCAAATTAAAATCAGTACACACTCGTGGAAGGTTGCTGCAATGGGGCCTCTCAAAAGAAGGACAGGGAAGGCCCGTGGCATTCGTTGCCTTCAACCAATGCTCAGGGCATGAGAAATACTCCATACTAAGAGACTCAGCTCTTAATTCAGAAATGCAAATAGATTTTAATAGGTAGAACCCAGATCTGGTTTCCCACGTTTGGAAAATAACGCTACAAGGATGCCCCTGGTTTGAAAGAAAATACAAGCAACAGAAAAATCACTCCGTATGGAAGAAGTAGTCATTTCTTCTTGGAAATCCAAATGAATGAAATTGGCAATGATTTAAGAAGCATCTGGGTTAAATTAAATTAAGTGGGGGTGGGGAGCGATGGTGTGTACTGTTGCCCACCCAACCAAAAAGAAGTTATGGACGATGCTTCCAAGAGCAAATTGCAGATCTTCCGAAGAGGCATGAAGTCATCGGGATGGAAGACTTTAATTACCCCAACATCTGTCGGGAAACAGCTCCGCCAAGCATGGTCCTTCCAGGAAATTCCTGACTTGCCCTGCTGATAACTTTCTCCTTCAGAGAATGGAAGGGAGGCATAAGAGGGTCAGCTTTCCTTGGCTGAATATTAACCAGTAGGAAAGACTTAGCTGAAGGAGTGAAAAGAGCAAGAACATGGAGAGAACATGATCACGGGGCGGATGGGGGGTGGAAGACTTGATTTTGAGGGAAACCAAACCTGGGCGTGACCAGCACAGAACTTGGACTTCAGAAAAGCAGATTTTAACATAGAGATTAATTGTAAGTAGGACCCTCTGGCTGAAAAGGGGGAAAGATGCTCAAGATGGGAAGACACAGACAACCAAAGGAGAACACCAGTAGTATCTAGAAAATCTAGGAACCGTACCAGAACTCAGAATGGCTGAGTCTTGCAAGAAAGAATTAAAAACTGTTAACTCAGAATATGAGTGGAATGTTAATTTATTCTTACATATTCATCATCATCTTCATTTAACGACCCCATAATCCCTTGCAGGGTGGCGTCTAAGCAACTGAATGGAGCTAGCAGAGTGTTTACTGGCCGGCTGCCCTTCCTGTCGCCAATGCGGAGTTTTTGTTCAGCAGATATACTCTCAGTGTGCCCAGAGAGAGAAATATCTGCCTCTACCTAGGATCGAACTCACAGCCTCCTGATTGTGAGGCGAGAGCTCCACCTCTAGGCCACTCACCACTCCTAAATTTATTCTTACATATTGTAGGAAGAAAAATCCGGTCCAGTTCCAAACCGGGAGAAAGGCACTGGGAATAAAATGGAGGCTGATTGGAAAGAAGGACTCTGTTTCTTGATAAACAGAACCAACCACAGCATGCAGTTCTGGGACAGCTGACAAATTAGCTTGATGAGTGCATTGAATTTTATAGGTTTCTGTGAATTTGAAGTTTGAACTGTTCTTGGGTTTGCAATGAAGGGGATTTTGTGTCTCTTGCTATTTGATTGGTGGTGGGTTAATCCTATGGAGAATCTCATTGTGGATCAATTTTTTAATGAATCTAATATGCACTTCTCTAGGTAGATTATGTCTATGTGCATAATTCGTGTGGATTCTATAAATTTCATCCATTTCATTAATCATTTCTTCCTTTCCAATTCCTAATGCTCCTGCCAATAGCTCCGCCATCATCTCCGGAAGGTCCTCATTCTTTTCTTCCCACACATTCTGAAATCGTAGAAAATGGGCAGCCTTATCTATTTCCAATTGGATTATTGTCTGTTCGAGATCTCTATTGGCTTGAATTAATCTTTCTTCCATCTCCTCCACTTTTTTTTCTTCCCTTCCCATTCTATCTTCCATCTCCTGTAATTTTTGTTCATTTTTTAGAATTTGTTGCTGGAAGCATTCAAATTTATCATCCATCAATCTCATCTTTTCTTTCATTTCTCCCGTGTCACTCCTTACTTCTCCTATCTCTCGTTTCAAATCCTCATGGTTCTTTAACATAACCTCCTGCATTGTTTGTTGCATCTGTTGTAGATCCTTAAATGAGTTTGATCTCTCTCTGCAAAATCCCCATTTCCTCCCAATCAGCTGGGACTTGGGAGACAGAGAACAGATGGGGGCGGGGCCAGTCAGAATTTTTACTACCGGTTCTCCAAACTACTCAAAATTTCCACTACCGGTTCTCCAGAACTGGTCAGAACCTGCTGAAACCCACCTCTGGTACATACCCTGCCCTTGCCATGTTCCTCCCTGCAGCCTCTCCATCAAGCTACCACCTGATCTATCTCAACAGCTGGAAAGTTGGAGAGTATGAAACGAGTGTAACAAATGGGGGTGACAAACCGAGACTTGACACAGGCTTGTGAGTTCAATGCATGTGTTTAATTGGCCACGTTCTCACTTTTCTGCCCTCTGAGGGGAGAAGGAAACAATGCAGGTAATAACCCCTGCAACGTATCCCAGGAGAGAGTTAGTCGTACATGGCTTCGTGGCAGTAAGAGATGTGGAGAATGAAGAGGATGTTCATCCGGAAACAGGATGATCCTTCCGAGAAGAAAAAGCTTGGCTCTGGAACGAAAGACATTGGGACAAATTGAATGACCCATTGGGATCCCCACATCAAAACAACTTACCTTATGCATGCCCAGAATCTGAAAATAACATTTAACCCAGCACAGGTACTTAAGCAAAATGGTTCAGTTGAGATCGGCATACGTAGGACTGATTGGGGTAGATTGTAGGGCTGTCACCGAGATATAATTTTATCATATTTTATCTATATCTTAAATTATTGTGTTTTATTCCAATTTCATTGTAAATCGTATTTTATTCCAATTTCATTTTAAATCGTATTTTATTCCAATTTCATTTTAAATCGTATTTTATCCAATTCCATTTTAGATTGCTTTTATCAAATTGCAGTAATAATTTGTTTCTGGAACTCTGCACTTTAATATGATGCAAGGGCAAATAAATAAACAAACAAACATTGGGACAAATTTGACAGCTTCACATGCCACATAGGCTGTGGTGGGATTCAGCCAGTTCGCATCTATTCGGGAGAACCGGTTCCCTTCTCCTCCTCCTCCCCTCCCCTCTTTCCCTTCCCTTCCTCCTCTTTCCTTTCTCCTTTCCTTTCTCCCCCCCCCCCACCTTCTTCTTGGATTCATAAAATTCTGCAAACGCTCCTTGGTTTATTCAAAGAAACCCAAAGCCAATACTTACTTTTAATTTCAAAAGCAAGATAGCTGGGGATCCCTTGGCAAAATGTTTCCACCTGTTTCCCATAGACGGACAGGTCTGAAATTTTCTTATGGGAAACGGTGAAGGAGATCTCCTTTGGGGCAGGTCCACTTCGAGGATTCTTCTAAAAGAGGAGAGAACAAGAGGGCCGTGTTTAAAGATGGATGCAATGAATGGCATGCACTAAAATGGGAAGAGGGATTTCATATCACTTTTTAGACTGGCTCATTAGCCATCTGGGCCACAGGGGGGAAAAATACTCTCTTATCAATATACAGAATAACAGAGTTGGAGGTCAAGCAGGAGACCGTATACAATTTGAGACAAATGGCTGCCTGTCTCTTCTTAAAAGCTGCTATTGATGGAGCACCCACAGCTTCTGAAGGCAAGTGGTAGAATTAAAGGTGCTGTGTTGTCGAGGGGCTTTTGACTCTCGACAGAAAGGATGCAAAAGGAGGGACAAAACGAAATGTGGATAACAAAAATGTTTTAAACATTATTTTAAATGTTTGAATAGAATTGTTGAATTATCCCGCCATGAGTTGTCCCGTGGCTCCTCTCTGTCCGCCGCAAATTGAAGATGTGGCTCTGTCATCAAAGGGGCTGATCCGTAGGGGTGATTTTAAATAATTTTAATCAATTTTTAATTGGATTTTTAATGTTTATGTAATTTTTGTTCTGTTCTTTGTAAGCCGCCCTGAGTCCTTCGAGAAAAGGGCAGCATATAAATTACATAAATAAATAAATAAATAAATAAATAAATAAATAAATAAATAGTTAGTTGGCCATGGTGAATTGGCCATGGTACCCTTTTGCTGGGCCCAGGTGGACCTTCCTCTCAGATCTCCCTATCTTTACCTGTTTTTCCCGGATGGTTTTGGGAAGAGTAGTTATGTCTGGCATGATCTGTTTATTCATTCTGACGATGAAGCAGGTTTTCTTGGACAATATCCGGGTTGCCATGAAACCCTATCAAAACAAAACAGGAGCCAAAAAAAATGAGAACGACGCCAAGAGAATCTGAGGCTGGGGAAGTTCCCTGAGCCTTCCCATTAGATCATAAGATCTCAGTTAGCAATAGCAATAGCACTTAAGACTTATATACCGCTTCACAGTGCTTTACAGCTCTCTCTAAGCGGTTTACAGAGTCAGCCTCTTGCCCCCAGCTATTTCGGGTCCTCATTTTACCGAGCTTGGAAGGATGGAAGGCTGAGTCAACCTTGAGCCCGGTGAGATTCGAACTGCCAAATCGCAGGCAGCTGGCAGGCAGCAGAATTAGTCTGCAGTACTGCATTCTAACCGCTGCGCCACCACGACTACATTAAGTCCACCATTATTTTTATTGGATGTGGCGAGACAATAAAGCTACAGGACTTCCAAACAACAGCAAATTATGCCTGGCTTTGACAAGGTGCACCATTCATGGAAAGAATGCCATTTCTTCACCCCCTAACTGAGAGTCCCTGAAGAGGCCACTGGTGTGACTTGATATAAAGCAAGAGAGAGGCTGTTTGGTATAGTGGTTAAAGGCTAGAAACCAGGAAATAGGGAATTCTAGTCCCACCTTAGCCACCAAGCGAATGGGTGACTTTGGGCCAGTCCTTCTCTCAGTCCAAATGACTTATTTAGAAAATAGGAAGTAAGAGCACTAGTTACATTCACTGCCTTGAATGGAACAAGAATATAAAGGTAGGGAGGGGAGAAAAACCAACTAAGGCAGTTCATTGCATCTTTAGAAGTAGGGGCCATTCTGGAGCCCACCAGCTTTGAAGGGAACTGAAGAAAAGCTGTGCAGAGGCTTACAGCACCTTCTGGAGAAGGAAGAGGGCAGGAGAGATTCATCTCAAGGTTGTCCCTTGGATGGAATGGAAGAGTGGAAAAGCGTAGGGCAGAGGTCTTCAAACTTGGCAGCTTTAAGATTTGTGGACTTCAACTCCTAGAATTCTCCAGCCAGCTGGAGAATTCTAGGAGTTGAAGTCCACAAGTCTTAAAGCTGCCAAGTTTGGGGACCCCTGGACTAGGGAGTTGCAGATGCTGGAGAAGATTGTGCAGTGGAGAAAAGCTCTCAACAACGTCGTGACTTCACAGCATGTAAGAACTTCACGCCCTCCAGGGCAAATTCCCTTTTGGATGCTAGTTGAGGTCAAGATAAGATTAAAAAAAAGTGTTTCTTACAGTGCCATAATCCAAGACGGAGCTCCAAGAATCCCAACCGTTGTTGTGGTCTACATTCACCACCTTCCTTTGGTGATCAATGTTGACAGATTGATGTGAAGTCCCTCCGACATTTCCCTGGTTGTTTTCAATGATGTTCTTGGGTAGGAAAGATAAAGGACAATAGTTGAAAATCTACCCTTATATTCATGAAAATTAAAATATAAGATGGGATGTGCTCCAATAGATAACAGAAAGAGATATGGCTACAAATGTGCTAAACAAAAAAATCCAGACTTTGGAAGAATATTGCTTAGCGCCTCAAAACTCTGGTTTATCCTTTCTCTCATTTCCAATTGGGTGAACTAATTTGTGGAAAAGCGCATCTTTGAAAGCATTATTTTTACTTCTCTTAATCCTGCTTTTCAGCTTAGAAATCTTCAAAGGGGCTTTGCCAAGTGTGGCAACAGTGGGAAAAACGCAAAAACAAGCCACTTCAGCCAAAACTTTGAATGTCTAATTGCAAGAATTAAACGGACGCGCCAGATAATTTTAACTTTTAACTTCATAAAAAGCAAAAACAAAAATAAAAATTGAATTGCTTTTGTTAGAAAGAAAACAGATGTGTTTGCAATAATGCTATACAATGGTACTTACGGTCAAAACTGGGGCTAGGAAAACTCCTAGAAACACCGCACTCAGAATCTGGAATGGAGGTCAAAAACAAATTGGCAATTAGAGAGAAAAATGGTGGGGGGGATGATAATTAGCTGATAGAGGATAGACAGACAGACAGACAGACAGACAGACAGACAGATAGATATAGATATTTAGAAATGGAAACAGCAAATTTCAAATTTAAAAAATCATGCTGCCTCGTTCACTTTGCACCCTGATGTGCTGTGTCAAATCTCTCTACGAATACAAAGCTTGAAGTTCAGGAACATATGTAGATATGCCTAGTTTATTATTCAAGCAGCATTTTTAGAGATTCTTCTAATATTTTAAAACCCAAAAAGATCAATGGCTATGTTTTCCTGCAATCAGATTCACCAGCTCACAATCTCATAGATCCCCTCTTGGCTCTCCCAAGACAATTGGTGTGTCATTTTCAGGAGAAGCATTCTGGGCCACCTGAGATTTAGCATAAGAACATCATGCGCAAAAGTGTGCAAGGGACAATAAGCATGGAAGAGGCAAGGCTTTTGGGCTGATTTATGGCCTCTAATCCATGATTTTCAACTCGTCCTGATTCCCACTTAGAACTATCCCTCCTTCCGTGAAAAGATTAACCAACTCTCTTCATGAATTAAGAGTCCTCTGCAAAACCAGATTTCCCCCCTTATTTTTCTACCTGTAAGTGGGATACAGTTTTGACTACAGATTAGGTGAGATGGACTTTGCTATTACCCTAGAAGATTTCAAGATCAAGCAACAGCACACAGAATAACAGGTTATTGGGGGTCTTCTGGTTTAACCCCCTGCTTGTCCAATCTCTTCTTAAAAACCTCCAGTGAATGGAGCCCCCACAACTTCTGAAGGCAACTTCTGTTCCACTAATTGTTCTCATAGGAAATTTCTCCTTCCTTCTAGCTTGGATCTCTCTTTAATAAGCTTCCACCTGTTACCTCTTATCCTGCCCTCAGGTGCTTTGGAGAATAAATTAACCCCCTCCTGTCTGTGGCAGCCTCTCAAATATTGAAAGACTCCTTTCACATTACCTTAGTAAATGGTAAGGCAGCAGAAAATGAAAAATATCTATACTTACAACCGTCTTCATTTTGGCACTAGAAGAAATACAAGACTAGCAAAGCTGAACCCTACCACTTTATATACCAGATTTGCCAGGACTGAGATATAGCATATTATCTCGTTGCAATCTGTGTGCCCCTTGGCCAGCACAAGATACGGTTGCCAATGGAAGAGGGTGACACCTTACAGATAAGCAGAGGCAGATAAACATATCTTCAATAAACATGGGCAGGGTCTGTCATTTTAAAAATGTCCAATTAATTAAACCTAAATCTAATCCCAGAAAATAAACATATTTTTTTAAAAGTAAGAGTGGACATAAAAACGGATTTATTTCCCCATGGCGTTTGAAAATAGGACCAGCATCAGTAGGTAGAAGAAAGAAAGAGAAGAAAAAGATATGTATTTTATTATGTTTTATTTTACCTACTGGTCAAATTTAAAATAGTAGGATACGTATACTGTATTATTTTTATATGGGTAATTAAGTATTGCCTTAAATCTAGAGCAGTGGTCTCCAAACTTGGCAACTTTAAGACTTGTGGACTTCAATTCCCAGAGTTCCTCAGCCAGCAAAGCTGATCTAGAGTGAAGAGTTATTTTTATAGTCACTCTTTTTATATATTTTATTATATTTTATATATTTGTTTTATGCATTTTTGTTACCTTTTAAACTTTCCCCTTTTTTCACCTCCCATTTGTGTTATTTGATATTTTATCAGGCATTTTTTGAAACCCAATAAATGATTTGAGACCAAAGAAGGGATCAAACTTAAAATAAGAAGGAATTTGGTATTCCCTTGCTGGCTAGGGAATTCTGGGAGTTGAAGTCCACACATCTTAAGAAACACTGTATTACACAATGGGATACTTGCCATAACCTGAGAATTATGGGGTCCTCCGTCAATGCAGGTTTTCAAGGAAAATTTGGATAGCTTTTTGACTGGGATGGCTGGAGAACAGGGGTTAGATTAGATGATCTCCAAGAGATCTTATAGATTCTAAGATTCCAAAATCAGCCATTCTACCTTACTTAAACATCCATTTGAAATGTAGCGGAAAGTCTTTTGTTAATGGAAAAAAAACCCCAGTTCTAAAGAAGATGTGTTTGAAGAGGTAAGTCAGAGGGGTATTCTGAATGTCCCTTCAAAACTAGAGTTGGCAACCTGTAGCCAATTAGCCAGATGCTGCCCAAATGTGTTGCTTAGCTTTTCCTGGTGGTTTGGAAGGAAATGCCAAAGGAAATTCCAGCAGGAACTTCTGGAAGGAAATTCCAGATTCAATTTCCTTGAGTCAGGGACACGAGTGCAAAAGTGGATGGGAGCATATAAGACGTGTTTATCCTATTAAATATTACAGATTTCACCTTTTAACTATTTAACCATTTGTGTTTTAAACTTTTGGGGTTTAAACTCACATCTGAGTTTCAGAGGAGCCTGAGTGGCGTAGGAGGCTAATGCCTCCTACTAAGGCAGCATTTAACATCCAGCTGCCTGCAATTACTACGAGTTCAATTCTCACCAGGCTCAAGGTCGACTCAGCCTTCCATCCTTTCTAAGGTGGGTAAAATGAGGACCCGGGTTTGTGGGGGCAATAAGCTGACTTTGTATAAAATATACAAAAGTATGAAGGCTATTGCTTAACGCATTGTAAGCCGCCCTGAGTCTCCGGAGAAGGGTGGCATATAAAAATAAATAAATAAAAAATAAAATAATAAATAAAAATAGATAAATGAAGCCTTAGAACTGACATTGAAGGGTTAAAGAGCTTCTGCCTTCCAGGATCAACTATCAACAGTAAAGGGAACAAGAAGTCAAGAAATACCTTACAGACAAGGGCTTGGAAAACCACGAAGGCCTTGGAAAAGATAGTCAGATGCCAGGATGTGAACTTTGGTGTTGGAAAAGATTCCTGAGAAGACCATGGACATCCAAGAAAACAAACTGATGGATCATTGAACAAATCAATCCAGAGTTCTCACTTGAGACATGGATGGCCAAGCTCACATTATCCTACGCTGGACACATTATGTGAGGATGTCCAGCAGCAAGTGGGATGGACTCAGCTACCATGATGCTGGGGCACCACTGGAAGAGCTGCAGGCAGTGGTGGGTTGCCCCGGTTCGGACCGGTTTGCAAGAACTGGTAGTAAAACCGGCGGGAGGCCCTGCCCACTGTCCCGGCGATCTGCGCATGTGCGATCCCATTGCGAACTGGTAGTAAAGATCAGTAGAACTCACCCCTGGCTTCAGGACTAACTTGGGGAGAGGTAATCATGGAGAAACTCTATCTATGGGGTCAACAATGACTCAAAGGACATAATCGATCCTATGAGCAGAACTATCCCCAGCTATCATCTCATCACATACCTTCCCATAATTTTTAACCATGTGCGATATAAAAGCTTAATGGTGCCATTCACACAGCTTGGGTTAGTATTAACTCTGGTTTGATTTCGAGGGTTTTTTTAGATTTTTGTGACAGTCCAACCCAGGCTTGCGTAAATGATTGGAATGGGTCAATAATAATAACAACTTTATTGTCATTGTATGTGTATACAGAGTATACCCATACAATGAAATTTACTTAACACCCAAAGACCAGGTCCAACACACATAACAATCCCCAAACACACTCCCACCCACCACAATTACCACCCCTAAACCACCCAAACATCCACACAACAGACCAAGTAATGCTGTCCAACAGCTCACTGATGGTGGCCCTTGAATTCATGGTTGAGTGCCATTATAGCTCTGGGATAAAAACTATTCAGAAAACGTGTGGTCCGAGTTTGAATTGTTCTGTATCTTCTGCCAGAAGACAACAGTCCAAAAAGATTGTAAGCAGGATGGGAAGAGTCTCTGAGAGTGTTATGCAACTTCCTCAAACAGCGAGATTCAAAGATGTCGTCCAGGGCTGGTAGCTGGAGCCCGATGATATTTTGGGCAGTTTTAATGATTCTTTGTAGAGCTTTTTTGTCCGCTACAGAGCTGCTCCCATACCATGCAAGAATGCCATATGTCAGGACACTCTCAATGGTGCTGCGATAATAGGACAGAAGTAGATGCTGAGATAGATTTATTTTCCTGAGTACTGTACGTAGTTAAGTATATTGTGTGAGAGGAGCCACAGACATTCCTAGATTTCATATGCAGAGTAGAAGGGTCAGTGAGGTTGAGAGAGGCCATGGGAATGGTGTGGTGGGCTTCTTAGCAATGAGTAGCAGAACCTGAGGGTTCTGTGGGGGCCTCACCTGATTCCTGGTAGCCTGTCTAGAACATTGATCCATCCTTGCCCCTCTTTAGGGATACCCCAAAAGTCCTTACTTTCCCCTCTTTTCTTACTTACCCTTGACCCCATTTATGCTGCTAGGAGGAAGACAGGCTGACCACTTTTCTGATATTAAATATATACCCAAATCATCTGGGAGAGGTTAATTGATGTTTGCAAAAGGACAAATGTGAAATCAAGCACCCATGACTAATGTGCTCAGAAATATCAGGGGTTGGGTATCCGTTCAGCCCAAAATTCAGATAAAACTATTTACCAGGGCGTGTCCTACAGATACGAGACACAAGTGCCCAGGGCAGGTTTCTGTCCAATGTTCCACACACCTACAGTCCAGATATAAATATTCAATGTTTCTGGAATTTTATTCCACTTGCGTCTCTGTTGCTACCCCTTACCTGGAAGAAAAATGAACAGGCTTGTGAGTATATTTGACACATTCTTCTTCAGAAAAGCTGGAAAATATCTAGGGACCAATGTGGATTGTCTAGGTAAGGAAGACTGCTCTTAAGGAAATGAAAGAGCCTGACTAAGTGGCTCAGTGGCTAAGACACTGAGCTTGTTGTTCAGAACGGTTGGCAGTTCGGCAGTTCGAATCCCTAGTACCAGTTTCCTGCTTGAGCAGGGGGTTGGACTAGATGGCCTCCAAAGTCCCTTCCAACTTTGTTACTGTTATATTGTGCATGCTCACCATGTGATGGTTGGTTAGTTTGGGGAGCACGTTTTGGCAAAATATCTCTGCAAGCCTTAGCACTTGACCAGCTGTACTCAGCAGTAGGAGGCATTTTGATGGGCAACATTTAGATAATGTTCAAATGGCCCTTGGAAGTTTCCACATTAGTAACAGCCAAACTTCTTTGGTTTCTGAAACACCAAATGACTACGAACTGGTCTTGCCAACAAGCTAGAACATAGAATGTAGAATAAGGTTGGAAGGGACTTCCTACCTCCTGCTAATCAGATGCATCTTTTGCTCAAATTCCATTCTTACGCTTTGCATTGACACTTGTGTAGGGAAGTATTTGGCCACAGATAGGCTGTTTTGAGTGAATCCGTTGTGCAATAGGGGCATGTTTTGAATCAGAGCTCAGGATGGCTTTCCTGCGTACACACAAAAGGTTCTGCATTCAATCCTTGCAATCTCCAGCCAGTTCCCGTGTAGAAAGCCACAAGACATCAGCAATATGGACCAAAAGAAGGAGAATTGTGCCCCAGATACGCTGGTAGCAAATGTTGGAAAAGTGTGGTCTTGCAAAATTGAGTTCTGTGGAAGATTGCAAAACAGGCTAGCTTGAAGTTAAATTCTTCGGGCATTCCTGCATGGGCATGGACTTCATCATTCAGATGGGATTGCTCTCCTCTGACCATTGATGGCCCTCTTATTTCTTTCTTTTTCAGGCAGCAACATTAATTTTGCTGGGATTCCTCTGGAATGCAGCCTCTGCTTCCTTCCAGGTAATCATCTCTGCTTTTCTACGAACAAAAAAATTCAAAGATGGAACCAAGATAATTTTTTTTTCTCCTGTAAAGTCATGCAGATGTTCAGTACATAACCAACTATGATGCTTTAAAACAGGGACGGGTACACAAGCTAGATCTATTTCTTTAGAGCACCGAGATCCGAAAATTGATGGCAAATCACTTATTTCAATGGCATTCTTCTCAGAATGCCAGGCTCAAAATACCTGCATTTAGCTTGTAGATTTAATGTATTGATTTGGAAAGGGGTTATTTTTTTAAAAAAAAATGGCCTGAACATTTCTCCTCTGCAATCCTTGAAGACATCCAGTCCCAAAGACTGGAGGTAAACATGAGCTAATAATAAATTCACTTTTTTGAGTAGTGCATTGCACGATGTTTTTTTTTTATTGAAAAGTTTTACAGAAAAAAAGATTTTCCCTCCCAATACTCCCCCACCCTTTTTCCCTCCCCCCACCCCCCACCCCTTCCCCGCATCCCCCCCTTTCCCCCCAGACTTCCCAGAACAAAATACAGGGTATTTCAGTTAACAATCATAAGCTAAATTAACCTATCTATTCTTAGACTACAAAATCCCCCCCTGAAACCTTAACTCCACTATAAATAACATAATACTTCTAAAACTTAACATTCATTCATAAGCTATTTGATATTTTCTTGTCTGATACTTATTTTGAATATAATCAATCCATCTTCTCCATTCCGATACGTATCTTTCTTGTGTATAGTCCTTCAAATACGCTGAAATTTTCGCCATTTCTGCTAAATTCGTTACTTTCAGTGTCCACTCTTCAATAGTAGGCAAAGAGTCCTTCTTCCAATATTGCGCTACCAACAGCCTAGCTGCTGATATTAAATTTAAAATCATTTAAATCATTTAAAGTCTCTAATGCTGTACAATCCGTAATTATACCCAATAAAAACAATTGCGGAGTAAATTTCAACCTTTTTTTCAAGATGTTCTGCATCACCCACCAAATTTTTATCCAAAATGCTTTGATTTTCTTACAAGTCCACCATATATGATAATAAGTTGCATCGTCACATTCACATCTCCAACATTTACATTGCACAATATTTTTAATAAATATTACCATTCCTTCTGGATTCTACGTCTCTCATAGCTGTTTTCATGCAGAGAAGCAGAGAAATACCAGTAATGAACAAATCAAATGTGTGAATGAATGATTAATCTTTCTGTTCTGTGAAAGAGAACACATTCTTCTTAGCAGCAGAAAAACCTGTAAAGGTTTCCAAAACAAGTCCTGAAACTTGGGGAATAAAGAAGATTTATTACCCGTCACATAAGCTAAGTAGCAGTATATTTTACCCATTAATACCTTGGTTTTATTTAGCATATGCTTGTTTGTTTGGTTGATGGTTTGATATTTTGATCAATGGCCATCAGCCGGTCCCATCTTATCTAAATCCAGAACCACACGTCTCTCGGATTCTGCATTTCACTTCAGATGACAAGTAAATTCTCTCCTGTTCAGGTTTACAGCATCCCTAGCATGGATGGTGATTACATCCAGCAGACAGTTACCATCGACAACGAGGGGAAAATAGTCATCATCCACATCCACGAGGGATCTTGCTCTTCGGATACAATTTTTGACTATAAGCATGTAAGTGTGAATCCGGTCCTTTCCTCACTCACCTTGTCAGTGCAAGAATACTGAGGCCATGCTGAGCTGGGGTTGCTCTTCTATGTAGCTCCACTTCTAACAAAAGGCATCGGTTCGTTTTCACTCATCATCCTGCCTTAAGCTCAGGCCCTCGAGAATTCACGAATCAAGATCACGTGAAGTGTTAATACCACTTTATAAGGCCTTGGTAAGGCCACACTTGGAATGCTCCATTCAGTTTTGGTCGCCACAATGTAAAAAAGATGTGGAGATTTTGGGGAAGAGTGCAGAGAAGAGCAACAAAGATGATTAGGGGACTGGAGGCTAAAACATACGAAGAACGGTTGTAGGAACTGGGTATGTCTAGTTTGATGAAAAGAAGGACTGGGGGAGACATGATAGCAGTCTTCCAGTATCTCAGGGGCTGCCACAAAGAAGAGGGAGTCAAGCTATTCTCCAGAGCACCTGAGGGTAGAACAAGAAGCAATGGGTGGAAACTCATCAAGGAGAGAAACAACCTAGAACTAAGGAGAAATTTCCTGACAGTGAGAACAATTAATAAGTTGAACAACTTGCCTCCAGAAGTTGTGAATGCTTCAACACTGGAAGTTTTTAAGATGTTGGATAACCATTTGTCTGAAGTGGTGTAGGGTTTCCTGCCTGGGAAGGGGGTTGGACTAGAAGACCTCCAAGGTCCCTTCCAACTCTGTTATTCTATTCTATTCTATTCTATTCTATTCTATTCTATTCTATTCTATTCTATTCTATTCTATTCTATTCTATTCTATTCTATGTCTTGGAACTGCTAGTCCCAAAATTCCTGTTCAGAACAGGCAATGGACCCAGAGGACGGGAATTCTGGGATATGCAGGCACCACCGTTTTGGAGGGACCCAAGCTGTAAAACCGATAGGCAGAATTTTAGTTGAACGTCCCTCCATGACCCTTTTGCACATTTTAAATTTGAATATCCAACGATTATTAATGGAACCTATCTGTTATTCCTTTCCCTCTGGCATAACAGGGGTACATCGCCATGCGGATCTTCTCCCGAAAGGCTTGCTTCGTGATGAAGATGGAAAAAGGCTACATTCCAGAGATTAAAGAAATTGGGCGGTTGGCTTATGAGAGACAGGTAAATGTTGGGTTCTTTACTGGGAGAGATCGTGGAAGGCTGGAAAAGGGAAGGAAGAGACAATGGACAATTGAGATACAGAAAGGGAGTCAGTTGGCAGCCCAACTCGGTCAAAATTTTCTCTGATCAGATTCTCTGACCAGTGTAATCACTATAGTTTTGTTCCAATGACCGGGACTATGATAATGATAGACGCCCAAATTCTACCGTTAAGTTTGAGAGAGTTAGCCATGCGGTCCCCAGGGGCCAACCTCAATTTCAGGAGACCTGCCTATCTCTTCCACGGTGGAATGTTCTTGGCTCTCTTGTTGTTTGGGCACACACAAAGACCTTCACAACAGCCCGGATCCTCCAGTGTTGTGTGGTTTTTACAGCGAGAAATTGTGGGAGGCTGGAAAAGGAATGCAAGGGAGAGTAGGCAGAAACAGCCAAGAGGCAGAAGGAGAATCTGTGGGGCAGCTGGTCTCATAAGTGGCAACTCTGCAACCATCTGCAAGAAACACAGGAAGCATCATTTCCCATTACTGGAAGAGGCACAGCTCAATAAAGAGGATGTTCGAAATTCCTTTTACCAGTTCCAAGATTTTGGAAGTTTTTACTCCAAGATCTCAAGAGACTTGAAACACTTTAAGGCTTAACACGTTTATATGGCAGGAGCCAACCTTCTCCAGCATGGTGCTTCCCAGTTGTGTGGAGGTCACAATATTGAAAAACTACCTTCCCCAGATATAGAATAGAATAGAATAGAATAGAATAGAATAGAATAGAATAGAATTAGAATAGAATAGAATAGAATTTTTGATTGGCCAAGTGTGATTGGACACACAAGGAATTTGTCTTGGTGCATATGCTCTCAGTGTACATATGTACATATGGGGCAAGACTCACACTTGGAAACCTAGTTCCTAATATTTACTGCAACAGCCTAATTTGTCAGCTGCCCTTTGAACCTTGTTTTCAATCAACATCTTGTTTCAGATGATGGGACGAATGTTGTCAGGAAGAAACCTGTGGGTGAAATACGAACCTGCAAATTCTTTCTTCGGAGAAATCAAAGAGTGGTTCATTTTTGGAAAACCCATCGAGCATCTCTGCAGGCACATACCTGTTTATAAAGTAAAAAGAGCTGGATGTGAGTATCCTAGGAGGAAGCCAACACGGCTTCCTTTTTAACTGAACAACAATTCCATGAACCTGAAGGTACGGTAGAAAGGCAAATTAAGGTCCACTCAATCTGGCATCATATTTTGAAAATAAAACCACATAGCCCCCAGGATCAATTTTAAGAACCATTAGAGCACAATATTTAGTATTTTAAAGTCTCTCTAAGACTTTAATAGTGTCCTCACTGTGCTGGGAGCAAGACCTTTTGAATTAAATGGCGTTTATATTCATGTAAAATTGTCCTATACTCATCTCTGCCTTATTCTTAAGGAAGCATTCTGATTTAGTTTGGAGAGAGGTTGTTCAGATCAGCAAAATACGTCAACGAACCTAGCAAACTACATAACCCTGGATGGTAGGGACACACTGGATGGCCCTGCAAAAAGATACAAGGATATTTCCTAAAAGAGCAGAGGTGTTTCCACCACCCACAGTTGCTGAACTACAGCTCACATACCTGGGTCAAATATAAATGCATAGAAAGAGGCAACATGACGCTCTCTCCCTCTGTCCCTTCTCTTCCCTACTGATTTCTTTTTCTTGTTTCCCATGTAGATGAAGTACATACCAGTAGTTGCGTTAAGGCTGGCATCTTAAATATTTTGGGTATTTCCATTTGTGGAAATACCAACCGGAGTCCCTGAAGATGCCCTGCACCAGTTTCAATTCAACGAACAAGATTCTTCCACCTCTGAAGATATTCCTAGTTGTTTAAGCATTTTAGGCCTTTTGTGCTTTCCTTAAATTTGGTCTTATAACCCAACCTACGAACTTCTAATAAAGAGCAATTTTTGAGCGTCCTTGGTTCCTTATTTTTTTTTTTAAAAAAACCCCTTCCTTTGGATATGAAAGAAAATAACGTATTAATGTGCAGGAAGCCTGTTGGGGGTAAAACTATCCTCTGCAAAATGGTGCAACGGACCAAAGAGCGAATAGATACGTTGCTTAGCAAAACACACAGATACTCACAGACTCTGAATGTTTAAAGAAAAATAAACAGTCTTTACTTGTAGTAAAAGAAACTTGGCTTTTCAAAACAAAGATAACACTTCTTCAAATAATCACGGTTCAACACAAAAACATAGTTTGCTTACAATTCCAGTTCTCTTCAGTAACACAGACACAGTTCCTTTCAGCAGTTCAACTTTCTAATAGCAGGAGCAGAAGTGAATGAACTTCCTGCCTTCTTTTATGTCTGCTTAGCATAGCCAATTAGTCGTCTTTGTAGCAGTTATTTATTATTTATTTATTTATTAATCAAATTTCTATACCGCCCTACTCCTGAAGGACTCAGGGCGGTGAACAGCCAAGATAAAATACAGATAATACAAATATTAAAAATCCCTTAAAATTATTAAATATTTTGGCCGAAACACAGATTAAAACACCCAATTTATAAAATCACGAATTAAAAAATTTAAAAGAGGAGAGTTAGGTCAGTTAAAGTTACAGAACATAGTTTTCTATATATTATCTACCCAACCGTAGGATAAGCATCCAACAAAGCCTTGGCTGGTTTGATCACAAACTACAGACTAAACCTTAAGTAACAAAGTTCTCACAATGTGCTAAGCCACAAATGATGGTTTATAAACTTCAAACTGTATCAGATAGGTTTACGTCACACCGCACTAAACCACAAATAAGGAAAAAGTATTATTGATTACGGGTAAAACATATAAAGAATGGTTGCTAGAATGGGTTATGTCTAGTTTAATGAAAAGGAGGATTAGGGGAGACATGATAGTAGTCTTCCAGTATCTCAGGGGCTGCCCCAAAGAAGAGGGAGTCAAGCTATTCTCCAAAGCACGTGAAGGCAGGACAAGAGGCAAGGTGGAAGGTGGAAACCAATCAAGAAGAGAAGCAACCTGGAATTAAGGAGAAATTTCTGACAGTGAGAACAATTAATCAGTGGAACAACTTGCTTCCAGAAGTTGTAAATGTTCCAATACTGGAAGTTTTTAAGAAGAGATTGGATGGCCATTTGTCTGGAATGGTATAATGTCGGGGTTGGATTAGAAGACCTCCAAGGTCCCTTCCAAGGGACCTTCTGATAGAATAGAATAGAATAGAATAGAATAGAATAGAATAGAATAGAATTTTTGATTGGCCAAGTGTGATTGGACACACAAGGAATTTGTCTTGATGCATACGCTCTCGGAGTACATATGTACATATGGGGCAAGACTCACACTTGGTTCCTAATATTTCCTAATATTTACTGCAACAGCCTAATTTGTCAGCTGCCCTTTGAACCTTGTTTTCAATCAACATCTTGTTTCAGATGATGGGTCGAATGTTGTCAGGAAGAAACCTGTGGGTGAAATACGAACCTGCAAATTCTTTCTTCGGAGAAATCAAAGAGTGGTTCATTTTTGGAAAACCCATCGAGCATCTCTGCAGGCACATACCTGTTTATAAAGTAAAAAGAGCTGGATGTGAGTATCCTAGGAGGAAGCCAACACGGCTTCCTTTTTAACTGAACAACAATTCCATGAACCTGAAGGTACGGTAGAAAGGCAAATTAAGGTCCACTCAATCTGGCATCATATTTTGAAAATAAAACCACATAGCCCCCAGGATCAATTTTAAGAACCATTAGAGCACAATATTTAGTATTTTAAAGTCTCTCTAAGACTTTAATAGTGTCCTCACTGTGCTGGGACCAAGACCTTTTGAATTAAATGGCGTTTATATTCATGTAAAATTGTCCTATACTCATCTCTGCCTTATTCTTAAGGAAGCATTCTGATTTAGTTTGGAGAGAGGTTGTTCAGATCAGCAAAATATGTCAACGAACCTAGCAAACTACATAACCCTGGATGGTAGGGACACACTGGATGGCCCTGCAAAAAGATACAAGGATATTTCCTAAAGAGCAGAGGTGTTTCCACCACCCACAGTTGCTGAACTACAGCTCACATACCTGGGTCAAATATAAATGCATAGAAAGAGGCAACATGACGCTCTCTCCCTCTCTCTCTCCCTCTGTCCCTTCTCTTCCCTACTGATTTCTTTTTCTTGTTTCCCATGTAGATGAAGTACATACCAGTAGTTGCGTTAAGGCTGGCATCTTAAATATTTTGGGTATTTCCATTTGTGGAAATACCAACCGGAGTCCCTGAAGATGCCCTGCACCAGTTTCAATTCAACGAACAAGATTCTTCCACCTCTGAAGATATTCCTAGTTGTTTAAGCATTTTAGGCCTTTTGTGCTTTCCTTAAATTTGGTTTTATAACCCAACCTACGAACTTCTAATAAAGAGCAATTTTTGAGCGTCCTTGGTTCCTTATTTTTTTTTTAAAAAAAACCCCTTCCTTTGGATATGAAAGAAAATAACGTATTAATGTGCAGGAAGCCTGTTGGGGGTAAAACTATCCTCTGCAAAATGGTGCAACGGACCAAACAGCGAATAGATACGTTGCTTAGCAAAACACACAGATACTCACAGACTCTGAATGTTTAAAGAAAAATAAACAGTCTTTACTTGTAGTAAAAGAAACTTGGCTTTTCAAAACAAAGATAACACTTCTTCAAATAATCACGGTTCAACACAAAAACATAGTTTGCTTACAATTCCAGTTCTCTTCAGTAACACAGACACAGTTCCTTTCAGCAGTTCAACCTTCTAATAGCAGGAGCAGAAGTGAATGAACTTCCTGCCTTCTTTTATGTCTGCTTAGCACAGACAATTAGTCGTCTTTGTAGCAGTTATTTATTATTTATTTATTTATTAATCAAATTTCTATACCGCCCTACTCCCGAAGGACTCAGGGCGGTGAACAGCCAAGATAAAATACAGATAATACAAATATTAAAAATCCCTTAAAATTATTAAATATTTTGGCCGAAACACAGATTAAAACACCCAATTTATAAAATCACGAATTAAAAAATTTAAAAGAGGAGAGTTAGGTCAGTTAAAGTTACAGAACATAGTTTTCTATATATTATCTACCCAACCGTAGGATAAGCATCCAACAAAGCCTTGGCTGTTTTGATCACAAACTACTGACTAAACCTTAAGTAACAAAGTTCTCACAATGTGCTAAGCCACAAATGATGGTTTATAAACTTCAAACTGTATCAGATAGGTTTACGTCACACCGCACTAAACCACAAATAAGGAAAAAGTATTATTGATTAAGGGTAAAACATATAAAGAATGGTTGCTAGAATGGGTTATGTCTAGTTTAATGAAAAGAAGGACTAGGGGAGACATGATAGCAGTCTTCCAATATCTCAGGGGCTGCCCCAAAGAAGAGGGAGCCAAGCTATTCTCCAAAGCACCTGAAGGCAGGACAAGAAGCAAGGTGGAAGGTGGAAACCAATCAAGAAGAGAAATTCCAGTTTTTTGGAATAGTTATGCAAAGTAAAGAAAGTGTTCAAATAAAAATACAACTCAAAAGTCTATCAAAAGTTCTAAATTCCCGACAATGGGATTTCTATTCCCCCTCTGAGTCTGAGTTCAGTAAAAATAGGTGTCCGATGCTTGTATTTAGTGTCCATTTGGCTTCAACAGGATATTTTTTGGAATCCTGGGACCTGTTGCTCTGCCTCATGTATCTGCAGACCCATGGAAGTTGGGTGCCTTGAAAGCTTCACCGGATCCAGGATTTTCCCCGTGGATCCTTCTGGCCACAAAGCACGAGCCGACTGAGAGACCTGGGGGTCAAAAAGCAATTCTCAGCAACGGCCCCTTTTCTCCTGGGCTGGATGTAGCCTCCTGACCCACTCGCTTCGGGGCCTGGGAGTGCTTTTTTTGCCCCTTTGTTTACAATTGAAGGGAAGCAGGAGAGTATGCTTCCCTTTCCACCCTTCCTTGCTGCACCCTACTACACCTTCTGAGTAGTAACAGACCTCGGTCAGGAGCTGGTCAGGTACGCCCAGTCAGTCTGGACTCATCTGCCAGACTGAAAATGGACGATTGGTTCTCCAGGTTCTCTCTTGAAGAACCAGGAACCATCCTGGAAGGCTGCGTCTTAACCCACTGCTTTCCAATTATTATTATTATTATATTATTATAAACACTCACCTTGCTAAAAAGGTTGGCTGGTCAACCTGCAAATGGGTGCCACTGAGCTAACTGATGGCATAAGGAATGGACGTCATCTGTGAGACATACATACAGAAGATCTTTATTCGTTCATCTCATTAGAGCCGTGGTGGCACAGTGGTTAGAGTGCGGTACTGCAGGCTACTTCTGCTGACTGCCGGCTGACTGCAATTTGTCAGTTCGAATCTCTCCAGGCTCAAGGTTGACTCAGCCTTCCATCCTTCCAAGTTTGGTAAAATGAGGACCCAGATTGTTGAGGGCAATAGGCTGACTCTGTAAACCACTTAGAGAGGGCTGTGTAAAGCGGTATATAAGTCTAAGGACTATTGTTATTGCTATCTCTGCATCAGCCCTGCTATGTTTATTAGGTAGTCATGGCATGGCTGTCTTATTTCCTGTCCTGTTCCCCCACCCCCCCTCACCCAATGAAACAAAAGGGCTGGAAATCTCTTACCTCGGACAGCCAATGTTTGACACCGTCCAAGATGAAATGGTTGCCAGTCAGCTAGCCAGTGGCACAGTTCATTCATTTCATCTGAAAGACAAAAGAAACAAGGCCATTAGTCATTCTTAATATATTATGTTACTGTGTTATGATTGCTGGAAAACACTCACTTTCAAAGAGAGAAGATGGTCCATGTCCCTCATTAAAGGGGTGCCATCCTGCCAGCTGCTTGGACAGTTTGTCTATGTCCTCTGTAAGACACAATAGACAGCAAGTCCATTAGTCATTCATCTCTGGAACAGTGCCAAGATAATAATATCTTTATCCTGGGTTAATCTTACCTTTGGGCTTCCTAAAAGAGTATGGCTGCCACCCAGCTAGCAGGACACACAAGTTGTCTACATCTGTAAGAGACACAACAAAAAAAGAGCCTGATGGCGCAGCAGACTAATAGCCTGTTGTTAACATTCAGCTGCCTGCAATTACTGCAAGTTCGAATCTCCCCAGGCTCAAGGTTGACTCAGCCTTCCATCCTTTCTAAGGTAGGTAAAATGAGGACCCGGTTTGTGGGGGCAATAAGCTGACTCTGTATAAATATACAAAAGTATGAAGGCTATTGCTTAACGCATTGTAAACCGCCCTGAGTCTCCGGAGAAGGGCGGCATATAAATCAAATTTAAAAAAAAGAAAGAAAGAAGAAAGAAAGAAAGAAAGAAAGAAAGAAAGAAAGAAAGAAAGAAGGGAAGGAAGGAAGGAAGGAGCAAGGCCATTAATCCTTCATCCTCTAAGATGCCCTCATAATATACTTATCTAGTTATTTGTTTAAAATGCTTTGCCCCCTCTTTTGTGTTAAACCATTAGCATTTGGTTGCACATCTCTGGATGAAGGGATTTAAATAAGCAAATACTTTACTGTAACTTATCATGAAATGTCCAGGGAGAGGCAAAACCCCTATGACTCCCCCAGGCACCAAGTCCTTCTCCCCAGCACAAGTGCCCCAGAATGAAAGGGATGGGGAGTTGGTTGGTAAGAAAGAAACATTTTCTTTCTTTTTACAATTCCCTTGCAGAGGGGCTGAGGGTATCGTGTAGTTTAGTCACTCCGTAAGAAGTTACTCCATAAAAGTACATCCAGTGAAAAGGAGTCAAGAATTTCCCAAAATTCTGGGTTTAAAAATGGCTCGCCCCATTGGTTTCCTCCTGACTTCCTTTCCATCATGGATTCCCTTGGCTTTTCTTTTACAGCCCATCCCCAAATCTTCTCCTCTCCCCAGCTCTGCCTCTTAATGCAACTACTTCCCTTTGACTGAGTCTTCTGGAGAACCAAGGGATTCCTTCAATGGGGGAGATGGCCCAATTCCTACCTGCCATGGTGGAAGAAATGACTTTCAAAAACCACGAGTAGTACTGGCACTACCTCCTATCGAGTCAGTGTCCGGTAAAGAGTGGTCAGTACAAGTGGAATCATTTAAAAGTGTTTACTCCTGTCCCTATGGTAACCCTGGACATTCTGAGATGCAAAGAGAATTCTCAGAGTAGAATCTGATGATGAAACGTGATGTCACTGCGGAAGGCAAGGAGCGCATCAGTGATGGCTATCGAGCTAAGACTGGGAGGAAGGAAAACATTCAGTCCTTCTCCTGACCACTCACCTTCCTTGGTAGCCCATCGTCACTTTCGCAGAAGCAGGAAAAAGTTTTTATCTGGGCAGTAGGTCACTTCTTTCTTCTTGAATAAAGTTTTCCTGAATGGCCAAAAGTTAGATGGCTTGCCCTACAAGCCATGCCCTACATTTCAGGACTATCACAAAAAAACATGGAACCCAAAGTATTTGACTTTCTAGATCCATTCCTGTGTAGATCTTTGGATGTTGGCAACATCCAAAGCCTTGTTAGATGGCCTTCCATGCAGCTGTGCCCACGATAGAATATAAATTGTGATGCTAAAGGCACAGCTGCCCATCAGCTGCTCAGCTGCAATCCAAACCCTATTTCTGCGAAGACTAGGAAGGGGGACCAGTGGGGCTCTGGTTGATTCTGGACTGCTGAAGGCCAAACATCAACTCTCCCTGAAAAATCAAGATGAAGAGATAGTCAGCAAGACACTAGATCAGTGTTTCTCAACCTTGGTAGCTTGAAGATGGGTGGACTTCAACTCCCAGAATCCCCCAGCCAGCAGCACTGGCTGGGGGATTCTGGGAGTTGAAGTCCACCCATCTTCAAGCTTCCAAGGTTGAGAAACACTGCACTAGATTGTGCAAAAATGGATAGATTGACATTGAAAATTAAAACAGAGATGTAGAATATTATCAAACATGGAATTTATTTTACCAATGGTTGGAAAAAAGGCGTGGAGATTTAGAATGTAGATTTGTATTGTTAAGCACACTAAATACCCAGACAACACGATGTTAATTAAGCACTGAGTAATGTATTTAATAGAAAATCAATAAAAATAATAATAAAAAATTAAAAACCTCTCCCTGAAAAATCTCAGGGTTAGGGTTGGACTATAAGATCTCCAAGGTCCCTTCCAACCTCATTATTATTCTATATTCTATGTTCTATATTATATATAATATTCTATATTATTCTATATCATGCTCATCATGAAATGGGAAGTATTGCAGGCTAATTTTGCTGACTGTCAGCAGTTCGATCTTGACCGACTCAAGGTTGACGCAGCCTTCTGTCCTTCCAAGGTCGGTAAAATGAGGACCCAGATTATTGGGGGCAAGAGGCTGGCTCTATAAACCACTTAGGGCTGGAAAGTACTGTGAAGCAGTAGATAAGTCTAAGTGCTATTGCTATCTTCCTTCCTTCCTTCCTTCCTTCCTTCCTTCCTTCCTTCCTTCCTTCCTTCCTTCCTTCCTTCCTTCCTTCCTTCCTTCCTTCCTTCCTTCCTTGTTAGAATGCAATGTTACAAGATAATTCTGCCGACTGCCAGGAGTTCGATCCTAACCAGCTCAAGGTTGACTCAGCCTTCCATCCTTCCAAGGTCGATCAAATGAGGACCCAAATTGTTGGGGGCAAGAGGCTGACTCTGTAAACTGCTTAGAGGCGGCTGTAAAGCAGTATATAAGTTTAAGTGCTGGTGCTATTTCCTCCGCATAAGCCAATATGGAGGTTTCTATTAGCTTTATATTTAAATTTCCTAATTTTAATCACTTTGTGTTATCTTTCCTACGTTTATTATATGGTATGCTACCCAGAGTCACTGCCTCAATGAGAGAGGCGCCATAAAAATGCAATAAATAAATAAATAAATACGCAAAACCTCTTCCTCTTAATCAGGAATAAAAAGCCAGTGCAAATTGAATTCACCACTAGATGGCAAAGGATCCTAATAGTGTCTCAGGAGCTGAATTCTTTCGTGGCTGAGAATAAATAAGTTATCATTTTAAGCTTTCCACAATTGTTTTCTATGCTCAGATTTAGAGGGAAAATAAAAACGCAGGTGGTTCTCAATTTAAACAATTCATTTAGTGACATTTGAAATTGTAACGGCACTGAAAAACCGACTTATGGCCGTTTCTCACACTTACGACTGCAGCATCCCTATGGTCCCAGAGTCAAAATTCGGAGGCTTGGCAACTGGCTCGTATTTATGATGGTTGTAGCATCTCAAGGTCATGTGATCCTCTTTTCTGACCTTCTGACGAGCAAAAAAATTTTTTTAATATTTTTAAATTTTTAAATATTTTTTAGTATTTTATATATTCAAATTTTAAAATTGGTTTTAAATTGATTGGGGTTTTAATTTGTTTGGGCCAAAACTATTTAATTTGATTTTAATTCCACTTTTAAATTTTGTATGGATGTGTTTTATTGTTTGGCTGTGCACCGCCCTGAGTCCTTCGGGAGTAGGGCGGTATAGAAATCAAATAAAATAAATGAATAAATAAATAAAATCAATGGGGACGACAGATTCACTTAACAATTGTGTTATTATTGCAACAACAGCTGTGATTCACTTAAGAACTGTGGCGAGAAAGGGCGTAAAATGAGACAAAACTAAGCTGTCTTGCTTAGCCACAGAAATGTTGGGCTCAATTGTGGTCATACCTTGAGGACTATCTGTAACTCATTAGAACGGATCAGACCGAAACCTGGAGAGAACAAGCAATCCAGTATGTTGCAAATTACATTATTCTTTATGTTTTTTTTGCCTTGAGGGCAGGCAAATACCCCATTGCAACTGTTCTCGTGGTCACTAAAAAGCCTCCTTATTTAAGTTAGGTTCCTCGGTACGCTCTGAGCTTGGTGGTTTTCTTCGCTTAAATATATTTTTATTATTTACATATAGATATATTGAATACAGTGTAATTGTCCTGGCATTCCACTTGCCATGAAACAAAGGTAAAAAAACAAAATAACATATATACTATTTTAAACAGTGCTGGTGTTGTACAGTTATTTCTGACCATCGTATTCTAGAATGTCATCTTATCTATCTATCATTCTCATACCTACATTCTAATACATACATAGCATTTCTTTCCATGTCCACATCTTACAGACGTTTCCTTACCAAACTAGGTAATACCATCAGTGCTAAAGGAAGCCATGATGCAACGGAACGTCTGCAAGAAAACCCAACCAAGCTCAGAGAGCACAAAAGACCCCCATAGTACAAGTCCGAGCTGGGTGCCTGACTAGGTGGCTCAGTGGCTAAGGCACTGAGCTTGTTGATCAGAAAGGTTGGCAGTTCGGCGGTTCGAATCCCTAGTACAGGTCTCCTGTGTGAGCAGGGGGTTGGACTAGATGACCTCTAAGGTACCTTCCAACTCTGTTACTGTTATTATTATTATTATTATTAAATATTCTCTTCTACAAGTTCAATTGTGGCAGACGATAGATACTGAACAATAGGACAGGGGTTTTTTTGTAGTCCCCATTGAGGAAGAACTTTCACTATTAAACAAAGCAGCTAAATATATTCCACTGCCCTACTTGACTTCCCAACAGGGAACAGGTACAGTTTTTTAAAATGGAAACATTGGTGACTGTCACGTTTGCCCAGGGAATGTTTGGAGGTGTTTGACAGAAACCGGTTCTTCGCTCGATGTCCCCGGGAGCATTACTTGGAGAGCTAATCCAGAGCACTCTGCTGCAGATAAGGCCGGCCTCCTTGCACCCACAGCCTGCTGATGGGATGGGAGAGCGGTTGTTCCATGCACTCCTGAGATAAGCGGCTTTCGGCACCTTCTTGAGCCACTGGGTCTGCCAAGCTGCCTTGGGAAAAGGACTGACGCGCGAGGCTCTTGCACGCTCATTCGCTTCAGCCAGCAAAGGCCGGGAAAATGCGCAGAGATGCAGCAGAGCATTGGCAGACCGGTGCTTCATTTCTCTGCCGATAGCAACGGCAATAGCCCTTAGATTTATATAGCGCTTCACAGTGCTTTACAGCCCTCTCTAAGCGGTTCACAGAGTCAGCCTCTTGCCCCCCCCAACAATCTGGGTCCTCATTTCACCCACCTCTGAAAGATGGAAGGATGAATCAACCTTGAACCAGTCAGGATTGAACTGCTAGCAGTTAGGGAGAATTGGTGGAGCAGCGGACTAAAGCGCTGTTAAAGTAGCACTTAGCTGCCAGCTGCCTGCAATTACTGCAAGTTCAAATCTCCCCAGGCTCAAGGTTGACTCAGCCTTCCATCCTTTCGAGGTAGGTAAAATGAGGACCTGGATTGTGGGGGCAATAAGCTGACTTTGTATAAAAAATAACACCACTTGGGGGGGGGGGGCGAAAGCCCTACTAAGCAGGTATATACAAAAGTATGAAGGCTATTGCTTAAAAGCATTGTAAGCTGCCCTGAGTCTCCGAAGAAGGGCGGCATATAAATCGAACTAATCAATCAATCAATCAATCAATTAGCCTGCAATACTGTATTCTAACCACTGTGCTACCACGGATTTAATGGTGTTTATTGCACAATAAGGGACGCGGTGGCTCAGAGGCTAAGATGCTGAGCTTATCGATCAAAAGGTCGGCAGTTCAGCAGTTCAAATCCCCAGTGCTGCATAATGGGGTGAACTCCCGTTCCTTGTCCCAGCTTCTGCCAACCTAGCAGTTCGAAACCACGTAAAAAATGCAAGTAGAAAAATAGGGACCACCTTTGGTGGAAAGTAACAGCGTTCCATGCACCTTTGGCGTTTAATAATGCCGGCCACATGACCACGGAGACGTCTTCGGACAGCGCTGGCTCTTTGGCTTTGAAACAGAGATGAGCACCGCCCCCTAGAGTCGGGAACGAGTAGCACATATGTGCGAGGGGAACCTTTACTTTTACCTTATTGCATAGAAGCTCTGGTTAGCAGTGTTTCTCAACCATGGCAACTTTAAGATGGGCGAATGTCTACAGAGATTCTCAACCATCCGGTTGGTGGTTGTCCCAAAGGGCCTGTTCAAAAGGCAGGTGAACCTTTTTGAAGTTTTTTTCCTTGAAAATGTTTCGCTTCTCACCCAAGAAGCTTCTTCGTTTCGGGTTGAATGGTGGGGAATGGAAGGATTTATATTCTTTGGAGGCATCTGGTCGTTAGCCCTCTGAAGCTCTGTAAGAGTCTTTGAGGCCAAAGTCTATACTTTTAGGGTCACCTGAATCAGAGTGCAAATGGGCGTGGAACCTTCCTGGCATTGCTGAAAGGACTGTGTTGCTAGACAGGAGATAGGTAAGTGTCGTATCACACACACACCCTTCTGTTGAGAGAGGGCTATTCAGTTTTAATGCAGATGGCCTTTTGGACCCCTCTTTCAAACCAGCAGTCCTCTCTGTCCAGAATGTGGACTTTGCTGTCTTCAAAAGAGCGGCCTTTGTCTTTTAAATCCAGGGCTGAATTCTTCCCTGATGGGGTTTTTTTCCTCCTGTGTTGTGCCATGTGTTTGTGAATGCTGGCTGGGGAATTCTGGGAGTTGAAGTTCACCCAGCTTAAAGTTGCCAAGGTTGAGAAACACTGCACTAGCGGTTCAGGAGATAATGTGCAATAAAATTATATTTAGCACCACCATGCCCATAAGGAAATGTGTGGGCATGTCTATGTCTAAATATTGGGTATGTCTAGATTAGTGAAAAGATGGACTAGGGGAGATATGATAGCAGTGTTCCAATATTTGAGGGTCTGTCACAAAAATGAGGGGGGGGGCTAACAATTTACCAAAGGAGCAGAAGGTGAGACAGGAAACAATGGATGGAAACTAATCAAGGAGAGAAGCAACCTAGAACTAAGGAGAACATTCCTGGCAGAGAGGACAATTAATCAGTGGAATGACTTGCCTTCAGAAGTTGTGGCTGGTCCATCACTGGAGGTCTTTAAGAAGAGATTGGACAGCCGTTTGTCAGGAATTATATTGACACTTCTGCTTGTGCAGGGATTCAGAGAAGTGCATTCTTAGTCTGATGAGTTGAATGAAAAGATCTGCTAAAATGATCTATTAAGATTCCCCAGCAGCGAGTCTAACCTGGAATATGCTAATTCAGGCCAGACCCTAATCCAACTTCCTTTGATCATTCTAGGTGAGCCAAAGCAAAGTTGAGAGAAGCTCATTGAAGCAGCAAATGCTTCTGGGAAATTCTGACACTTGAGAGTTCATAGAGCTTTTCCCCTGGAATGTTCATGAAGGATAAGAATGTAAGTCTTGAAATAACATCACAGCAGAAGGCGGGGAATAAGTTGGACATTTCTGCAAAGATTTTGGCCAGCCATCTTGCTTTTGTCAATGTCATGAGAGAGACTCTTTTCTCCTTATCGGACACCCAAATGAATACCAAACTTGCAACGAAATAAGGGATTGACAAGTGGGAGAATTCCAGAAATGTCCTGCAAGAATTTCCTCCCCTTTCAGAAGCAACAATCTCTTTGTTCCGTTGACCCTGAGAAGCTTTCAATAATCTCCAAAGAAAAATTAAGCACCATTCAATGACATATTTCTGCTACACTCAGTCAGCTAATTTATTCCCTTGGGGTTGGGCTCCCTGGTGTTGTCTAAATTTAAATTCCATGCAGATGAATGTCCCCAGATTATCCACCAATGTTCAGAGGAAGAAGGAAAAGGCTTTGGGTAGCTCCCATCTTCATCTCCTGACCACCACAATTCTCCAAATGCATGTTTTCTCACTCCAACATTATCATCTATACCAGGGGTCTCCAACCTTGGCAACTTTAAGCCTGACATATCTCAATTCCCAGAATTCCTGAGCTGGCCAAGTCCTCAGGTCATAAAAGGGTGGGCAGCTATGGTCCCTTTAGGACAGGAGTCTCCAACCTTGGCAACTTTAAGCCTGGAGAACTTCAATTCTCAGCTTTGCTGGCTGGGGAATTCTGAGAGTTGAAGTCCTCCAGGCTTAAAGTTGCCAGGGTTGGAGACCTCTGATCTACACCAAGCTAATGATTGTAGCTCCATAGGACAAAGAACTAGAAATATTGACAGGACCAGATCTACTCTGCATGCTTCCTTTTGAGTAATATCCCTTTTCACTAAGACTTCTTTGCTTCAGAGGGAAGAGGGAGGATGTGAACCATTTATGGAGAGGAAAGGAGAGAGGAGGAATGGTGTTGAGAAAGAACACATGGGAAGCCACTCTTCGACATATTTATTCCATCACATGTCCATCACACTGTCCATGCCAGTTTTTATCTCCTCAACTGTTACCTCATTCATCAAGCAGCTAAAATATCAAAATGATGGATTTTCTCAATTTTGTTGACTGTATTTTAAGCTACTTCATACCATTCCTGGTTCAAGCAAGGATGGGTGAATGTCAACAGAGCAAGTCCAGCAAACACTGTGTCTCTCCTTCTATTGCCTTCTTCACATTTCTTTTTTTTTTACAATTGAAGCCCAGTTGAATGACCAGAAATGGCTGACTTGATATTTCAACAAAGACCTTCCTCTTACTGTTAGCTCACACAGCTCTGTCCAATGTTGGGTTGCAAGCAGTGGTGAAATCCAATTTTTTTTACTACTGGTTCTGTGGGCATGGCTTGGTGGGCATGGCAGGGGAAGGATACTGCTCGAAACCGGTAGCGGAAATTTTGGGTAGTTTGGAGAACCGGCAAATGCCACCTCTGGCTGGCCCCAGAGTGGGGTGGGAATGGAGGTTTTGCAATATCGTTCCCCCAGGAGTGGGGACGAAATGGAGATTTTGCAGTATCCTTACCCTGCCATACCCACCAAGCCACACCACGCCCACCAAGCCATGCCCACAGAACCGGCAGTAAAAATATTTGGATTTCACCACTGGATGAAGCGTTCCCTTTTCCAATATGTATAATATTTGGAATATTTAAATAATATGTTTAAAAATACCAGTGTTGGATATAACTAGGCATATTTTAATAGAGAAAAAAATGAACTAATGACTGGATGGAAGGATAGATGGATAGATTCATGTATATTTTGAACATGAGCAATTTAGACTATCATGCAACTGTTTCATCACAATAGACAAATTTTATTTTGAACATGGAAACTGCTCTCTAAAGTAAGAAGCCCTCACATATCATCCCAAAATCATCCCAGGTCTTAAATCTTTTATCTTCAATCACTTCCTTTCATTTCCAGCTCTTTAAGGAGTCAATACCTAAATCAGAAACTTGTAGGAACAAGACACAGGGGTACCATCTCTTACACATTTAGCTGAAAATGCAACAAACAAAGAGTCAGAGTTTTTTTTAAAAAAAAAATTAAAGCAGTCAAGCTAAGCCAAATGTAGTTGTGGGGTGGGGGTGGGGGGTACAATCAGGTCTTCTGCAAAGAGGAAAAATGTTCTTCTCTTTTGGAGCATCTAAATGTGGAATGTTTACAAAATGCTCATTAAGAGAAAAGGGGGTTGTGAGATAGCGGGCGAAATCTGGTGGACAGCTTACACTGGAGGAGATAAGAGAAGGAAAGCTACCATAGGAGACAGAGCAGGCCATGTCCAATTACTGAGACCTGGACGAAAGGGGGTGTGGGGAACAAGAATGGGAGAGTCAGTGCCTGATCACAAGCTCCAAACTTGTCCACCCTCGGTGACACAAGCCGTATATAACCCTCGCGGGGGGATAAAAGAGCCACTTAGACCGCACCCGAGCAAACTTGGTAGAGCAGCTTGGCCACTTTGGATGAACGTCATGGAATCTGTAGCCTTCCAGATTTGGGCCACCGTTTCTCTTCTGGCCCACCTTGCAGATGGGAGCCCCATCACCAGCTTAGATGTACCTCTTATGGAGGAAGAGGTGCCCTTCTTTGATGAACAGGACGCCCTGCTTCAGAATTTGCAAAACGAGCTCCTGAAGGCACTTAACCTCTCGGGGATCCCCCTGGAAGAGGAAGCCAAAGTGGACCCTCCAGAATATATGTTAGAGCTCTACAATAGGTTTGCCAGGGACAAGACCTTGCTGCCATCAGCCAATATTGTTAGAAGCTTCAAAAACGAAGGTAAGTCCTTGGATTTTCTTCCCAACTTTAGGAGGAGCAACCAAGTAGGTTGAGTAGCCAATTATCTCACTGGCTTTTAGTTGTTAGATTACAGTTGTAACTAGAGGAAAGGAAAATTATTATTTTAGTGGAGCAGAGAGGAAGTTTGAAAGAGAAGATATTAGCAAAGAGACTCAGCTGGCCTAGTGTTGAGTTGTCTTATTTACTGCTTAATGGGACACATCTAATCTCCCAGCTAGTTGACTTTCGCACTGCAGGGTAATTGCTGTACAGTATTCCTCAGATTGGCAGTGCTACATTTAGCCAGAGCGTGTGTTTTTTGTGTAAGTTTTGAACAACTGATGAAATCCATAAAGAATCTCTCATTGCACATTCTCAGGCATTATCCTCCAGATGTAGAATTCCACCGGCAAGCTTCTTTTTTTTCAAGAGCGTCAGGTTAATTCACAAGCAAGGATTTTCAAAATACACATTTCAAGCTCCGTAATTTTTCAGTTTTGTTTTTGACACAGCTGCAGGAGGTTTTTGCAGGCGCACAACTTCAAAGTTGGTTGTTTTAAGGTCTGCCTATCCTAAGGAGGAGGATTCGAAATGAGCAGAAGGTATAAACCAGAAAGCAAACTGATCTAAAAATCAGCCCTGTGCCAAATTTATTGATCTCAAATGTGTTAATAGAAGAAACTAAAACCTGTTC
Source organism: Pantherophis guttatus (assembly GCF_029531705.1). The sequence goes on along the minus strand of NW_026844095.1, from coordinate 1,123,045 downwards.
TTTGCAACCTTGTGTAATACAAAACAGTTCTTATAAGCACCAGTTTGATAGCACACCACACAACTATCTTGTATTATACATATAGATATATATCTCTGGCTTGCAGAAAATGATTTTTGCAAATACTTTTAACAGCTCAATCCAACATTTACTTGTCAGAGCACTTGAGCGTGTCAGCGTTAAGATATCTTACTGCAAAATGCTTCTTCCTAACTACAGATAGTTGCTGCTGATACTCATTTTCATGGATTATAGCATAAAGGCATATAATTATGCTTTTCCAAAAGCCAAGAACTTGGCAGATCTTCCAACTAGGTTATAGTGTAGACTTCCATGGACTACAGACCACATTTTCAGCTGGATTTCTGCTGATCCTTACAATCAGCCTTCTTCATAGTCTCTGGTCTGTAGTAACTATGAATAGGTGTTACGTTTTTTATGACAATGCACTCTATTGCAGCTACCTGCAAAAAATTAGAACTTCATCAGGTAAAGGCCATGAAATTATAAATCCATTGCTCTCAAATGGACCTCATCAGGGTGCAATAGCGAAGTTCACCATGTTAGAATATCTTTGCAATATCTCAGCCTGCCATTTTGTCACAAAACCTTCACTTGATTAATAGATTTTTCTGCCTCTTTTTTTACTGGCCCCTCCATTGCCAACCGTTAGGACAAGTTTTTGTTTCAAAAGTGATCTCTCGTCCACATTTTTTTTACTCCAATTTGGCTACTTAGCAGTTTAGTTGCAGAAAATCAATTTATTTCTCCAAACTGCAACATCAATAGTGTTATCCTCCTGTTTTTCCAACATGCCTTCCTTCCTCCTCCTATTTTCTGCACACAGCAATCCTGTGAGGTAGGTTGGTCCGAGAGAAAGGGACTGATCCAAAGTCCCTCGGCCAGTTTTCATGCTTGGCGGGGGTGGATGAGGTTGAAACTCACGGTCTACTGGTTTCAAAGCCAGCGCTGCCTCTCAATGTCAACTGAAAACTAGATTTAGTCAGGTTGAAGTGTATTGTGCGATAGTGACAGTTCTTTACACCCTGTATCAATGTGAAATATAATGTGATTTTAAAAAACCATTTGCAGAACAGAGTTCACGGCCCATCCGCTTTAATGGCGTACGGAGGTACCCTCTCCTGTTCAATGTCACCATCCCTCACCATGAGAAGATAACCATGGCTGAGCTGAGGCTCTACACTCTGGCGGAGGACAAGCCACTCTACGAAAATCTCGACCGGAAGGTCACCGTTTTTGAAGTGCTGGAGGGTGAACACGGAGGAGGGAAAGAGGGAGAGGAGAGGAAGCTGAGAGTGCTGGCATCCAGGTTTATTTACAGCACCGACAATGAATGGAAGACGTTTGAGGTGACAGAAGCCATCAGGAAGTGGCATCACTCTGACTCAACCACTCACCAGCTAGAGGTGCAGGTGGAGTACCGAGTGGGAGAGAATCCCAACCCAGGAAGACACAGAGGCGTAGACATCAACCTGGAACCCAAACACAAGCCGTTGTTAATTGTGTTTTCAGACGATCACAGCCATGCCAAGAAAGAGGAGAAACACGAGCTGAAGGAGATGATGGAGCACGAGCAGATGCAAGAGTGGCCGGATTTAGATTTGCAAGACTTCTCCAGCAGCCCCAACGATCTGCTTCAGATCAGCTCCAACATCATCTATGACTCAACCTCCAGGATCAGGAGGAATGCCAAGGGAAGCACCTGCAAAAAGACGTCCCTCTATGTGGATTTCAAGGAGATCGGCTGGGACTCCTGGATCATTGCACCCGCTGGCTATGATGCCTACCAGTGCAAGGGAGCTTGCAGCTTCCCTCTGGATGGCAGCCAGTCGACCACCCATGCCATGGTCCAGACGTCCGTTCACTTGAATGATCCCCAGAGAGCTTCTCCTGCCTGTTGCGTCCCAACCAAGCTAGACCCCATCTCTTTGCTCTTCTTGGATAAAGGGATCGTCACCTTCAAGCAAAACTACGAGGGCATGTCCGTCTCTGAATGTGGCTGCAGATAGTAGCAGGAGATGGGGCTCTTGCATGGTGTTTTGGCTTTCGTGGGATTTCATGGTTCCATCTGAACAGTTTTGAGATGCAGTCAACTCCTTGAACAAGGGAAAGGGACCTTGGAGACGGGCAAGGGTTTAGGGATGATGGCTTGGAGAAAAGGGGAGGAGGGGGATGGAAGGAGACAAGTGACCTAGACAGCAGCAAGCGGAGGCATCTCCTTACCTTCAACTAGAGCTCCCTCAACATCACAGGACTTTCTCTTCAATTGTTCATCCCAGACATTTTACCATTTAAGCAATCCTGTTCAGTTCCTTCCAATTTCCGGCCACTACAACTGAGCCAACAGTTGTCAGAAAACATACCTAGCATGATCTGGCTGCCAGTTCAATTCTAGTGTCCCTTGGAGACTGTCCTGGGAGGAAGCCGTTGCCCTTCTTAGTGACAATCCTTTGCCCTAAAACCCCAGCCAGCAGCTTTTCTTTCCAACAGAGGGGCAGTCCAATGCTCCGCTTGGACTTGTCCTGGGAGAAGAAGTTCAAGAAAACTTTCTTAAGCTGTGACACCTGAGGTTCATACCGCTCAGTAAGCATGGTTTCATTAACCATGATTTATTGAATAAAACCAGTGTGTTGCAGCTGGATTCCTGCAACACACCAAGCCAAAAGCAAATTGTTAGGGGAACCTAAGTCATAACCTTTTCCTTGTTTCCTTGCTTACTCAGAAAAAACACCGGCCTAGTGGTTGATGCAGAAATTCTCTTTCTGGAAAGTTCTTTGCTACTCCCTTCATCCCTCTCAGGATTGTTCTGCGTAGTCAGTTTAGTGGAGCCCTTCAGATAGCATAACCAAGACATCCCTCAAAGCAATTGCATCTCATTGCTTTGGACAACGCCACTCGGATTGGGGTGCGCATGATACGAACCCTACTCGTCTCTTGTATCGATGCCCCAATGCAACTCAGAATCTGGCTGATCGTTGTTTTGATCACTGTTAAAGTTTGTGGGGAGGGGAGGATTGTTTCGTGCTGAAATTTCAGGGCTCTTCGGACAGAAAAGGAGCTCCCTCCTTACTGGAGCTGTCGATTCACGAGACAGTTCTCCATGCGTACGACGGAGGTCACATGTCAAGTTTCCACCACTCCTCTCCGACAAATCGTTGTGATAAGAAGGTGTTGGAATTGAGAAACGATAGGCCTGGCGGTGCTTTATTTATACTAAGCTGCAAATTGGTCAGATTCTTTGGAAAGTGTAATTGACGTTGTGTCTCGAGCCCTTTGTGGTCTTACTGTACTACGCCCCACCACTGATTTCTACTTTTAAGGAGAGAGAGAGAGAGAGAAGTTGGGTTTTGAGAGCAACAACCTGGGCCCTTCAGGAGAATTCTCATGCAAAGCACTTGGACTTGCTGAAATCCACCTCACCTTCATCCCTGAAGCCATTATTTATTGATCTATTTATTGACTGTCGTCCTTGTAATATAATGTAGAATACAAAATGTTTTATTTTTGTGCTTGTATGTTTACCAAACACACTTGGGTAATCCTGTATATTGAACTGTTTCGTTGCTAATACCATCCCTCAGTTTCAACGGACTTTCTTCTTCATTGTCTTTGTAAATATATTAATTTGTCCTTGTTTTTCCATCTCTCGGTGTAATACAAAATACAGTGACATCCAGCATACAATCACTTTCAAGTCTAAAATGAATACAGAGAGTGTGCATTTTTTCATACGGCCAAAACTGAGAGCTGGTGAATTTGCCCCCCTATTCCAGTTTTGCTGGAAACATCCCATTTTCAAACATACAGTGAGTTCCGGCAAGACTTCTGACTGTATCTTGAGGCCAATTTTGGCCACAATTACTGCATAAGTCTCCAACAGACTTTGGAGGGATCTATCACAATTCTCATCGTTAAAGTGAGCCTTTGTTCTTCAGAATAGCTGCTGCAGTGACCCTCAAACTCTCCTCTGCTCCAGATGTTATTATCTTATATTCTATTTCTCTATGGAGAAATCTACCCACTTTAGATGAACATTGAATCAATCAATCATATTTATTCGGTCAAAGACCAGCAAAATTTAAATAGCCAAAGCAAACAAATACAGAGTGAAGCAAACGAATACCATAAATCACTAGCTATCAAAATAAATAAACAAAATATAACATTCATTCCTCCATTATTATGTTAACAGAGTTGTTTCTCAGGTGATAAGTCTAAAACGTTAATAGGTACAAAATAAAAATAAAAACTATATTTCCCCTGCAGCAAATAGTTAAATGTGTCCAAACCAAGTTGTATGTTAAAACAAAGGTAAATATTAATTTTTACCAATTATAGCTTGTTTTCATCGCAGCCACACAAAATATACTTCCTGCACATGTAGTGAATGGTTTTATATCCTGAAGGAGAATGTTCATGTAAAAATTATCTGGCCTCCCTGGGAATTTATCTATTAGGGGTACAAGGTAGATTGATGTCTCCGTACAATGTAGACTAATGTCTCTGTAAAAAGGGACGTGGTGGCTCATTGGCTAAGACGCTGAGCTTGTTGATTGAAAGGTTGGCAGTTCAGCGGTTCGAATCCCTGGTGTCGCGTAACAGGGTGAGCTCCCGTGACTTGTCCCAGCTTCTGCCAACCTAGCAGTTCGAAAGCACGTAAAAAATGCAAGTAGAAAAATAGGGACCACCTTTGGTGGGAAGGTAACAGTGTTTCCGTGCGCCTTTGGCGTTGAGTCATGCCGGCCACATGACCACGGAGACGTCTTCGGACAGCGCTGGCTCTTCGGCTTTGAAACGGAGATGAGCACCGCCCCCTAGAGTCGGGAACGACTAGCACCCATGTGCGAGGGGAACCTTTACCTTTGCCTTAAAATTTACAACGTAGTAATATGTGTGTGAGAGTTTCAAATTCCTCATCACCACTTCGACAAATACACTCAGCTACAGGAATTTACTACCGTATATCTGCCTTGAAGAAGTGCAGAGGGGAGGAACGTTGAATCTAGCTTTAAAGAATGTTAGATCTTGAGAACCTTAGATTTACCAAGTAACTTGCTGGTGCTCCTGTTAATCCAAACTCCATCATATTGATGGAGCCTATTAACTTCAATTTGGAACTTCACATTCCTTATTATTGAGAACAATTAATAAGTTTGCCTTCAGAAGTTCTGACTGCTTTAGCACTGGACTGGAGGCTTTTAAGAAGAGATTGGACAGCCCTTTGTCTAGGCCTAGGGTCTCCTGCCATGGGCAGGACATTGGCCCCTAGAAGACCTCCAAGGCCCTTCCAACCAGTTCTACGTTCTAGGCTGGGTTTGATGGTCATCTAACGATTTTAAGAATAGTGGAGAGAATCCATAGGAAGCCAGTTTATGCTCTACTGCCTGTTTCTAGAGTAAGGAAAAGTTACCTGTTGGAATTAGAGGGATCAGACCAAACCTGGGTGTGTGTCTGTTGCATTTTGAGTCATTATTATCTTCTGGGCCCCTAACCTGAATCTGTGGCATTCCTGTTCCCAGTCTTAAGGAAACATTTGACGTTCCACAGGACGCAGCTCGAATTCATCTCAGGAATTTTGTGGGCACCATTATTCCCTGCAGTTGCTTCATCGGATAGATTGCTGTTTGTGCCCCGTAACAGATTCGGGCCACTGTTTTGGCTTCAAAAGGTGGGGAGAATTGTCCACAGTCAAGTGTAAAAGAAATGCTTCATGGCATTCATCTTCCTAAGGCAGAGTTTCTCAACCTTGGAAGCTTGAAGATGGGTGGACTTCAACTCACAGAATCCCCCAGCCACCCATCTTCAAGCTACCAAGGTTGAGAAACACTGTCCTAAGGGGTAATTGCACCATGTAGTGCTGGAGGGTGTATCAGCTTCCTTTCATGTAGAAAACTACATTGACTACTCTAATCAATGCCCTTGTTTGGCTCTCATGGTGAAAACCCAGATTTCTGATTTATCAAAATTGAGAACCAAATTGTTGTATATTGTTTTTGTTAAGATTATTGTTTTTGTGTTACCAACCAGCAGAGTGTAGAGCACAGAGAAACGTTGCTGAGAGCAATGAATAAGAGATGTGCAAACTGGTTTACCAAAAGTTTACTTTATAGTGAAAAAACAATCTCATAGTCTTTAAACAAATCCAAGTCTTTGCCAGTTAAACCAGCCCAGTGATACAAATATCATCTTACCACACAAACAGTAGTTGGTTAGAATAACAAGCTCACTCTGGTTCACAAACCACGATGGTTGCAGATCCATCCAACGATGATGGCACAATGATAGCAACTCCTCACACTATGGTAGCATATCATCAACTGAATACGTTGCAGTACCTTTCTTAAATACGTTCACAACTAATTACAGCATGACTCAGCATTACAAGGAATCAGCAGTAAAGCCTTAAAGTCACATAATACATATTCATATTAAAGTCACAGAACACATATATTGCCTGGACAACTTGTTAGGCTCAAACCATATCCTAACATTTTTATCAAGTTCCTGCTGCCAGCTTTTTGAGGGACAGAGCAGTTGGTCATCCTGGCATTGTGGATTGGACATCCAGAGCTAGAGAGGACAACAGAAGAACCGTGTGATGTTGTCCCATGCTAAGTGATGACCAAGGAGCTGGCCAGGAACGGAGGAGGTGACACTGGCCTGATTAGAGCAGGGAAGAAGCCAGCTAAGCATGTCCTGGCCTCAAGATTTAGTTTGCGCTCCAGCGCAGCAGATCACAGAACCACGGGGTGGGAAAGGCCTTCTAGTCCAACGCCCTGCCCAAGACAGGAGGAGTGCTTGTGCCATCTTGGATAAATAGGTGTCCAAGAAAACCTCCAGTGATGGAGCAACTACCACGTCTGGAGGCACTGATTAATTGTTCTCACTGTCGGGGAATTTCTCCTTAGTTCCAGCTTGGATCTGTCTTGAATGCTCTTCCACCTGTTGCCTTCAGGTGCTTTGGAGAATAAGTCAACCTTTCTTCTCTGTAGCAAATACTGGAAGACAACTAGCATCCAAGACTCCAATCCTTTTCTTTGACAGACTAGACATAACTAGGTCCCTCAAACGTTCATCATACTGTTTACACATTTGAGGAAGACACAAACCAGGGACACACACACACCAGTGGTGAAATCCAATTTTTTTTACTACCAGTTCTGTGGGCGTGGCATGGTGGGCGTGGTGTTGCGTGGTGGGTGTGGCTTGGTGGGCATGGCAGGGAAAGGATACTGCAAAATTCCCATTCTCTCCCCACTCCAGGGAAAGGATACTGCAAAATCCCCATTCCTTCCCCACTCCTGGGGGAAGGATACTGCAAAATCCCCATTCCCTCCCCACTCCTGGGGGGAAGGATACTGCAAAATCTCCATTCCCACCCCACTCTGGGGCCAGCCAGAGGTGGTATTTGCTGGTTCTCTGAACTACTCAAAATTTCCACTACCGGTTTGTCAGAACCTGCTGGATTTCACCCCTGACACACACAGAGAGACACCCCTCTACACCTTGGAAATGCATCCCAATTTCAGTCAGAAGAACAGAGGACAAAAGAAGAGAAGAGCCTTGATAGTACAGTGGTTTAGTGCACCCTGTTATTAACACAGCTGCCTGCAATTTCTGCTGGTTCAAATCTCATCAGGCTCAAGGTTGACTCAGCCTTCCATCCTTTCTAAGGTAGGTGAAATGAGGACCCAGTTTGTGGGGGCAATAAGCTGACTTTGTATAAAATATACAAAAGAATGAAGGCTATTGCTTAATGCATTGTAAGCCGCCCTGAGTCTCCAGAGAAGGGCGGCATATAAATCAAATTAAAAAGAAGAAGAAGAAGAAGAAGAGAAGGACAAAATCAGTCCTTTTGCAGATGGTTCCAGGGATGGTTTCCACCCACCTGCCTCTTGTGGGGCCAGGGATTTTCACTCCTGTCCTAGGAGATGGCTTTGCACCATGGCTGTTCATGAATGGGACTTTTCCCAATTTGAATTATGGGAGGGCGAGAAGGGGCCTCATGCACCTCCAAGGCAGGAGGGCGCCACCCGAGAGCACGCTGGCTGCTTCCAATCGTCCGTATCTTTCCATTCTCACTTCCAACCCAAGTGTCACTGGGCAGCGTGCTGATGAGGTTAAGCAGGGTGCGAGCCAAAGATGGTGTTGAAAAGTGTGTGTTGAGTTAAAGGGAAAAAGGTTTAAATGCTGGGTCATCTCTGGAGGGCCCAGCATGATCAGAGAGGCTCAACCAGCCCTCTAGCATTCCCAGCGTCCATCACTTCCAGGTTGATGTTGTCCTTTGCTGTAGCAACTCCTTATCTCGGCAGAGATTAGAGTATTTTCAATCACCAGAGATTTATTGTGGGAACCCATTTCCTGAGCTGTCACCACCCGCTGCAAAGCAGAGTTTAAAACCTGCAGGAGAAATGTAAATATTGCACCTGGGATTCGAGATGAAATGCTTGGCTGCCCCCCCGCCCTGCCATGTGTGATCGATCACGGGATTAACTTTCTGGAGAGGGGTCTGTGCGTCCACATGTGAGACATTCTTTCGGAAATAGCAAAGGCCACAGCGAGAGGGGCAAAGCCATCAGGAGTCTGGAACCGCTTTTTGCAACTCTCAAATTTCATTGCATGGCTGCACTTCCCAAAAGCGTTTGTCGCTTTATAAAATCTGTAAAAATTGGGAAATGGCGCTCCTAGACTCCTTTGGATTTTGGATGCTGCAGCCTGGCAGTTCTAACACATTTTATTTATTTATTTATTCATTTATTTATTGGTTCGATTTATATGCTGCCCTTCTCCGGAGACTCAGGGCGGCTTACAATGCGTTGAGCAATAGCCTTCATACTTTTGTATATAGCTGCTTAGTAGGGCTTTCACCCCGCCCCAAGCGGTGTTCTTTTTTATACAAAGTCAGCTTATTGCCCGCACAATCCGGGTCCTCATTTTACCTACCTCGGAAGGATGGAAGGCTGAGTCAACCCTGAGCCTGGTGAGATTTGAACTCGCAGTAATTGCAAGCAGCTGGCAGCTAAGTGCTACTTAACAGCACTTTAGTCCACTGCACCACCAAGATTTTGGTCTCGGGATGCTCGGATCTTAGAAAGTGTGCAGAGAAAAGCAACAAAGGTGATAAGGAGTCTGAAGGATAAATTGTACAATGAACAGTTGCGGGAACAAGGGTATGTCCAGCCTAACGAAGAGAAGGATGAGGGGGTGATAGGATGATTGTCTTCCATATTTAAGGGGCAGTCACAGAGAAGAGGGGGTTGACTTAATTCTCCAAAGCACCTGAGGGCAGGAGAAGAAGCAGTGGATGGAAGCTCCTTAAAGAGCGATCCAATCTGGAATTAAAAAGAAATTTAGTGTCAGAGAGAACAGTTCATCAATGGAAGATCTTGCCTTCTGTTGGTGTTCCATTTTTGGAGGTTTTCAAGAAAGATTGGACAACCATTCGTCCAGGATGCAATAAAGTCTCCTGCCTTGTGCAGGGGGCTGACCTAGAAGACCTCTAGGGTCCCTTCCAGGATTCTATGATTCTACCCTTTTACCTTCTTACATCTGATTGCAAACCCCAAAGATCCTTGGTTGACATGGGTTATTTTATTTATCAGGGTATGTGAGTACGTTTAGGGCAAGGGTGAAATTCAAAATTTTTCCCGACTGGTTCTGTGGGCATGGCTTGGTGGGCGTGGCAGGGGAAGGATATTGCAAAATCTCCATTCCCACCCCACTCTGGCCTAACCCAACCAGAGGTGGTATTCTCCGAACTACTCAACATTTCTGCTACCGGTTCTCTAGAACCTGCTGGATTTCACCCCTGATTTAGGGAAACCTCATGTCCACTTGGATTGGTTTCATTTTTTCCCCCCACCATTTTCTGCTGTCTTTTTTCTGTGATGCGAGCTACACTCAAACAACTTGGTGCGACATTCTTGCCTTCATGCCAACCATATGAGTAGGAACATCTTGTTCTCTCCTTCCCAAGTTTCCAAACCTTTGTTTCCCTCTGTAACAAAGGTTGTTGTTTACTTCCCGACAGCAACAGTACTTGGTGGTCAACGAAGAGTTGAATATGGTCAACCCTATCTTATTGCCATGGGCATTTTCTTTTCCAATCAGCAGGAAGGTTCTTCTAGAACAACGTTTCTCAACCTTGGTAGCTTGAAGATGGGTGGACTTCAACTCCCAGAAACCCCCAGCCAGCAGCGCTGGCTGGGGGATTCTGGGAGTTGAAGTTCACCCATCTTCAAGCTTCCAAGGTTGAGAAACACTGTTCTAGAAAGAGCGTGGAGTTGCTAAAAGCCTTTAAAATCCTTTTCCTTGGCTACCTTAGAAAGAACTTTCTGAATACAAAGTACCTCCTAGCTTGGAAAAGCAGACAGAAAATTTGACATCTTGTTTTGAAACAAAACTTGGATTGTCAGGAAAAGTTCTGCCAACAGCAAGTTGCCCTTATAAAACTGTCTTTCGGAGCAATTTTGAAGGATTAGGTGTTCAGGTAGAGGAATGGCCAACCAGTATTTTCTCAGCTCTCCCTCATGTCGCTGCTGAAAATCTACTTGAATGGGTGGTGGGTAGTAGGTGGAATCCTGCTTCTCTTTGGGTGTTGGTTGCTGGAGGGAAAATGTTCGATGCTGTTTCCTTCCTGGATTTTTGATTGTAGCTTTCGAATGATGCCTAAATGGGATTTATCTCTGCCTGACAATTGATGGCTCTTAGAGGAATTCCAGAGCATTTTTGGACTGGGCTTGATCTAAAACATTAAGCTTCCCGATCTATTTCAAATTTTAAGGAAATGTAGGAAAACATGGATGGGAAGAAATTCCCCACCAGAGCAAGGAAGGAGGGTGCAAAAAGTCAAAATGATGGCTGTAATTCTGTGATGGAAGCTTGCCCCACCCCATCTCTCTCTCCCTCTTTCTCCTTTTTTCTTTCTTTCTTTCTCTCTCTTTCTTTCTTTGTCTCTTTCTCTCTCACGTTTTTTCTTTCTTTCTTTCTCTTTCTTTCTCTTTCTTTCTCTCACTATCTTTCCCTCTTTCTTTCTTTCTTTCTTTCTTTCTTTCTTTCTTTCTTTCTTTCTCTCTCTTTCTTTGTCTCTTTCTCTCTCACGTTCCCTTTCTTTCTTTCTTTCTTTCTTTCTTTCTTTCTTTCTTTCTTTCTTCTTTCTTTCTTTCTTTCTTTCTTTCTTTCTCTTTCTTTCTTTCTTTCTTTCTTTCTTTCTTTCTTTCTTTCTTTCTTTCTCTCTTTCTTTCTCTTCTCTCTCTTCTTTCTTTCTTTCTTTCTTTCTTTCTTTCTTTCTTTCTTTCTTTCTTTCTTTCTTTCTTTCTTTTCTTTCTTTCTTTCTTTCTTAAAATTAATCTGCCGCCCACCTTGTATCCAATGGCTCTGGGCGGCTTTATTACCTGTATGTCGGAAAGGGACAGTGCTTCAGTTGTGCAGTTGAACTGCAAAGTGAAAAATCTTGACTGTGTTAGACTCTCCTGCAGATGCCTCTGGAGAGAAGTAGGGAAAGAAAATGAGAGCAAAGGGATGAAAGGAAGAAGAAAAAGCAAAAAGACTCTCCTACCGATGCATCAACTTCACTCATAAGCGACTACCGTAGCCCCTTGCCCCTGTGCACCCAATATTGCCCCCTTCTCAGCCTGGGTAAGCCTGAGAAAGCTGCAGGGCTGAAAATAGCTCAGGAGATTCAACAATTGCCAGCAGGCGATTAAAGCCACATTCCCTTCCTCCCGTCCTCCTTATCAGTACATTTTGTCAAGAGGGCCTAAATATCACATCATGTTTTTACGCGCGATAAGTCAAATTTTCACAAGCTGAACCAGCCGCTGCAGATGATAGAGTGGTGAGTAAACCAGGGCTTGCAAGCAGCCCCAGAGAGATCCACGATTTTATCATTACCTGTTTGTGTCCTGTAGGGAGAATCCCCCCCCCGCACCCATATGGGGGCTTTCTTATAAAACCACTCAAGTGGCTGGCCCCTGTGAATGGACATTTAGTTTCGCGAACGGTTCCATTCATAAACAAAACACCTTCAGCTCTAGAGTCCGCGGAAGGCTGATCAGATTGATCAGATTAAAAAGCGGAGAGACCGAAGAAGCCTAAAATCTACATTCCCCACCCAGCTCCAAGGACAGGGCCCAACCTCTCAGCCACAAGAGGAATCAGGCAACAAAAATTGGGATATTAAAATAGCACACTCAAGCACAGATTAAAGTGCATTTCACAAGGAACCTGGGCATCTAAATCACACAGCCAAAGAACTACGTAAAAACCTATCAAGCTGTTTTGTCAGCTGTCCCAGAACCGATTGCTATGTCACTTCACTTTCGATTCCTAAAGAAATGGAGACCTCCTTTCCTGCAGACTGCTTCCAATTCATTTTTTCCAGTGTCTTTCTCCCGCCTTAGAACTGGACCAGATTTTACTTCCAATGGTCCCTTTGGGAGAAAGAGCAGTGAAATAACAGGCCATTGTCTTCAATGGAGAAAAACAATGGAGAAAAATTGCGTTGGTGGCCGTGCCAAGAAATTAGGTCTGAGGATGCAGAAAGAAATTGGCAATCAAACCTTTACTACAGTCATAGAGCAGCGTATTATTTATTGATTAGATGGATGCTTCACCTTTTTGCTCTAAACTTTTGTTCATGGGAGAGGGAGGGAGGAAGGAAGGAAGGAAGGAGAAGGAGGGAGGGAAGGAAGGAAGGAAGAAAGAAAAGAAGGAAGGGAGAGAGGGAGGAAGGAAGGGGAAGGGAAAAGGAGAGAGAAGGCAGACAGACAAAGAAGGATGGATGGATGGAAGGAAAGAAGGGGGAGAAAGAGAGGGTAGAAGGAGGGAGGGAGGGAAGGAAGAAAGGAAGGAGAAGGAGGGAGAGAGGGAAGGAAGGAAGAAAAGAAGGGAGGGAGAAAGGAAGGAAGGGGAAGGAGAAGGGAAAAGGAAAGAGAAGGCAGACAGACAAGGAAGGAAGGAAGGAAGGAAGGAAGGAAGGAAGGAAGGAAGGAAGGAAGGAAGGAAGGAAGGAAGGAAGGAAGGAAGGAAGGAAGGAGGAATTATAGCTCTTCATATAAGCTAAATTCAAAGAATCCGTCTTTCTCTAAACTGTAAAAGGAACCCTTGTAGCTATCTAGCTAACAGCTATCGTTTCTCTTTCCTTCCTTCGGCTCCTCTTCCACCACAAACAGCAATTTCAGGGCAGAAAGGTGTAGCATTAATCTAATAAGGAAATAAATATATCTGAAGGGAGCAGAGAGGAGGAAAAACAGAGAGAGTTCAGGCGTGATTGGGGCCCCCTTTGAGCCGCTCTTCCCATTTCCTAAGCGAGCATCGGCTGGCCCGGCTTCAAGTCAGAGGGCATGTTTTCATCCTTCACCAGATGTTTCCAGATGTCATGCTTGAAGAAGGTCGATGCCCTCTCTAAAAATATAACCATTAGCAGCTCAATTTCCCACTGACTTGACCTTCAAGCCAGCTGAGCTCTTCCTTCCCTCAGCTTCAAGCAAACCTCCTGGATTTTGGCTGGCAGAGACGCATCCAAAAAGGCCAATCCTGCTTTCTAGAAAGTGCTTTCTCTCCCTCTCTCTCTCTCACTCTCTCTCTCTCTGTGTCCCTGTCTCTGTGTCTTTCTCTCTCTCTCTCTCTCTGTCTCTCTCTCTCTGTGTCTCTCTCTCTTTCTCTGTGTCTCTCTCTCTCTCTCTCTCACTCTCTCTCTCTGTCTTTCTCTCTCTTTCTCTCTCTCTCTCTCTCTCTGTGTGTCTCTCTCTCTCTCTCTGTGTCTCTCTCTCTTTCTCTGTGTCTCTCTCTCTCTCTCTCTCACTCTCTCTCTCTGTGTCCCTGTCTCTGTGTCTTTCTCTCTCTCTCTCTCTCTGTCTCTCTCTCTCTGTGTCTCTCTCTCTCTCTCTGTGTCTCTCTCTCTTTCTCTGTGTCTCTCTCTCTCTCTCTCTCTCTCTCTCTCTCTGTGTCCCTGTCTCTGTGTCTCTCTCTCTCTCTCTCTGTGTCTCTCTCTCTTTCTCTGTGTCTCTGTCTCTGTCTCTCTCTCTCTCTCTCTCTCTCTGTCTTTCTCTCTCTTTCTCTCTCTCTCTCTCTCTCTCTCTGTGTGTGTGTGTGTGTGTGTGTGTGTGTGTGTGTGTGTGCAACGAAGCCCCTAACTAAGGAAGTGGAGGAATCTTCAGTTTATGCTAAACTGACCCCACCAAACCTCCTTTGGGCAGCTTTACTGCTCAGCCAAGCTGACCGACGTCATAAAAAAATATGTACACAATAAATGGGAATGGTTCCATCGGGGGATTTTTTTTTTTAAGTAACAGCAAAGCAGTGTGTGACTTTTTTCCCCCTCCCCAAGGATATGGGGTGGAGGGAGGGAGGAGGGGGTTTCCTCCCCAAAGTTTTATCCCCAGCCACTGTTCTGCCAAATTATGCGAAGGGACATAGAGGTGATGTGGAATGTCACTTGCCATGCCTTTAAAAGAGGACAGATTGATGGAAGATGCCAGGGCTTGCTCCAAGAAATATTTCCTTCCGTGCACAGGAAGGAGAAACCCTCCCATACTTCCACCTCTCACAATACTGGACAACACAGTATCAACAGTAGAGACCTGCAAATTTCTAGGTTCTACCATATTGCAAGATCTAAAATGGAGATCCAACATCAAAAACGTCCTCAAAAAAGCACAACAAAGAATGTTATTTCTGCACCAACTCAGAAAGCTCAAACTGCCCAAGGAGCTGCTGATCCAGTTCTACAGAGGAATTATTGAGTCTGTCATCTGCACCTCCATAACTGTCTGGTTTGGTTCTGCAACCCAACAAGACAGAAACAGACTTCAGAGGATCATTAGAACTGCAGAAAAAACAATTACTACCAAGTTGCCTTCCATGGAGGACCTGTTTACTGCAGAGTGAAAAAGAGGGCTGTGAAAATATCTACAGACCCCTCGCATCCTGGACATAAACTGTTTCAACTCCTACCCTCAAAACGACGCTATAGAGCACTGCACACCAGAACAACTACACACAAGGACAGTTTTTCCCCCGAACACCATCATAAGGTCCGAACTCTGCACTCGCTGCCAGAAACAGACATCGTATGGAATGCAAAGAACAGGACAGAAAAACATACAGCCAGATAGCAAGTTTACTTATTTAAGACACCTCTGTATTTTGTTTTTATCATTCGCAAACAGGAATAAAAAGTCTTAGTTGAAAAAGTAATATACACAGAGCCGCCAGAATCAACCATCCTGAGAGAACGGAATTCCAGCTTTGGTGAACCCACCAGGGGTTCTGTATTGAATTTACACAAGTGTAAGTACACCGGTCCTTTGCCAGAGAGGAATCACAGTTGTTCTGCACACTCTGTCTTTGCAGGCACCTGGCCTGTGGACTTCAACAAGTCTTTGTCGTGTTGGTTCTCCTCGTTGACCTTCCTGGAATGTTTAAGGTTCTGGAGCTCAGATTCCAGCTCTGCAAATTTAGTCTTTTCTTCTTCCATCTCTTTATTAAGCCTCAGCACTTTGGTCCAGACTTCAAAGTTTTCCTTCTCAAGGCTGCAAAAGGAAGAGCAAGTCATATCAACCGACGATTCAAAGGAGCGCCTCCCGTACTACCAGATGGTGGGAAGGAAGGAGGGCGAAAATCTGGGGCCACCAATCAACCCGTGGTCAATTTGAGCTAAAGGTTTAGGTTTACATGGTAAGGCAGCAGATAGCTTGGCTCATAGAACATCACCTCCTGGGTCAGAGGTCTTCAAACTTGGCAGCTTTAAGACTTGTGGACTTCAACTCCCAGAATTCTCCAGCCAGCTATGTATGATTGAGATTACACCTGGATCCTAGACCTTCTAAGCAGAGGTCTTCAACTTGGCAGCTTTAAGACTTGTGGACTTCAATTCCCAGAATTCTGGAAGTTGAAGTCCACAAGTCTTAAATCGCCAAGGCTGGAGACCCCTGCTCTAAAGAGATGCATGAATGAGCAGTTGGCTGGAACGGGATAGACTTGGAAGAACCTTGAAGTCCAGCTTACTGGAATCCAAATAAATTAACCCTGCCCCCAAATGCCTGTTCTCTTTTCAGCATTGTTGTAACTTTAATGATCATTAAATGAATGATCATAAGTCGAGGACTACCTGTAGAGTTAATTAGTTGGTTGGAGAGAGAAATGGAATCAAGCCAGGGGTTTGCATTACCTTCTCATTTGCTCCTCGTAGCTATTTTTCTGTGCCACCATCTCCCCTTTCAGCTCCGCTATCATCTTCTTAAGCAGTTCAGGATCTTCTGGATAAACGTTGTCCACCTCAAACGGGACCTCCAGAATCGTGGTGCCATTTTCTTTAGACCTGGGAGGGTCATTCACTTGTAAACACGTTCCAAAATCTTCTCCTCGTTGGCCTGAAGAACTCTGGTCGGCCTCACTTGCGGCACCCTGCTCTACGCTGCAGAGACTGCCAGAGTCTGAAGGTTGTGTGAAGCTAAACAGTTTAGAAATTCCCTGAGACAAAGTTCTTTTGTGACCTCTTGAGGGAGAATTAGGACCGGGCTGGACCATGGATGAAGAGGATGATGATGACCAAAAGTTGCTACTGAAAATGTCACTTCTGTCCATGTTTTGGTGCCGCCTGTTGGAAGAAAAACTCTCAATGCATTTCCTGTTTGGAACTGTCTGAGTCCTCTTTCGCATGGCCTGGGTCTCCCTAGACTGAGGTTCTCCTTCATCTTCTGCCGATGGAGCCAAACCGTCGCTTAATTTGGAGTTGGAAGCTTCGAGATCGTCTTTCTGGAAATAAAACCAAGAATGTTGGAGAACGCAGGCTTATTGGATGCAACCAAGCAGCTCTGCTGAGTTTCATGCCCCAATTAACACGTAGGGCAGTGGTGAAATGTAAAATCTGTTACTACCAGTTCTGTGGGCGTGGCTTGGTGGGGAGGTAATGTGACTGGGTGGGCGTGGCCAGTTTTTTTTTTTTTAACTTTTCAAAGCATTTTTTCTAATGCTTTGAAAAACCTCTGTCGATCAGGCAACTCAGCTGGGATCGTCAGAGATTTTTCAAAGCATTTTTTTTAACCACCTCTTCGGCCAAGAGGTTGCAGAAAAAAAATGCTTTGAAAAGCCTCTGATGATCCCAGCTGAGCCGCGCGATCATCAGAGGCTTTTTTTTTTTACTTTTAAAAGCATTTTTTTTGTCGGAAGAGGTTGTAGAAAAAATGTTTTTAAAAGTTAAAAAAAAAAGAGCCTCTGATGATCGTGTGGCTCAGCTGGGCATGGGGGGGGCAGGGATTTTTGCTACTACTTCTCCGAACCACCCGCTGCCATCGCTACCGGATCGGGCGATTCGGTCCGAACCGGGAGCATTTCACCCCTGACGTAGGGGCCTCACCTCACCACTCCCCCATCTGTCCGTTCCACCTGACTGATTGTTTGGGGAAGGAGGAAAACTTTTATTTTTAATTAGGTGAACATTCAGAGTCGGTTTTCACCAGCCTGTGCCAATATGATATATCCAATAAAACGATTCTTTGAGGAATTCTCTTGCCTCTGAGTTCTGTTTGCTTGGAGCCCTGACACCGTCCCTTTAAATCCTTCCATTCCCCACCAGTCAATTAGAACTAAAGAAGCTTCTTGGATGAGAAGCGAAATGTTTTCAAAGGGGAAAAAAAAAACTAGAAAGTCCATATACCTTTTGGAAAAAGCACCTTTGGGACAACCATAATCTGAATGATGGGGAATCACCATAGACATTCCCCCATCTGATTACTCTGCAGACTGCTCTCCTGCCAGGTATTATGCAGACCGATCTCTCTGCGGAGGCCAGAAATCTAGTCTCTGTCGAAGCCCAAATGATCATGGAAGCCATGATCCGCCACCAGTGTCATCTCAATCTTGACCACTGGGACCTGGGAATTCCCATTTAAAATCCACTGTTGATGGAGCCTCTTCAACCGTGGCCAAAACAGTGTTGGAAGAGAACCAAACTCTATCTTAAAATGGCCAACAGCTAAAGCTGACTTTAGGCTGCCTTAGAGGGATCCAAAGGCAACATCAAGAGGACGTTGCATTAAAAATAATTTTTTTTTTTCCAGACATGTCCGTGAAAATTTATCCTGGAATAGCTCCCTTTGCTATTTTGCAACCGTCAATAAAAACATATTTATTTATTTAGGTTTTATTTTCAGGCAGGATTTTGAACGCTGTCTTAAGTTTTCATGCTTGAAGCTGTTGTTAAAATAGTAATTTCACTGTTCTTAGTTTTCGCTAGCTTCCTTCAGCGCCCCCTGTAGGCCAAACGAAGGAACTGAAATCTCAGAAATAAGTGCTTTTTTGAAAAAGCGTTTTACGCAATTTCAATACGGACACAAAAATCAGGTTTTTTGCTTTCATGGGCAGATGCACTCATGGGTCTTTTCCAGGTGAATCACAGGATTAAAAAGCCCAGCAGGCACTCACAATTTGCAACAGGCTCTTGTTGTCTCTCCAGGTCATGGATGGCCTCTGTACAGCGTCCCAACCGACGGAACTCCGAAGCACCGGAGCTTTGGTGGAACTGCTTTCGGAGGGAGGCGGAGAAGGCCTTGCATCTTTGACCCCTGGGAAGAGCTTCTCGTGGTCACTGATCATTGTGGTCATCACTTTCTGAATCTGGGGAGTCCCTGTGGGAGAAGCAAGGAAAGCACAACAGGCTTTTTAACACACAACGGGGTGTAAATGGAAGAGGTTCACAGCTCCGTTTCCTACAACCAGGCTATTGAGAGCTGGGAGCAATTCCTCAGGCCGGTCTGGAGAAATTGGTTCTGGAAGGAGATTTATTTATTTATTTATATTTTATTTAGTTAAATTTATATGCCGCCCTTCTCCCGAAGGACTGGGGCGGCTCACAAAGGTTAAAAACCGAAGAACAATTTAAAAATATAATTAATTTAGCATAATTAAAATCCCCCAATTTAAAACCCATATTAAAACCAATTAAAAACACCCCGCAGATCAGATAAATAAATAAATAATAATAAATAATAATTTTATTTCTATACCGCCCTTCTCCCGAAGGACTCAGGGCGGTGTACAGCCAATTTAAAAACACAGGACACAGCAATAATTAAAAATTAAAATAATTAAAGATGAGTTGTTTAAAAAGCCACGTCTTTGGGTCCTTGCGGAAGGAGCAGAGGTCGGGAGCTGTTCGGAGCTCGGTGGGTAAGGCATTCCAGAGGGTTGGCGCGCTCACCCAAAAGTGGACTGTGCAACCAAAAGTTCTAAGTTACAGGTAGTCCTCAACTTACAAGAATTCGCTTAGTGACCATCAGCGACAATGGCACTGAAAAAAGTGACTTATGGCCATTTTTCACACTTATGACCATTGCAGCATCCCAAGAGTCATGCAATCAAAATTTGGATGCTGGGCAACTGACTGACATTTAGGACGGTCCCAGTGTAGCACAATCACTTGAAAATTTAAATTTTTAGGCCTAATCGGTTTGTCCAACCGGAAGTGATCAGGACATTAAAACAAGCAATCTTACATTCTGGCCCCTTAGAGACCCACAACAGAGTCAAAAATCCCTGTGCAAGGAGCAGGTTCCAATTTCACCTCTCATAATCGTCACTGGATCTTCCATCTGGGGCCGGATGAGGTTCACCCCAAACACGGTTGCCAGGTTCTCCACACTCATCTTGTTGGTGTCAGAACTCTGCTGGACTTCATGCAGGAACCTGTTGGAATCGGAAGGGTCCAAAGTCATCACCTGGGCTCGTAAGTTGCAAGGGAGGAGCAGGTAAGAAAGGGGTAGAAACCGGAAGCAGGAAGCAGAGACCTTCTCTAGAAGAACATCCCATTATGAACCTTCCAATAGAGCAAAATTGCAAACAAAATGGACATGTCTCAATGTTGGAATTCGTGTTAGACCAGGGGTCTCCAACCTTGGAAACTTTAAGACTTGTGGAATTCTGGGAGTTGAAGTCCACAAGTCTTAAAGCTGCCAAGGTTGCTGGCTGAGGAATTCTGGGAGTTGAAGTCCACAAGTCTTAAAAGTTGCCAAGGTTGGAGACCCCTGTGTTAGAATGCATTGTGTATCGCAACAACTACAGAATGATTCAGCCAGTAGACCGCAGTTTTAGGGTTGCATCTACTGTATGGTTATAATCTATGGTCCTTTATGTTCTGAGGTTTTCACCACCATGGGCCCCATCTTTTTTGACTATATCTGCAAATACCCCTGTGCTTTAACACTGTCTTAAAGTAATGGGTGGAATATACAAATGGAAAAAGGACTGTTTTCCAATAGTGTAGAAGAGAGAGTTGTAATTTACAAGGCAAGGAAATGACCGGTTAGTAGCAGGGGCTATGAGCCTTAAAACAGATGAATTCAGAAAAGTTGAGGTGCTACTAGTTAAAAATCACACATGTCTTAAGATCGGCGATTTAGGATCAATTCCAAGAGGAGATCTGAGCAGCAGCAACGTCTTTTGCCCTTCGGCTGAAAACAGCAAAGTCTCGAAAGAAGAACCTACCGGCAGATGTAACTCAGAAGGTTATAGTTGTCCGGGGGTAAATGTGCCAGCTGCTTCACTAGTTGTGGGTGACCCTAGAAGAGGATGGTTTTAATTAAAGGATCATCTAATCACCTTTTGCAAACTTCTAACCAGCAAAGTCAACGAGGAAACCAGAATCACTTAAGAACCATGTTACTAACTTAACAACCGCAAGTGATTCATTTTATCAGGTTCGCCTGATTCGCCAGTTGCGTCCCTTTCTGGATCGGGACTCATTAAGTACGGTCACTCATGTCCTCGTCACTTCCCGCCTGGACTACTGCAATGCTCTCTACATGGGGCTCCCCTCGAGGAGCACCCGGAGGCTCCAGCTGGTCCAGAATGTGGCCGCGCGGGTGGTTATGGGAGCGACATGGTGCTCCCATGTGACTCCCCTCCTGCGCGAGCTGCACTGGCTTCCGGTGGTCTTCCGGGTGTGCTTCAAGGTTTTGGTTACCACCTTTAGAGCGCTCCATGGCTGAGGACCCGGGGTATCTACTAGACCGCCTTCTGCCACCAGTAGCCTCTCACCGACCAGTACGCTCCCATAGAGAGAGGGGCTCCTCAGGGTGCCATCGGTCAAACAATGTCGACTGGCGGCCCCCAGGGGGAGAGCCTTCTCTGTGGGGGCACCTGCCATCTGGAACGAGCTCCCCTCCCCCCGGAGATACGGAGGATCCCGGATCTGCGCGCTTTCCGCCGTGCCCTCAAAACATTTCTTTCCAGCAGGCTGACCTGGCCTAACTTTCCCTTTTAAATTGCTTTTAAAATTTGTCTTATAAATTGGGGTGTTTTAAATTTGTTTTGGGCCAAAGTATTTAATGTATTTTAAATGTTTTTTAACGTTTGTACTATGTGTATTTTATCTTTTGGCTGTTCACCGCCCTAAGTCCTTCGGGAGTAGGGCGGTATATAAATTTAATAAATAATAATAATAATAATAATAATAATAACAACAACAACAACAACAACAACAACAACAACAACAACAACAACAACTCTGGCAAGACAGGTCATAAAATGGAACAAAACTCACTTCACAACTGTCTTGCTTAGCAGTGGAAATTCTGGGCTCATTTGTGTTTGTAAGTCAAGGACTACCTGTATAAGTTGTGGGGAGGGGAGAAAAAAAGCTAGGCCCCCTCTCCTGAAATTCCATGGTTTTTGATCCCTTTGCCAGGTTCAGCCTCCCACCTTGAGACCCCTTCATGTTCTCCAACTCAAGGATGGAAGGAGACAAACAGCAATCAAATCGGGGTGTTGCTGGAAAGTAGACATGGATTAAACACTAAAATGCCAACTTTATTTAAGTTACTTAAATAAAGCTTATTTATTTAAGCTGTGAAAGTTGGACCATGAGAAGATGAAACTCAAGTACTTGGGCCACCTAATGAGAGGAAAGGACTCCCTGGAGAAGAGCCTAATGCTGGGAACGATGGAGGGCAAAAGAAGGAGGGGACGACAGAGAACGAGGTGGCTGGATGGAGTCACTGAAGCAGTCAGCCATGAGCTTAAATGGACTCCAGAGGATGGTAGAGGACAGGAAGGCCTGGAGGAACGTGGTCCATGGAATCGTGATGGGTCAGATACAACTTTGCAACGAGCAACAAAATTTAAGTTACTGGAGTTCAGCCTGTGGTCAAGCTAGGGTGGTAGGGAGACGGACTTTGGCCTCTTTCTTGGACCCCCCTTTGGGCGATCTCATGATATCATCAGAGTGGGAGGAGCAACTTCAGGAGGATCTTCATGAACGTTTTGAGAAGTATCTGGGCTTGTAATACCTTGCCTTCATCCGACGTTAGAAGTTGACCACACAAGAGAAACTCCTCGTATTGGCTCCAAGGAACGACCGGTTCAGGAAGTTCTCGTAGGTAAAGCTTAAACAAAGAAGCCACGGTGTGCACATCCGTGTCTCTGTAAATTAAATAAATAAACCATCAATCAATCAATCAATCAATCAATCAATCAATCAATAAAAAAGATAAGATGAGCCAGACATCACAGGAAGTCATCATTCCACTTTCATCCACAGGTAGACCTCGACTTAGGACCACAATTGAGGCCAAACTTTCTGTGGCCGAGCGAGACATTTGTTAAGTGAGTTTTGTCCCATTTTACGACCTGTCTTATCACCGTGGTTAAGTGATTCACTGCAATTTGTTAAATTAGTAATGTGTTGTCTATGGAGATTCTCAGTCCTCCAGGTCTCAGGTCTCCATCCGAGGAGAACGACAAAAAGGAGAACTGAAGAAGCTTCTCGGATGAGAAGTGAAACATCTTCAAAGGAAAACCTTTGAAGTTTCAGTCGCCTCTTGAAAAAGCACCTTTGGGTTTGAACTGAAGGCTGATTGGCTAAAGGGAACTTCCAGCCTAGCCTTTCCCACCTGGGCTCCCTCCGAGTTGAAATGGATTTCAACTTTGCTAAAAGTCTTGGCAATGCTGACTGGGGAATTCTGGAACTGGGGGCTCCCTGGTTGTGGAAGCCTCACCTGTCTTTATCATTGCAAGCTTGAGAAAAGGACCACCTACTGGTCAAACGAAGGTCTCTCGCTCCGGCATCGAATGCATCCCGCAGTTTCTTCACCAAATTGTCTTGGCCAGGCAGTCGGAAAACAC
Source organism: Pantherophis guttatus (assembly GCF_029531705.1). The sequence continues at coordinate 1,099,903 of NW_026844095.1, read as the reverse complement.
CTTCCTCACTCAGGCCATTCTTCCGGATGAATTCTGCACACGTCTCCACCAAGATAGGAACCTGATGCTGCCCAAATCGCTGTTCATACATCATGGTGTCCCCCAGCTGTTGTCCAAAGACCACTGGAAGGAAGGAAGGAGGGAGAGAGAGAGAGAGACGGAGAGAGAGAGGGAGGGTGGGAGGAAGGAAGGGAGGGATGGAGGAAAAGAAGGGAGGGAGGGAGGAAAGAGGAGGGGGAGGAAAGGAAGGGAGAGAGAGAGAGGAGAGGGCAGAGGGAGGGAGGGATAGAGGAGGGAGGGAAGGAGGAAGGGGAGGAAAAGAAGGGAGGGAGGGAGAGAGATGGAGAGAGGGAGGAAGGGAGGAAGGGAGAGAGAGAGGGAGGAAGGAAGGGAGGAAAAAAGGGAGGGAGGGAAGGAAGGAGGAAGGGAGAGAGAGAGATGGAGAGAGGAAGAGGGAGGGGAAAGGAGGGAGGGAGGGAGGAGGAGGGGAGGAAAAGAAGGGAGGGAGGGAGGAGAGAGAGAGAGAGAGAGAGAGGAGGGAAGGGAAGGATCAGAGGGAGGGAGGGAGGAAAAAGAAGGGAGGGAGGAAGGAGGGAGGGGAGAGAGAGAGAGATGGAGGGAGGAAGGAAGGAAGGAAGAGAGAAGGAAGAGGGAGGGAGGAAGGAAGGAAGGGGAGGGAAGGAAGGAGGGAGGGAGGAAGGGGAGGGAGGGGAGGAAGAAGGGAGGAGAGAGAGAGGGGAGAGAGGGGAGGGGGGGAAAGAGGGAGGGGGGAGGGGAGGGAGGAAAGGAGGGAGAGAGGGAGGAGAGAGGAGGGAAGAAGAGAGAGAGAAGGGAAGGAAGGGAGGAAGGGAGAGAGGGAGGGGAGGAGAGAAGGGAGGGAGGACTGTTTTTTCCTCCCTGCCTGCCCTCAAATCCCCAGCATTAACCAATCTGCAGACACAACAATACCACGCCCCAATTTCAAATTTCAATTGTATACTAATGGTGAAATAATAAAAGTATATTGTAAGCTGCCCACGGCCATTATCTCAGTGAGGGGCAGCATAAAAAAAAATAATAAATAAAAATAAAATAAAAAGTTAAATATCATCAAAGCTTGCAAGAAAACCAACCGGACTCTCCGTGGGAGGCAGCTGCCCAGTCTCTTCTTACAAGCCTCCCGAATCGGAGAAGGCACCTCGTCCACAGGTAGATGGCTCCACAATGGAACCTATGCAGTTAAATAACTCCTGTCTTGAAAGTCTACAAGGGAGTCAATCCAGGGCTCTTTTTAACCAGGTCCTGCTCATTTTGTGCAAGACGACACATTTCGAAAAACAGCCCATCCGACCCAGAGAGAGAGAGAGAGAGAGGGAGGGAGGGAGGGAGGAGACAGAGAGAGAGAGGGAGGGTGGGAGGAAGGAAGGGAGGGGACGGAGGAAAAGAAGGGAGGGAGGAAAGAGGAGGGGGAGGAAAGGGAGGGAGAGAGAGAGGGCAGAGGGAGGGAGGGAGAGCGAGATGGAGAGAGAGAGGGAGAGAGGGATAGAGGGAGGGAAGGAGGAAGGAGGAGGGGGAGGAAAAGAAGGGAGGGAGGGAGGGAGAGAGATGGAGAGAGAGAAGGAGGAAGGAGGGAGGGAGAGAGGGAAGGAGAGGGAGGGAGGGAGGGAGGAAAAGAAGGGAGGGAGGGAAGGAAGGAAGGAAGGAAGGGAGAGAGAGAGATGGAAGAGGAAGGAAAGGAAGGAAGGAAAGGAGGGAGGGAGAGGAGAGAAGAGAGAGGAGGGAAGGAAGGAGAGAGGAGAGAGAGAGAGGAGAGAGAGAGGAAGGGAGGAGGAGGGGGAGGGGGGGGGGGAGGAGGGAGAAGGAAGGAGGAAAGGAAGGAAGGAGGGAAGGAGAAAGGAAGGAGAGGAGGAAAGGAGGAGGAGGGAAGGAAGGAAGGGAGGAGAAGGGGAGAGGAAGGAGGAGAGGAGGGGGGAGGAAGGAGGGGAGGAGAAGAAGAGGGAGGGAGGGAGAGAGAGAGAGAGAGGAGAGAGAGAGAGAGAGAGAGAGCTCCTCGCAGATGCCCTTCAAATGACTGCCATGAGAGCCTGAGATCCTAACTTTCAACATGCCCTTGACTTCATCCCTGGAAAGTCTGGCCTTAAATTCTTGCCATGGCAATTCAAGGCCATCCGTTCTCTGACCTGTCCAGTTGGGGTGGATATTATGGAGCCAGGCTAGAGGCTCTTTGGGTGTCCCCTGTATGACTCTGGCTGTGCTTACCTCCTAATGGGGAGCCAACCACTCTCCGCAGCAGCTTGACCCACTCCTCCATGTCAGCCTGAGAATTCGCCATCAGCACAAAGGAGTCTGGCCCAGTTCGAGTTTGCTCTCCTGAAAGCCCTGTAAACGGGTGGTGGGTGGTGGTAGTTAAACAAAACCACAACGAACTGCATTATGCAAACACACACAATTATAATTTGCTGAATTATACACGAAGGACAGGAGTCATATTTCACCGTTTTCTCTCAACAGAAGAAGGGGAAGGGCTATGTCAGCTCTCCTGCTCAGCCCAGATTCCATATCCAGCAATTAGATTTAGATTAACAGAGTTGGAAGGGACCTTGGAGGTCATCTAGTCCAACCCCCTCCCCAGGCAGGAGACCCTACTTCATTTCTGACAGAGGGCAGCCCAGTCTCTTCTTGAAAGCTTCCAGTGAACCCACAACTTCTGAAGGCAACTTCTGTTCCATGGGTTGATTGTTCTCAATCAGAAAATTCCTCCTTATTTCCAGGTTGAATCTCTCCTTGTTCAGTTTCCATCCATTGTCCCTTGTCTGGCCTTCAGGTGCTTTGGAGAATAGCTTGACCCCCTTTCTCCTCTCTGGGGCAGCCCCTCAAATATTGGAAGATGCTATCCTGTCTCCCCTGGTCCTTCTCTTCACTAGACTAGCCATGCCCAGTTTCTGCAACCGTTCATCGTATGTTTTATCCTCCAGTCCCCTCATCATCTTTGTCGCTCTTCTCTGCACTCTTTCTAGAGTCTCGACATCTTTTTTATAGTGTGGTGACCAAAATTGGATGCAGTTTTCTAGGTGTGGTCTTACTAATGAATCGCGGTTTATCAAAGCATGCGTTTGGTAGTCCACCTGGACTCGCTCAAATTCTAATTCAGTTCCTTGTTACTGACCTGGAATGATTTCAAAGATAAATTTTCCAGCTTCATCGGACCCAGAAGCCACTTCTCTGATGGTGCAGCCCTGAAGTCGTAAGGAACCCTAAAGCCAAAAAGTTGCACAACAAGGTCAAAAACACGAGGCTCTCTGTCCTGTCATCAGACCACAGTCTTCGTTTTATAAAGTAATCAGATTACATGCATAATGCAACTGTAAACATTTCATAATTCACATTCCTCTAAAAAGCACAAGAGCATCGGGTATTAAACCCATCTTTAAAATGATTAAATGTTAATACATCCCGTGCAAATCTAGCAAAAAATGCATAGGATTGATTGATTAGCTTTATTGATTAGCTTATAGGCCAGTGTTTCTCAACCTTGGAAGCTTGAAGATGGGTGGACTTCAACTCCCAGATTCTGGGAGTTGAAGTCCACCCATCTTCAAGCTACCAAGGTTGAGAAACACTGATATAGATTGATTGATAGAGATATAGGTAGGTAGGTAAGTAGCTACGGTAGATATAGATTGATCGATGATGGAGAGAGAGAGATGAATGATAGAGATGGTAGATATAGATTGATAGATTGATATAGATCAGTGTTTCTCAACCTTGGAAGCTTGAAGATGGGTGGCCTTCAACTCCCAGAATCCCCCGGCCAGCGCTAGCAGAGTCCACAGCTAAAACTGGTAGCTTATTCCATCGCTAGTGAAATCCCAAGACTCTTCTGGGGAAAGAAGAAGAAGAAAGAAGAACCAGCCCTCTCTATTTAGCCACAAAGGAGGCTGCTCACCTCATGAATCAGTCCAGTCATGAGGCCAAGCCAGGAAGGTGCCTTGTGACTTGAGAACTGAGGGAACTTGCAAGCTCTTGTGTTTTGGATCCTGGATGGACCAGAACAGGAGGGGAAGCAACATGGGTTGAGCGACTCCGGCTGTCGGAAACCAGAAACAGGCAGGGCTGGGTGGCAGAGCTGTGCGGTAAGACTGAAGTGGCAAGGGAAGAGCACGGGCGAACTTCTGAGAAGAGAAATGTGCAGACAGGAAGCAAAGTGAGGGGGAGGGAGACGGAGAACAGGATGCTCAAGCAGAACAGAGAAGAAGTCCTCTGCCACCATGGGTTAGAAGTGCCAAATGTTTGAGCAGGCTCTATTCCTCAACACTTGGTTGCTCTCCCGAGTCAAGAGCTGAACACGGCATGGGCCAGGGGAGTAAGGATGGCATCAGCTTTTGAGAAAAGTGGGATCCTGCCCTCCACTCAGAAGAGTTGTAGGTCATTAGAGAAGAAAAAGATAAGGATCAGATTAGGGCAGTCCTGCTAGATTCCAATCGATCTAATTATGCAAAATGGTATTTAGGCAAAGATCTAGTTTCTTGTGGAGGCAGCAAAGAGTTAAGAGATTTCTGTTTCTCTTTGTGATTATCTAGTAGGGGCAGGAAATCTGCAACCCAGAGATGCCAAACCTAGAATCAACCAGCAGCATGGAGGACATCAGCTGAGAATGGGTGGCATGATTGTGAATCTCAGTTCCGAAAATCTGGCTAAGTATTGCACCCTGGATGTAGTAGCATACAAAACCTTTGTTAGACCAACTCTCGAATACAGCTCATCTGCCTGGAACCCGCATTGCATATCGGATATTAATACAATTGAGCATGTCCAGAAATTATTCACAAGAAGAGTCCTCCACTCCTCTGCTCACAACAGAATACCTTATGCCACCAGGCTTAAAATTTTGGGCATAGACAACTTAGAACTACGCCGCCTTCGGTCTGACCTAAGCGTAGTACGCAAAATCATCTGGTACAACATCCTACCTGTCAATGACTACTTCAGCTTCAACCACAACAATACACGAGCAAATAATAGATAGAAACTCAAGGTAAACCGCTCCACACTCGATTGCAGAAAATATGACTCCAGTAACAGAGTGGTCAATGCCTGGAATGCTCTACCTGACTCTGTGATTTCTTCCCCAAACCCCCAAAACTTTAACCTTAGACTGTCTACTGTTGACCTCACCCCAATCCTAAGAGGTCTTTAAGGAGCGTGCATAAGCCCACCAGCGTGCCTACCGTCTCTGTCCTACTGTCCCCATTAATTTGTACCCATTTCCTGTATTCATAATCATGTTTATACTTATATTTGTTATCTTATACATGCTTGACAAAATAAATAAATACATAAATAATAGAATCAACCAGCAGCATGGAGGACGTCAGCTGAGAATGGAGGGCATGATCGTGAATCTCAGTTCTGAAAATCTGACTAAATAGTGCACCCTGGATGTAGCCCAGAACCATCTTAAGCCGAAGGAGAAACTCTTGAAACTTTATCTTAGATGAATCGTCCTCTACAAGCACCAGCCATTTAAGCAGCTCTCTTTGAGATGGGCAAGCTCTTCTTTTAACCAGAAGTTGTCTCCAGAAAACACAAAACGGAGATAACTCTGTCAAGACTGATCCAAAGGCTTCTGAAATATGATTTCTTCAACTCCCCCAAATTGGTGCAAAACCAAAACGCCTTGAAAGCTTTAAGAGCTTAAAAAAGCCCATCAATTTTTTTCCCCCTTGCATTCTTTCCCTTCCAACTCTTTAAAATCGGTAATTGGCTCCCCTCAAGTCATTTAGCATTGCACAATGCTAAAAACCAGGAGCTCTTCTCTGGTTCGGATGTCAAGCTGAACTGAAGAAAACCAGAACAGAAGTTGGAGGTTGAGATTCAAGGTCCCTCTAATTCTGTTCCTGGCTCGGGAGAACCGCATTGGCCTCCTCTTTTGTAAGGCTAGAGAAGGTAGACGGTGCCTTTTGATGCACTTCCGTGGTTACAAACTCTTTCCCCCATTAGCCTTTCCATCACGCCAGCAGCATAAATAGGCATCAACATCCAGAACCCACCGTACCTGGGGCTTCAGGTCGTCCTCTTCCTTGTAATAATGCAGGTGCTGCCCCTTCAGCACGAAGAACCTCTGTTGCCAGTTCTTGACGATGGATCGCTGCTTCTTCAGCCAGCCAGTTTTCAAGGGGCGCTCCAGAGGGTTGGGGGGCTGAAGCCAAGTGCTGGAGCCTTTTGCATCAACAGCCATCATGCTCTGCGAGCGAACTAGGGAGAGAAGCGAAATGTGAGCCCAGGAGAAAGAGCACCGGTGGAGGACCAAGGAAGAGGACAATCAAGGCAGGACCTCTGGCCCAGAAGCATGTGAGGCTTCCTTGATAGGGAAATCTCCCATTGGGTCTCCAGAACTGGACCCAGAGAGCGAAGCTGATTTTTTTGCTTTGCTAAGCCCACGCCTGGGTTCAAAAGGAAGCTAATTCTCTGAGTGGACTTCCTTTTTCCTGTGTAGGCGATATGCTTTGCAAATAAGAACATTTAGAGAGAGAGAGAAAAAAGAAAGTTTCCAAGGCATCTTCTTTTCGTCATTAAATTTGCAGAGAGTCCTAGGGGACCCTCGCTTGAGCAGACACGGAGGAAGAAACACATGTTGTGTGGGTGGAGTCCACTGAAAATGCCTGGATCGTTCTTGCTGCATTTGTAAGCTATCCTCAAGGAAAAGACAGAATTCTTCAGCTATTTTGGATATTATACATTGCCTGGTTAGTTCTCAAAGAACAATAGATTTGTAGGTTGGTGAAAATACACCTCGGGAGAAAAATAGAAGTCCTACAAGAGCAAAAATCTAAACGCCAAAGAAACAGAGGTGGGGGAGGCCACGTCACCTCAAGGCCACCGGTGGGAGCTGTTATGAGTCCACATTGGAAAGTCATTTTTAGTTGGGGTGGGTGTTCAAGAAAGGGCAGAGCTTGGGACCTTCCAACTTTTGCAAAAACCTCATCATAAAGGTTTTGCAATAGAGCAGAAGGCACGGAGCTCATGTCTGAACTGTTGGGGTCTTTGTGCCCTCCGAGATTGGTTTTCACCTTGCAAACATTTGACTGCAAGGTCAAAGAGCAGCAAGAACGCAAGAAAGTCTCAACGCTGGAATCCATGTTGTTTGTTGCTTGCCAACGGAGGGTCTCCTGTCAATCCCAACTCTTTCCTAACTTCTTTGCAAATGATTATGGCCTTTCTAGAACCTGAAATCAACTTGGAAGATCAGCACCTTGGCTGTTTCCAAAGCCCACGAAACAATTATTGGCGAGACACTTCTGAAGCCCCTCATTGTAGCCAACTTAGAATTCATGGATAAAACGAAAATCTAGTTGTTGCCATTTCTGCAATCTTTCAAAAGCCTGATGAAAGAACGTTGTGAGTACCTTAATTCTGATTGTCAAGAGAGAGACATGAAGAATTGGACCCGGATTGTGGGGGCAATAAACTGACTTTGTATAAAAAAGAACACCGCTTGTGGGGGGGGGGCGAAAGCCCTACTAAGCAGGTATATACAAAAAGTACGAAGGCTATTGCTTAACGCATTGTAAGCCGCCCTGAGTCTCCGGAGAAAGGGTGGCATATAAATCGAACCAATAAATAAATAAATTGCAGCTTTTCTTAAAGCGTAGCAATTAAAATATTGAAGCGGGCAAGAGACGATGGATGGATGATTTCTTTTTTTGCTGTTGTTGTTCTGATTTGCCTTCCCTTTTCTCTCTCTCTCTCTCTCTTCTCTTTCTTTTTAGGTAGGTGACATGATTAGTAGTTAGATAGGAAAGAAAGATAAAGTTGTTTAACAAAGGGTGACATGATTAAAAGCTAGAATAAGTGATAGAAATAAGAGAAGGGGGAATATTCGTGTATACATTTTTATACAACAAAATGAAAGTAATAACAAGAAAAAATGTGGAATGACTGAATAATATAACCTAATATAAATTGGGTTATATAACCTAATTATATATAACCTAATTATATAACCTAATATAAATATGCATTATTATTAGAAATACATAAGTTAATAGAATGTAATAATTATGATTATTAGTTTTATTTGCATTAGAATGTATGACACTGGTGCCACACTGTTCACGCATAGATTTGAGATATTTATAAAAATAAAAAAAACTTAAATAACAAAAAAAAAAAGAATGGCAGCTTCTCTCATGTGCCATTTTATCAATTGTATCCTCTTGTTTTTAATTATGAATTGAATTATGAATTATGAAGTGAATTGTCTTGACCCACATAGAAAGAAGCAGAGCTTGTATGGTGATGTCACAACACTGTTTCCATCAGTCAGACACACACAAACACACACAGACATCTTGACATCATGTTGTCCTTTAAGTGGCCAAATGCCCTGGCCCATCCACAGATGTTCAGTGCTACCACATCTTGGCTCACAGATTGGGATAGCCACGGAGGCATCGGAATGGTGTCAAAAAGAAGGCAGCCATGACTGCGTGATCGAAGCCCCATCTTATTTATTTTTTATACCTCACACTTCTTAACTATCCATCTCCTTCAGGGTGGAGCTCTGGACGGTGTACAATTTAAACAATTAAAGAAAAGTTATCCCTGAATTCTTGCATGACAAGCGAAACATTTTCAAGGAAAAAAGGAAGAAAGTCCAGTTGCCTTTTGGAAAAAGCAACTTTGAGATAACCATGATCTGGATCAGGGGTCTCCAACCTTGGCGACTTTAAGCCTGCGAACTTCAACTCCCAGAATTCCCCAGCCAGCTTTGCTGCCGGACTTCAAACTCCAGAATTCCCCAGCCAGCTTTGCTGCCGGACTTCAACTCCCAGAATTCTGGGAGTTGAAGTCCACCAGGCTTAAAGTCACCAAGGTTGGAGACCCCTGACCTGGATGATGTAGAATTTCCACAGAAAATTTAACAATAAAAGTAAGCATTAAAGCACCTTGGTTTATAAGTATTAAAAGGTCAACAGAAGGCTGTCATTTTGCCACTGTGACCATCGTCTGGTTTTCTACTGGCAACTGTCATCTAGGAACATCTGGAGAGCCGGTTTCTTCACTTTTGACACAAGAGAGGCCTCCACAGTAAACACAACCACACAATCCGTTTTTACCCCACTGGTAGATTTGTCATCTAGGGTTGCCTCTCAGCTGCCACCCACCCCCAACAAATCTGAAGTTTCTGTTTGCTCGTTGACTTTCGCTCTCTGCCTAGACCGGCAGACAAACCTGTCGCAAGAGGAGATTAAGTGGAAATGAAACTTCTGGGGAACTCGTGGTGTAGCAGCTCAGAACTTCAGCTGATTGTGTGGAAGAATTCAACTTTGCCCCCATACTGACATTTCACTCCAGTTTAGTTCAGTACCGATCCAGCCAAAGAAACCCCCTCTGGAAACCCCATAACTTTTCTCAAACAGAGAAAGGCAGGGGGAAATCTAAAGAAATCTAGAATTTGTTCCCGAGTGCTCTCTGCTGGCTGCTGATGGGTGAGGCAGGAGGAAATTGAGGGTGTGAAATTTTTTAAAAAAGAAAAAGAGTTTGCCTCTTTCCATTTTGATTCATCTGATTTCTTTGAGGGGCTCAGTGCAAGCAACATGCTTCTTGAAAATGGGGATCACCAGACTCAGAAAGAAGGCAGAAGAATCCCATCTCCGTATTCTTGGCAATTTCTGCATGGAAATCTCCGTAACGTCCAAGGAGTTTAAGAATTTACTTTAGCTCCCCAATTTTCTTATGACAAAGCTTAGCCTCCTTTCCCGATTCTGGAGGTCTCACCCTTGCAAACCATGAGCCCAAATCACTCAAGCCGGTCAAAGCAGAACAAACGATAACAATTTATACTGTTTAGAGACTTTTTGTTACCGAATTGATGATTCAGAGATTCAGAGATTTGGAGACTAAAAAGGATTAACAAAAAGGGGAAAGAGTTAAGTTGGTCACTATGTTAGAAAGAAGGGCAGGTATCAAAATCCTATTCTTTCATCTCTCTCTCTCTCTCTCTCTCTCTCTCTCTCTGAGCATGGTTGTTTGCTTGCATAATAAAGTTTCATTTCATTACCCAAACTCATCAGTAGACTAGCACTGATGATATTACCTAGTTTGGGTCATGAAACATCTACAACTAACCAACCAAACTCAGAGTGCATGAAGGACTCCTCATTTCAACTCTGAGCTCCAAATATTCTCCTTTATTGGTTTCTCTCTCTTTTTTTAAAAAAAAATTCCTTTATTTTTTTATATTTTTATTGCATTTTAAAATGTAACTAACTAAATAAGACTGCTTTTTGGATTTTCAAAGTTTTAAACATCTTTAAAAGTCTTTCAAAATTGAAGCCTCAAGCTTCCGTTGTGTTTGCCTAGGGTCGCTTGCTGGTCTTCTGAGCACAGGAGGCCATGCTTTCTGGATTTAGGCGCCAGTCAACGGGGGAGGGGAACAAATGCAGAAGAGATGGCGCTGCATCACATATAAAAGAAGAATCAGAAACTTCCGGCTGTTGTTTTATGTTCCAGAAATAGGATTGATTTTCCTTTCACTTTCAACATGCGAAAATCTGTTAACAGTGATTTCAAGTTTTATGACTGGAAGAGCCCGAAATAGACTACAATACTCATGTGGAAAGGGCCTTACACTGCATTTTGATTTCCCTGTCCTGCTGTAGAAAGATGAAGGCTGAACTAATATTATAATTATTATAAACTAGGGCATACAAAACTTTTGCCAGACCTATCCTCGAATACTGCTCATGTGCCTGGAACCCTCACTGTATTTCAGACATCAATCCATTAGAGAGGGTCCAGAGATATTTTACTAGGAGACTCCTCAAATCCTCTGCTCGAAATAAAATTCCATATCCCACCAGGTTTGAAATTTTAGGCCTGGATAGCCTCGAATTACGCCGACTACGTTCCGACCTAAGCTTAGTTCATAAGATTATTTACCAAAACGTCCTACCTGTAAATGAGTCCTTTAATTTCAACTGTAATAACAGAAGGCCTATCAGTAGATTCAAACTCAATGTAAATCGCTCTAATCTTGATTGTAGGAAATAGGACTTCTGCAATAGAGTAGTAAATGTCTGGAACACTCTACCTGATCCTGTTTTTAGTCTCTCTAATCCCTACACCTTTTGCCTTAAACTCTCTACCGTGGACCTTTCGTGTTTCTTAAGAGGTCCCTAAAGGTGGGGTGCATAAGCGCATCAGGGTGCCTCCCGTCCCTGTCCTACTGACCCCATTTATATGTACTCATTCTATGTGTTTATGGCTATGTTTTGCCTATTTATTTCCTTTTATTTGCGCCAATTTGTTTTCCATGTGTCCATGTCTATGTCTAGACTGTTACTTGTTTCCTTGGACTTGTTGACAAATAAAATAAATTTACTTCCACTTTTATTCCAATTATTTCATTTCTGCAAGACTCTTATTGTTTTCCCCCCAATAATCTATAGGTTCAATTTTCAGTAAGAAAGCAGTAGAAATTCTTTTTTCTTGCTAAAGGCTACCTTCCCACAAGCAATGGGGGCCACTTGATGGGGCAGGGAGGACTGAAGAAAATAACAGTGGACCTGAATTCCAAACTGGTGAAGGACAGAGATGCCCTCTCTGAAAATGCTTTTCCCAGTTTGACTTCAAGCATCGGTCAACTGAGAAGGCATCAAACTCTTTCATTATAAATCTGAAGTGGATTCTTGCAGAAAACGTTTGAAATTAGGTGACTTAAAGCCTGAAAACTAACCACTTTCGATTTAAGGAACCACAATATTCTTCTTTCTATGTAGATTTATTCTCCTAGTTCATTGTCTTTCAAAAGCGTAGCCTTAAACCTTCACTAATCTACAATTTTCGGATTAGTATTCTCCTATTTACAAATACATAAAAACTGCCAAACACGTTAAAGCAGAGGAAATTTCAAGCGTGGGGAATTCCAACTTTTCTGACAAAAGACCTCAAAATAGTAAATTGACGATCAAATATGTTTCTTTCCTAAACGATGGGGAGAAATGCTGCACTGGAGGGTTGGAGTGGGGGGAGAGGAAATGAAAATGGGAGGGGGAAGTTGGAGGGAAAAGGGAAGGTGTTGGAGAACAAACGGTAAGTCAACAATGGTTGACCATGGAACCACTAACTTCTCCAGAAGGTTCTTGGAAACCGAGCAGAACTCAGGAGCAGTGAGCTGAAATGCCTCTCAAATGACAAAATGCTCATGAAAGTTAGGATCCAATCCTGCCCACTGGCAGGTGCAAAGACCTTGTACAGCAGGGATCCTTTGGGAAAGCAACTGATGAGATCAGAACTCATAGAACCCGTTTCCTGCAGGACCCTGTGCTGCGTTCCTTTTCTTGAAGACTCATTGGAGAATGACATCCGAGGGCCAGAGATTTTTGGCTTAACTGCTCAAAGCAAAGGATGCACCCTCAAGATGGAGATTTTGCAGACGCAACTGGAACCCTGATTCAGCAGAGATGCTATGGCACAAAAGATGGATCCCCCCAGAAACTTCAGCCTTCAGCCAAGATTCCCCTCCCGTTTCAATACACCTTCCCTTAATTGACACCGTCTGAAAAGTGATTGAAAAGAAAGAAATGGATGCAGTCACCGTTGTGGGGGTTCCTTCTTGGCAAAAGGGGAGGGAAAAAAAGAAGAAAATAATGATTTGATGGACTTGGATGGTGCAACCAAGTCTTCCTCCAGCTGTTAGAAAAACAGAAGGGTGGGGGAAAGAAATAGCTTCTTCCAGCTTGTGAGAATGGAACCCTGGAATCCCACAGATCCCAAATCTGCATAAAAGTCAAAAGCCGGAGCAAGATCTTGCAAGAAAAAGAAAGCCACCTGCCTGCAACACGGAACTGCAGAAGAACCGTGTTCAACTGGGGTAGGATTTAAATCAGAGCCTCAAATGGCCTATCAGTAGGTACAGCTCTTTGTCTCGAGGGGCAACATTTGCCTATGGCTAGGAGGAGGGCTGGAGCTCAGCAGGACGCTTTCAAAACCCACCCCAACCCCGAGACACGCAAGAGAAAGGCTGAGGAAGGAGGGAAGGAGAGACTTGAGAGGCTCACTTGGGTTTAAACCTCTACACAGCCAGGAAAAGGAGCAACTCCACATTTTCACAGCCTTTACACCAGAGATCTTCAAACTTGGCAGACTTCAACTCCCAGAATTCTCCAGCCGAAGTCCACAAGTCTTAAAAGCTGCCAAGTTTGAAGACCTCTGTTTTACACAGTGACCCCCGAGGACAAAATCTAGGGCTACTATTGACTCCTCCTCGACTTGTTTAAAAAAAAGAGAGAATACCTATTTTGGATATTTCCTTCTTCAGATGGAAATCCCAGTGACGAGAAAATTTGAGAGACATCCCGGCTTCAGGTGTGAGGTTTGCATCCACACAGGGGGTCCGTAGCGTGGGTCCTTTTTCCTGCTCCAGATTATGAGCCCCGGGGAAGAGACGTTGCTCTACTGACGTCTGAGCTTCCTTGAGAAAAGCAAAGTCGCGTTGGTTTGCCAACAACTTCCGCCTACCCAGCGTGTGACAGATAATTCTCTCTCGCTTTCTTGTGGTGCAAAGTCATCTCGCTCTCTTTCCAGATGTTAGTCTGGCCTGTTCATTTCACAGCCCAGAACCACCTAATAATATATCACCCTTTATTCTTGGTAGGTCCTTGGTTGCATTTAGCTGCATGTTCTCGAGAGCGTTCCTCAGCAAAACCCACAGACGTGCCATGCAAGGCACCCGCCCTGGGTGGCTGAACGCATGGGTCCTGCCGTCTCACCAGCTTTGAGGAAGTGAGCCTTGTGCATGTGAAGCTGGTGGACTAAAGCAGAGGAGGGAGGGGAGGGAGGGGAGTGGGGAAAGAAGGGCCAGGGAGTCTCCAGTGTTTCGTCTGCTCATCTCAGCCCACAAGGTTGAGAAATGACTAAAAGGCAGCGATGCTCTTGTCTAGGTCAAGAGTGTCCAACCTTTAAGATTTGTGAACTTGAACTCCCAAAAGTCCCCACCCAGCCTGGTTGAAGTCATAAAAGCTACGAAGGTTGGACACCCCTGACCTACGTCAAGTTGCCACCACCTCCATCTTTTGGTCTCACTTGGCCTTTAGGTAGAAGGCGGTAGAGCTTTCACTTTTACTGCAAGGCAACGTAAGACTTTGGCATGACGCATTACTCAAAAGTAGAGCTAAACTGAGAGGCTGGCAGGCCCCTCACAGAGGGTGAGCATTCACACAGTATCTCCACAGCTGTTCGGTCCCAGCTACGGACCCCAAAGAACGCAGCACACAAAAAAAATATGTACAACCCTTAGTTTACTAAATTAAATCAGTCTTTTTCAAACAAAGGCTGTTAATTGACTTTCTTAACAGCCTACAAGAATCCAAAGAATAAATAATCGTAATCTTACTACGGTTGGCAGAAAGCCCAGAAGCAATTTGCAGAGAACGAAGATCAGGACGCGAAGGAGAGGGAACAAAGTTGTTCCCTGCAAATTGCTTCAGTCGGTGTTCCTCCTTAAATAGGCTAAGGGAGTGGCCAATTAGCCCCAAGCCTTACTCCTGAGGAGACCTCCTCCTGAGGAGCCACTCCTGCCTTTTGGCAGCTCTGCCCGCCCGTGCATCGAGAAGAGGCTCCTCCTCTTCGTCCTCTTCACTTATGGGAGCTTCTGGAGGTTCTGAAGGCCCTGGCTGAATCCCCGCCTCTGGCACCACATCTTCTCCAGCCTCCTCATTGTCCGACTCAAGTGCCAGCTGCACAGGCTGCTCGCACAGCACCACACCAACCTCCTCGCTGTCGGGATCAGCTACTAGCTGCACAGGCCGCTGATGGGCCACAACAACAGAGAACCTTCCCTGAAGCACAGGCCCAGAGGAGATGATCAGTCTCAAAAGACCCCTTCTTCAGAGCAGTGCTCCCAATTCTGCCCACTTGAAGATGATGCATGGACTTCAACTCCCAGAATTCCCTAGCCACCATGTTTTAAGAGGTGTGGACTCCCAACTCCCATGCTGGCTAAGGAATTCGTGTTTATGACTGCTGCAGCGTCCCAGGGCCGTGTTCCTGATGTGTGGCCTTCTGAGCAGTCAATGGGGAAGCCAGATGTTGCTAGCTTAAAAACGGCAGTGATTCACTTAACAACTATGGCAAGAAAAGTTGTAAATTGGGCACACGACTCAATACATACTGTAAATCTAATCGAGTTTTACAGCCGTGTTTCATCTTTAGTTCCTCATGCCCCCTCTTTGCCCCAATGTTTTACAAACCTTGGTCAGGAATCACCCACAGAAGCTGAAAGAAATCTGGTTCCCCCAACTCTGGGTGCCAACGAAGGATGGTGCAGATGGTGTGGCTTGCAGAGGTGGATTCAGACGAAATGCTCTTCTGGGAACCCTCAGCCAGCTGTTTCAACTAACCCGAGTCGGAATCAGCTCCTTTTCCCAAAGTTGCGTGTACAAGTAATTTACTTTGGATACGTTTTATTTAATAACATTACAGTATATAAATAGGATAAAATGCCTTTGTACAGTAATTCACATTCTGACAGTCAGAACAAAACAATAACAACGACAAAAAATTAAAATCCATGTAACTCAAAGTTTAGCTTATGGGCAAGGGTGTCTGTTGGGTATGATCAAGATCAGGGGTCTCCAAACTTGGGAACTTTAAGACTTGTGGACTTCAACTCTCAGAATTCCCCAGCCAGCAAAGAGAGTTGAAGTCCACAAGTCTTAAAGTTCCCAAGTTTGGAGACCCCTGGTCAAGATGGTGGCCACAGGAGTGCAATGGAAGCTCCACCTGCTTTGCAGCACGTTAAAAAAAAAATGCGGAGGTTTTGACTGCGCCCGTATGGCCCCCATCCTGACTTCTTTTGACCCCATCCTGCAGACCCTCCTGCCTTATGGGCATCTGCAAAGAAACAATACAGCCATCAACCCCCCTTCCTCAAAAGGACACTGCACAGAGAAATAAGCAGAGGGCACGGAAAGGGAGAGAGAGAGAGAGAAAAGAATCGGGATGCAGAGTAGGAAACACAATTTCTCAACGGAGCTAATGGCTAGGAGATATTCACGGTGTTCGTGTAGCTATGCTGGCTGGACTAATATTGCCAGCTTTAGGTGCTGTCTACAGGAGGCCGCTGAGGCACTAGAACTACCAACATTTGGAGTTGTTTAGCAGAAGGAAATATGGGAAGCGGGAAGAACACAGAGGATGCTGGCTTTTTCAGTTACAGCAGGGGTGTAGGGTTGGCGACTTTTAAGACTTGTGGACTTCAACTCCCAGAATTCCCCGGCCAGCATGTGCTGTTGAAGTCCACAAGTCTTCAAGTTTGGAGACCCCCTAAAAGCTACAGGATTGTAGACATTTCTCCAGTACTCCACAGAACCTTGCTTCTTCTTAAAAGAGGCATTCAGAGGTCTTCTATAGCAAGCATTACATGGAAGTTCAGGAGAACATGATCCAATCCCTTAAAACAGTGTTTCTCCACCTCAGCGATGTTCAAGAACTGGGGGCCGAGGTTGAGAGCCCTATGCTACACTTGGCCTCCTACATCTTAGGGCTGTTTTGACAGGGTGGAAAGAAAGAGTGCCCAACTGGGACCTACTCGTGCCCCTCCCACACCATACAATCCACTGTCCACATCTATCTGCGATATCGTTGCCAATCCTTAAATCTGGCTCCAGAGAGACCCCCAAACTCTCCACCTTCACAAGAAGATTGCTGAAGACATGAGGGACAAGGCCTTGAATCCAGTTCCTACAAGGCTTCCTAAAACAATGCCATAGACCAGAGGTCTTCAAACTTGGCATCTTTAAGACTTGTGGACTTCAACTCCCAGAATTCTCTGGGAATTCGCTATGCTGGCTGGAGAATTCTGGGAGTTGAAGTCCACAAGTCTTAAAGATGCCAAGTTTGAAGACCTCTGCCAGACTATCCTGGAGCCTCTTGTACCAAGGGTTGCCCTTCTGATGTTCTCTTGATGCTGTCAAATGCCTTAGTAGCTCCTTTGCCAAACAGGAGCTCCAGCCCCAAAGCCAAACTAGGGTGTTGATGTTTAAGGCTGCAAGCCAAGGAGCCCGTGCAGAACAGACAATGCAACCTACACCTTCCTTATCTAGGACAACATTCAGTTCAAAAGGTTCATCTACTTGTATGACTTTCCATCTGTTTGGTCTTAACCCCAACTTCTTTACAGAAGACTTCTGTCAGAGCCTTTTTGAAAAGGTAAACTGAGACACTCTCTTCACTTCCTGTTCTTTACTTTGCTGTTGCATTTTGGTATTGGGCCACGCTGTGGGTGGAGGTGGGGAGAGCACCTCTCGAGGCATCAGGAAACCCCCCTGCAAATCAAACAGGTTTCTCTGAAGCCGAGTAGTTTGATGCCAACAACGTCAAGAGTTCTGCCTTCCAGCCAGCTCCTGTTTTTTTTTTCACCTTGATCGACATACACCCAAATTCTCCCCATACACGTGCCAACTCACTTCCTTCCTTCCTGCTGTGCCTTCCCTTTTAGTGAGACCGTAACAAGCCTCCATCTAGATTAGAGCATCTGCAGGCGCGATAGGACAGAAGATGCGCCTACTTTGGTGTCCCTGCAGGCACCGGCTTCAATGAGCTTTCTTTGAGAAGCAAACTCATTTTTGGGCCGATTTTTTGGGCAGCAAATGTTTTGGCGTCACAAGGAGTGATTCTGCCTGCCGCTCTTCCTTCTTTTGCAAGCGGGGCCATTCACACGTCCTGAAGCCTGCGAGGCCTTCTGGTTCATGAACAGGTGCTGGGAAGGAAGCCAGCGACGGGTGGGATTATCTTGTCATCCTCTACATAGAGGGGATGTATTGGGGGGAGATCAGGATGGGAATGAGGTTAAGATTCCAACCGATCCCCTTCCCAGCCACTCTGTCTCCCTGGAGAAGTTTCTAGGCCCAGAAGGCTCCCTGTGCCTTCAGATTCTCACGCCACGCAGCTCAAAGGGCCGATTCTTGATTCTGTCAACTGTCTTAAAAATTCAAGATGACCGAGAGCAAAGAGGGCAGGCGAATTACAACTACTATGTCGCTGTTCCATCACTGGAAGCGTCACGGCGAGACAGTCGGGGAATTAGCGGGCTCCGATGAGCTCCGCGAAAACCCGGACTGACGAACCGCTGTCGAGCGGTCTTTGGACCAGAACCGTCCTGGGCGTAATGCAATTTTCTCCAGATTGCAATCTCCATAGAGACTAGGACTAGAGTTCCCAGAATTCTCCACCAATCTCTGACCCTGCTGGCTGAGGGATTCTGGGAGTTGATGTTACCTTACATCAAGGGGGAGCCAGACTGGATAAGGCTGCTTGGACACTCACTGCTTTCGACCTTAAGACATTTCTATGCTATTTCCCTTCTCTTGCTCAAAAGGAACAGGCTTTTTACAAATTTATTACTAGACCTGAACTCCTGAAACAGCTGCACTGGTGGCCAACGTTGGCCGTCTGCAACCTCCAAGGTTTCCCCCACCAGCCAGCCATTGCTAAGAATTCTGGGAGCTGAAGTCCACACCTCTGTAAGCGGGGAGTGGTGTCAAGTTTGGAGAAGACTAAACCAGCGGAAACAAAAGTGCTGTCCAGAAACAGAGCTTCAAATCCTATGAAAGTCTAAGATACATCTGAGCCAAAAAATAAATAAATCACCAATTCCGATCAGAGCAGGTTAACCTGATTGAACACGCTCCCTGTTACCAAATATATATTTTTTTTTTTTAATTTGATTTATATGCCGCCCTTCTCCGGAGACTCAGGGCGGCTTACAGTGCGTTAAGTTTTCTCTTTCGGTAGTCAAATATTTCTGTATTTTACACCTTTCTTTTGTGCCAAAATGGATTTCCTTTTTTAAAAAAAATTCTAAACTGTTTTAAGATGTGTGCAATGTTTTTAATATATACCATTTCCCCCAAAATAAGATGTCCCCTGATAATAAGCCCAATCGGGCTTTTGAGCGCATGGCAATAAGGCCAAGCGCTTATTTCAGGGTTTAAAAAAATATAAGACAGGGTCTTATTTTCGGGGAAACACGGTATGTATTTCCACAACCTTCTTAGGATTTTTGTTTTTCCTGTCTGGAATCTCTTTGCTCTGTTTGATTAAGCTAAAGATTCAATAGTCACCTCTTCCAATTGGAAGAATAACTGTCGTCATCTCTTCTGATATATTTTTTTAAAAGGAGGAACCCCAGAACAATTTGACTCGGCCCCCTCCTCGCTAGCTGCATTTCTACGATGCAAGGAAGAATGAGCAACGCCACAATATCACAAAACCCGCAAACGATGTGGCCTGCTTGGATGAACGGAGCGGAGTAGGCAGCAAGCCGACAGACACAAAACAGCGGCAGTTGCTTAAAGGGAAAAGAAATTTTGTTTTGAAACGATTTAGTTTGGGAGGTTCTGCAATCTTGTAGCTTTCACACACACACACACACAAACACACACACTCTTCCCATCCATCAAGACTGCAAATTGCCACCTGGCAAAAGGAATTGCTGAGCAGCTCCTGGGGAGGCCGATATGGGAGCCGTTGTGATTATTCTGGTCTCCGGACAGTTTGGTCAAATGCCACAACCATTTTTGCTACACAATACAATTCAGGAAGAAACGTCAGTGCACAACCAGACCCCTTTTCGCTTTCTGAACTACGGAGAAGTATTTCCCCCCCCCCTACCGCCTGCTTCCTTTCTCCCATCTCTCTGTCCACCTCACCCTGGGGGAAAAAAATGAGACACCCCCCCACCTCCCCAGGAGCGGAAAACCCCAAGTGCAGCCCTGAAGGGAAAGGCTGCGTTCCAAAACACTCAGCCAGGTCCATTCCCCTGCGCCCCAAATTTCTTCCGAGCGAAGCCCCCTCTCCTGTCTGCTTGGAAACAAACTGTCCGTCCCCCCAAAAAGCCACCGACACCCCCCCCCCCTTTGGTATGGGGGGAAGGAGAAAGTGAGAGAGGTTCAGCTCGGTTATTGTGCTAGGCTGGGCAAGGTGGATGGATGGGCAGGGTTCCTATGGCAGGTAGGAAAGGGGGGGGGCTTGTTCAGTCACAGTCCGATCGCCGAGCTGCCTATGCGTCCTCGGAAGTGGGGAGCACCCCCCTGTCGACCAGGTGAGCCTTCAGTGTGTTGAAGATGTTCAGCTGCTGATCGGGCCGCAGGGTTAAGAGCTGCTGGATGAGCTTGCTCGGATTGGGGCCCCTGGAAAGAGGAAAACAAGAACAGGGGTGGTCAGATAGACTGTTCCTACACGAACGGTGGGAGGCTCACTTGTCCTGTCTATGGAGATTCTCATTCATCCAGGACAAGGTTGTCCCAAAGGTGTTTTTTTCGAGAGGCAAATGGACTCAAGGGTGAAATCCAGCAGGTAGTGGAAATTTTGAGTAGTTCAGAGAACCGGCAAATACCACCTCTGGCTGGCCCCAGAGTGGGGTGGGAATGGGGATTTTGCAGTATCCTTCCCCTGGAGTGGGGTGGGAATGGGGATTTTGCAGTATCCTTCCCCTGGAGTGGGAATGGGGATTTTGCAGTATCCTTCCCCTGGAGTGGAGTGGGAATGGGGATTTTGCAGTATCCTTCCCCTGGAGTGGAGTGGGAATGGGGATTTTGCAGTATCCTTCCCCTGCCATGCCCACCAAGCCACACAACACCCACCAAACAGAACCGGTAGTAAAAAAAATTTGGATTTCACCACCGACTGGAATGTCTGGTTTTCCTCTGAAGACGATTCGCTTGTCATCCCAGAAGCTTCTTCAGCTCTGAGTGGATGATGGTGGGGAATGGAAGGATTGATACTCCTTGCAGTCCTCTGGTTATTAGTACTCTCTCTGAGAGTCACTGAGGCCACTTGGAGGTTTCTCTATGTCGTCAGGATCACCTGAGTGGTGCAAATGGGTGTGGAGGCTTCTTGGAACTGATGGAAGGACTGTGTTGTAGACTGGAGATAGATGATGTCGTACCCCTCCCCCTCTGTTGAGGGAGGGCTGTTCAATTTGGACATAAGAATGCAAATGACCAGCTGTTTGCAAGGAATATAAATCCTTTGATTCTCCATCATCCGGTCAGCTGAAGAAGCTCCTTGGATGAGAAGCAAAATGTCTTCAAAGGAAAAGCAGGGTTAGAAACAAGGGGGGGAGGCGGAAATAACCCTCACACACAACTGTTACCTGATAAAGCTGGCAATATACACATTGACAAAAGTGGCCATCAAGTACTGGCAGTCAAATCGATCCATGATGCCGCCATGCCCAGGGATGGTGTTGGCAAAATCCTGCCAATGAAAACGAAAATGTGTCATTGAGCCTTCTTCATCATCATCATCTTCTTTTAATGACCCCATAATCCCTTGTGGGGTGGGCAACTGAATGGAGCTAGCAAGAGTATTTTACTGGCCGGATACCCTTCCTGTCGCCAATGCGGAGTTTTTTGCAGCAGATATATTCTCAGTGTGCCCAGAGAGAGAAATATCTGCCTCTACCTAGGATGGAACTCACAGCCTCCTGATTGTGAGGTGGGAGCCAAAACGGTTCACGTGCTCTGGGGATGCCGATGTTGATGCTCAGGTGTGACCTACCTTGATTTTGAACGCTCTTTTGAAACCACTGGCGAAGAAACCCCCGAAAGGTCCAATGAGGGATGCAAAAGTGGAGAGGGCAATGCTGTGGATCTGGAAGGGATACATCCGGACAGTCTTCTGCAGGAAGGAGAGGGAAATAAGGAAAACGGGACAGGTGAGTGGCATGCTCACAGCTGAAAGATATTTTTTTTTATTTTAGGGGCTGGAGTGTTTTAGGGACCAAATTGGAGGTAATACTCCCTACTCCACCCCAGAAATACAATATGATGGCCATAAACGCTCTACCCCCCCCTTCAGCATGTGAAAAGGAATGCATATTTTAGCCATTTTGCAACGCTGTCGGGGCAAACCGAATTGCTGAATCGAAAGGCTTACCCAGCCGATCACAGACTGAAGCACCAGGGGGATGTTATATTCTTGCAGCTGGAAAAGCTCCGGAGGCTCACAATCCACTGTGAAGCTGTTGGTGTCGTTGTTGAATTCGACTGGACATATGAAACATCTGTATCCGGACATCAGATATGAGAGCTTGGTGGGGATTGAGAGAAGGACAGAAGAATCACAGAGTTAATTTCTGCCATGGTGCCTTAAAAATAGATCAAGCTGGTATACATGAAAACCAAAAACAATTTTTCTAAGGCTTAACTACAAGTAGTTCTCAGTTAACTACGATCAATGGGACAGGATTTCTGTCGCTAAACTTCACGTGGTCATAATAGCATGCTGTCACGTGGCCCCATAACCCAGCATAACAGCAATTCCAGCAGGCCCTGTTACTATGAGGATCGCAAGTCATTAAGTGAGGGCAGTGGTGAAATCCAAATTTTTTTATTATCGGTTCTGTGGGCGAGGCTTGGTGGGCGTGGCAGGGAAAGGATACTGCAAAATCCCCATTCTCACCTCACTCCTGGGGGAAGGATACAGCAAAATCTCCATTCCCTCCCCACTCCTGGGGGAAGGATACAGCAAAATCCCCATTCCCTCCCCACTCCTGGGAGAAAGATATTGCAAAATCCTCATTCCCTCCCCACTCTGGGGCCAGCCAGAGGTGGTATTTGCCGGTTCTCCGAACTGCTCAAAATTTCCGCTACCGGTTCTCCAGAACCTGTCAGAACCTGCTGGATTTCACCCCTGAGTGAGGGCCTCTCACAGCTTCCTGCCGGCTTCCAACAATCAACGTCAATGGGGAAGCCAGCGGGAAATTCCAAGTCAGGATAGGGAAGCTTGGAAATGGTGATCAGGTGACTGTAGGGCTGCTAGGACTGATGAAACTTCGAAGGCCAGTTTTAAATCCCTCTCATTCAGTGCTGTCGTAATTGAATAGTCACCGAACGTTGTTAACTGAGGACTATTTGCATAACCCTCTCAAGTTGGTAGAAACCATTAAACCTTTTGCTCAATAAAGGTGGAATTTCTTTCAAGCTAACTTCAGCTGGACACTTCCATGGAACTTTCTTGGCAGAGACCTGGAAGACTTTTGCCACTACTCTCTTTCCAGATGTTGGGTTAACTTTCCAATCTATTTTACCGCCCTGGGATTCTGGCAGGAATCCAAATTTAAGCATCCCAGACAGAGAATCTTCTAGTGCCTTACCATCCAATGAATGGAAGCCCATCACACATCTGTGTCATCGAGTCTATTGCTAAACTCTTAACATTGGGAGGATTTTTCAAACCTTGAAATTGAAATTGGTCTGCCTGAGACTTAAATTTGTTATTCTGGAACGATGGAGAACAAGAAACCTCGTTGTTCTGATGAAGGAACATACACAGTTCCTGTAGTCTCTCTTAAGTGTTCAAACTGCCCTAATTTTAAAAAAAAGTGTTGTTTGCTCCCAATTTGTATAAGCCTTTTCTTGTGAATTTCCTGGTGGATTCTGCACTCTATGGGTCAGACCTGTGTATTATAGAAGTGTCCAAATTCTTCCTGTTTTCCCCTCTCAATTGTGTGGTCCTTTATTAAAGTAAAACAAACACTTACTAAAAGGCCAAACACCACAGTGGCAAAGAATCCTCCAATGAACCCTTCCCAGGTTTTCTTTGGGGATAACTGCAGGTAAAAAAAAAAAAAAGGAATGAATCAATAAATAGAAAAAAAGAGAGAAAGAAAGCAGGAAGCGCAAGACCAAAAGATGCAGGATTTCCAAAACTAAAACAAAATAGAAGGATTAGGGGTGTCATGATAGCAGCCTTCAAATAATTGAAGGGCTGTCAGAGAGAAGAAGGGGGTCAATCTATTCTCCAAAGCACCTGAATGCAGGATAAGAAGTGATGGATGGAAACTAATCAAGGAGAGAAAAAACTTAGAACTAAGGAGAAATTTCCTGACAGTGAGAACAATTAATCAGTGGAATAACTTGCTTCCAGAAGTTGTGAATGCTCCAACACTGGAAGTTTTTAAGATGATGTTGGATAACCATTTGTCTGAAGTTGTGAAGGGTTTCCTGCCTAAGCAAGGAAGGTTGGACTGGAAGACCTCCAAGGTCCCTTCAAACACTGCTATTCTTATTCTAGCCCATCAGTTGGAGTGGATCATGGAGGACTTTGGCCTTAACTGAAGCCCAAGGCTGTTCCCTGCAGATGTTCCAAGAACCCCAACATAGGAACCGACCTTAATCAGCGGGGTGCGTCCGAAGAAGAACCCAAACATGTACGCCATGATGTCGTTGCAGATGACACAGGAAATCGGGACAATGAACCTAGACAGCATCCGAGGTGGGTAAAAGAGAAAGGAGAATCTGATTCAATCATAGTCAGGATAATAGAACTGCCAACCGAGATGCTCTTCGCTTGGACGACGCTGGTTGGGAAACTCAAAAGCTCAACCCTTCTAGAGGATGCCAGGCCAGGGAAGGTGGTTTTGGATAGAGAGAGGATTTGCCCTAAACAACCAGCGAGGGTTCTTAAAGAGCTTTGCCCCCCACTCCCTTCCTTGGAAGGTGCTCCCTATTAATTCCTCAAAGCTATTTGTCCCAAAGGGGCTTCTTCAAGAGGCAACTGGATTTTCTGGATTTTCTCTGAAGACGTTTTGCTTCTCATCCCAGAAGAGTCTTCAGCTCTGACTGAAAGGATAGCGGGGAATGGAATGGTCATTTGCATTCTTTTAGAAGGTCCTTGAAGCATTTGGAGACTTTTAGCTATACAATTTGGGATGAACATCCTTTGAATGGTGTGGGAATAGGAATGGATTTCCTAGAGGAAAAATTGCAGAGTAAAAGAACCAGGAGTACCACTTAGGTGACCCTGAGGACACAGATAAACCTCCAAGTGCTTCAACGACCCTCTAAAAGGATGCAAATGACCAGCTATTTGCAAGGAATATAAATCCCCCACCATCCAGAGCTGAAGAAGCTTCTTGGATGAGAAGCGAAATGTCTTCAAAATAATACTAGACCTCCGGACTTTTCGTCGGGCCCTGAAAACTTATTTATTTCACCTAGCCGGGCTGGCTTGATCCCACAGTTTTGGTTAAATTTAATTGATTTTAATTGGGTTGTTTTAAATTGTGGCCAAAAATATTTAATTATTTTTAAACTGTTTTTAAATTTTGTATGTTCTGTTTTATTTTGGCTGTTCACCGCCCTGAGTCCTGCCGGAGAAGGGCGGTATACAAATTAAAACAAATAAATAAAACAAATAAATACATTAAAAAAATCAGAAAGTCCAGTTGCCTCCTGAAAAAAGCACCTTTGGGACAACCAGGACTCGGAGGACTGAGAATCTCCATAGACAAGCCTATTTGTCTTTTATAAAAATATAATAATATTTTATTTTATATAAATAAGTATCTTTATAACCTTGAAGCCAGCAGCTCTGAAATTTGGCAGTTCTCAGCTGGGACATGCTTCACTTTTTTAAATAAGTAAAGCTCAATATCATTAATATTTTCACTAACTTCCGCCACCAAAACCCTAAAAAAACAGGCAGAAATATCCAGCCTCTTCCTTCTCATGACTGCACCCATCACCAGCACACGCCCCCAGAGTGCTAAAACACCAACAAAAGAAAAGTTGCCCATCCTGCTCTAATTTACACCTGCATTTGTTGTATCTTAAATAGCAATAAAGGAGCCCGTGCCTTTAATTTGTAAAAAGTCCCGTTTTTAATATTGGTTTCGTCGTTCCGGTTTGAAATAATTCTCTTGCTGCTGCAAAGCTTAGTTTAGAAATTACATCATCCTCATGCTCTTCTTCTTAATACAGGCCAAGGTCTATTTTGGTAAATGGATTTCTTGTCTTTTTTTTTTTTTAAAAAAAGAGGTATGAATCAACGTCTATTAACTGTTTTCAGGGCACAAAAAATTATCTCGGGATGAAGCAGGCCTATTCAATCCCTGGGAATTCCGCGACAAAAACGGCAAGATGCTTTTGGAAAATGTCGGAAGAAACTTCTATTAAAAACAACAACAAAAATCTGAAAATTCTTTCAGCCATCTTGGATGTGAAGTTTTGGTGAAACCTACACAATTCGTTCCATGGTGTCAACTAAGTATTCTCTGGGGCCCTGAACGCTGCTGGCCAAACGGGAATGAAATCTACAAGTTGCCAAGTTTGGAGACCCCTGAACTAAACCCAACATGAGGGCAGTTTTGCTCTTAGCAGGCCTCATTTTAAGAATCAAGGTGTCAGGTTTCGATGCTATCTCAAAATAAATGAATTTCCAAACTTTAAGGAAATTTTCTCTTTATTCGAGCACAGCCATCTGATCCTGACTCTTTTCGCGGTCAGTACTGACCTTTGCCCTCCAATCCCTCCCTTTCCGATCCGCAATTCTCTGCTTCTCATTGGCTATCTTCCAAGTCACTTTCCTGATTCCTTCTTCGTCAGGTCACAGGAATGTCTCCCCCCTCTCCCATCTCCGAGGAGACAGAATCTTCAAAGGGATTTAGCAGGCAAAAGTTCAGGCTTCTCCTCACTTTATTTATATGTCAGTGCTGGGACGTTGACACAAGGTAGCATCCCTGGGGGAAACTGGCAATTAGGTCAGTCAATGGATGGCTGGATCCATAGGTGTTCTTTCACATGTATGTGTGAGAGGGCAGTGGGGGGGTCAAACTACCCCAGAACGAAAGCTGGCAAAGCATAAGTGGATGTTCGCCCAGACATTTGCACCTACTGTGTCAAGCCCCTTCCAGCTGAAGGAAGCCCCTCGTGTTGCAAAAGTACCTTGCAGGTTCCTAAGCTCCTAGAGGTGGTTTGAAAAGAGACTCCCCTCCCCGCTCCCAGAACAGTTACGAAGAGACCCAAATGGCCTTTCCTTCACCCAGAACTAAACCAAGAAACACCCATCAAGCTTTGACCCCCTCCCTCCCTCCCCCCCCGATGATCAGAGCTGGACTGCCAAATAGCAATGCTCAAAAGCACTCTGCATACCAAAGGCGTCTATTGTGCACCTTTCACACCATGCTCAAGCGAGAGAAAAGCTTCCGGAAGACGCTTCAAGGCAATCGTGCTTGTGGCTTAATGCGTAACAGCTACTGCTTAAGACCCCCAAAGGTGCACTCTCTTCATCTTTAGTAAGAGCGCAGCCAGGCGCAGCCACCGAGAAGTTTTGAGACTGAGCGAGATCTTCTGCTTGGTGGAGACCGGAAGCACCCCAGAGACCCCGGCCCATTAACGCCCCCCCCCCCTTGAGCCAGAGACTCAGGAAGGCTTCCTCTCTGTAAGACCCATCATGCGGCAGCTACATGCACAAGGTCTCTCCTACGGGATGCTGCCAAGCCCATCCTCCCCAGCATGGGGGTGGGGGGTGGGGCGCCGTACCCCGCCCGCTGCGCTGACTCACCAGATCATTCCTTCAAACAGGTTGTGAATGATGAGGTGCGACTGGGTAACAATTATTAGCAAAGTCACATGGGTCCAGCCAAACTAGAAAGAGAGAACATGCAGTCCAGTTTGGAGAGGAAAACATTTCTCGGAGACGAGCCAAAATGCTAAGAAAACACACGCCCGTATATAAATTTAAATAGATATATATATATATCTGCACATATATATGACAAAGAAAGGGGGAAGAGAGGAGGAGGAGGAGAGAGAGAGAGAGATGGTGGGTACAGCCGAACTCCCACTGGTGTTTCTTTTTTCCAAGACAAAAAGTATTTTTGTAGTATTTGTGAGAAAAACCAGAAAGATACAGTAGTCTTCAACTTACAAACTGTTCATTTAGTAACTATTCAAAGTTACAACAGCTCTAAAAAGAGTGACTTACAACCAGGGGTGAAATGCTCTGAAGTCTGCTACCGGTTCGCTTCGTGCACTACTGCGCAGCACTGAAAAAGGAGGATTAAGCCTTCTCTGGTAAGAACAGCGAAGGCGGGGAACAGCTGTGCCGCACGATGTAGATTCGCTAGAAAGCAGGATTTCCTGTTTTCTAGTGAATATAAATCATGCAGCACAGCTGATCGTCAGAAATACGGTTTGTCAAAACCGGTAGCATTTTTTTTACTACCGGTTCGTCCAAACCGGTAGCAGGTAAGGGGAGAACTCTGGCCTCGGGTCACGACCTTTCTCCCACATCCTCTGACAGCCTCTGCTTAACCCTCTTGCAAAACTCTACATCTAACCACACCACTTACTTTACTTCTGTTTTTGAAATCAGTTCGTCCTAGATGGTTATTACTGTGAATTTTGTATTCGGCTTTGCAATGCAGTTGCATCCTAACTCTGTGGTGGAAGACTGAAGCCATAAAGCAGTGTTTCTCAACCTTGGTAGCTTGAAGATGGGTGGACTTCAACTCCCAGAATCCCCCAACCAGCAGGCTGGAGGATTCTAGGAGTTGAAGTCCACCCATCTTCAAGCTACCAAGGTTGAGAAACACTGCCCTAAAGGCAGTAATTTTTTTTGAATAATTAATCTAAACCTAAATAATTAAAGTTCAGGATCAGGAGGTTATTTGCTAAAGGGAATCTACTCTGCACATTTTTGATCTGCTTCCCTCCTAGGACAGGGTTTTTTTTTTCTCAACTCTGACAATTTTAAGGACTTCAAGTTAAAACGAAATGAGTTGAAGTCTCATCTCAGAGTTGCCAAAGATGAGAAACAAAGTTCTAAGAAATTGGAAGAATATATATTTTTTTAAATTTGATTTATATGCCACCCTTCTTCGGAGACTCAGGGCGGCTTACAATGCGTTAAGCAATAGCCTTCATCCTTTTGTATATTTATACAAAGTCAGCTTATTGCCCCCACAAACTGGGTCCTCATTTCACCTACCTTAGAAAGGATGGAAGGCTGAGTCAACCTTGAGCCTGGTGAGATTTGAACCTGCAGTAATTGCAGGCATCTGGTCTTAATAACCAGCTTAATAACAGGGTGCCTTAGACCACTGTACTACCAAGGTTCTTTGATTTTCAAACTCTCCACTGAAGTAACTCTTCACTTAGTCTACTTTACTGGATGACGGAAGTACTATGGATTACAGTGCCCAGACATGAAGTGCAAATAAAGAAAAGAAAAAAAAAGGGGGGGGGGATATTTATGAGAGCTGAATGTTGAGATGGCGGAGAATCAAAGATGCCAAGGAAGCTTTCAGAATATCTAGAAACCGAGGAGTTGTGGGTTTCTCCACTCAGGCAAAACCTCTACGGGTTTTGTTGTTGTATCCAGGTGCCAATTTTATGTCCGTTTCCATCTCTCTCTCCCTCTCAGCCTCCCCCTCTCCCCGAGGTGGGCTATTAAAACTCTGAAAGCACGGAATCCATTTACTTAATCTTACCATGTAGAACTGAAGGCGATAATGCTTTTTCACCAGGCTCAAAACGAACATGCAAAAACCTGCAGTAGAAGAAAGAAAACGGGATTGAAGGGGAACTGGCTGTCCGCCTGTTCTCTGCTCACCCGCAAGGAGCAGAGTATAGAGCAGGGGTTTGAAACTCAAGGCCCGTAGGCCAGATCCTGGAAACAGCAAAGAATTGGCCCAAAATGAAGTGCGGGAAAGCTGTACTCAGTCCTCCCACCTCCATTTTTGGCTGTGACAGCCAGAGGTGGGTTTCAACAGGTTCTGACCAGTTCTGGAGAACCGGTAGTAAAAATTCTGACTGGCCCCGCCCCCACCTATTCTCTGCCTCCCGAGTCCCAGCTGATTGGGAGGAAATGGAGATTTTGCAGTAACTTTCCCCTGGATTGGGGAGGGAATGGAGATTTTACAGTATCTTTCCCCTGCCCCGCCCACCAAGCCATGCCCCGCCCACCAAGCCACGCCCACAGAACCGGTAGTAAAAATTTTTGAAACCCACCCACTGATGACGGCCTCCTGCAGCGCTCTGCCAGCCAAAACGGAGCTCGGGAGGGCCGCGCTCCATTTTGGCTGACAGAGCGCCGCAGGAGGCCGTCGCAGCCGAAAATGGAGGCAGGGAGGGGTGCCCCCAACACGAGTGATGTCGAGCTGACCACGCCTACCCCGGCCACACCCACCCAGGCCCTGAGGTCAAACACGATCCTGATGCGGCCATCAACGAAATCAAGTTTGAGACCCCTGGAATAGAGAGTCCAAATTGGCGATGCGCTTGACGCTTCCTGGGGCTCCACCTGGTCACCTCCTACATAAACCCAAGCAAGAGATCCCAAGGCTTACCTGTTAAATAGAGGGTGAAGGAAATGAAGCGGTGATATTTGCTAAGGATGCGTAAGGGCTCCTCCCTCTGGACCAGAGTGAAAAAATAATCTGTCACCGTCTCGCCGTAGAAGAAATAGTTCACACAGAGCAGGAAGTACCTGAAAAAGACATACACAGGCTTTTTTTTATTGAACCTTACAAGGACTTTTTCCCAAGGGACGGTTGGAATTACTCAGTCGGAGGGGCTGAACTAAAACTTATGGTAGATTTGGAGGTGTTGAAGGCATGAGTCACAGTGGCGCAGTGGTTAGAGTGCAGTACTGCAGGCTATTTCTGCCGACTGCCTGTAATTTGGCAGTTCAAATCTCACTGGCTCAAAGTTGACTCAGCCTTCCATCCTTCCGAGGTCAGTAAAATGAGGACCCGGTAAAATGGGGGTAAGAGGCTGACTCTGTAAAACAACTTAGAGAGGGCTGCAAAGAACTGTGAAGCAGTATATAAGTCTAAGTGCTATTGCTATTCCCAGGTAGCTTTCTTTTAGAGGCACTTTTTCTTTTTTAAACATTTTTTTAATTAGTTTATAATATAGCACACAAAGGAAATACAAATGTAAATAAGTTAGGGAAGGGAGAAGGGAAAAGTGCGGGAAAGCAAGGGGGGAAATGAGGGGGGAAAAGGCATTGACTTTTTTTTTTTTTAATTTGATTTATATGCCGCCCTTCTCCGGAGACTCAGGGCGGTTTACAATGCGCTAAGCAATAGCCTTCATCCTTTTGTATATTTATACAAAGTCAGCTTATTGCCCCCACAACTGGGTCCTCAATTTACCTACCTTAGAAAGGATGGAAGGCTGAGTCAACCTTGAGCCTGGTAAGATTCGAACCTGCAGTAATTGCAGGCAGCTGGTCTTAATAACAGGGTGCTTTAGACCACTGTACTACCAAGGCTCTATACTTCTGTCTTCTGAGTCCCTTTGGTGCAGTAGAATAAGGTGATATCAAACCTCACCTTTTTACTTTTACATAATACTATAAACTAGCCATTTCTATAACAACGAATTTATTTAATCGGTAAAATGCAAAATCAAAATTTCTTCCCCCCCCCCCACTTCAAGGACAAAATCCAGAAATGGTTTCCAAGTAGAAATAAAAGCATTTGCATTTTTTTTTCTTTGATCAAAACAGTCAATTTATCCATCTCTGCTAACTCCATCAGTTTTTGCAGCCATTCACCCATTGTGGGGATCGAGGTGACCCTCCATTTCTGTGCAAGGTCTTGCTGCCATCAACGTATATAACAACAAAGTTCCGAATTTTTCCCCCCCCCAAGTTTTTTTCCATGAAACCCGAAAGAAAAATCTCTGATTTTCTTGCTACATTCACTTTAAGAATTTTCTGTATGAAGAGGCACTTTCTAAATAGGTGGTCATCCCAAAAGAACTTTCACCAAGGATGACAACCTTAAATAGATTCAGATTAACAGAGTTGGAAGGGACCTTGTAGGTCATTTAGTCCACCCCCGCCGAAGCAGGAGACCCTACACCAGTTCTTGGGTCATCCTTGGTGGGAGTTTCTCCACACTGTACAGGCAAACAAACAAATAAACAACTCCGCCCCCACTTACCAACTCAGTGTCCTGAACCAGGGCAACTCATAGGAATGGTAGACGTTGTAACCAATAGTGATGATCTCGTGGAAACATTTGATCTGGACACACATGACCTGCAAGACATTTTATACGGTCGATTTTCGTGGCAATAATTATTTCTTCAGATAGGTGAGTGGGGGACCTTATAGCCCCAAATCTTTTAGCCTGGTGATAGTATAATCATAACAGAGATGTAGCTCGGATCAGTTTCTCTTACCTACGGTTGCTCTTAACTGGGAATGATGGGAGCTGAAACCCTAACAACTAGTTCGGTCTAGTGGTTAAGGCACCAGATTGACTTTGGGTCAATCACCAGGCGACTGTGAGTTCTAGTCTGGCCTTAGGAATGGAAGGTGGCTGGGTAACTTTGGGTCAATCACCAGGCGACTGTGAGTTCTAGTCCCATGTTAGGCATGAAAGTGGGCTGGGTGACTTTGGGCCAATCAGTCTCTCTCAGCCCAACCCGTCTCATAGGGAAAATAGGAGGAAAGTGTAAGGTATGTTCCCCCTTGAATTATTTGTAAAAATAATAAAAGGCAAGATACAAATAAATAAAAACCCTCCAGATTTTTGGGGAAGAAATGGCGAATGGAAGAGGACTACTGTGGAATGAAGAGCTAGTGAGGTACATCAGTTCTTTGCAATGTCTCTCTGGACAATGAGAGGACTTGAGATTGCCCTCAAGTGCTCCAGACCGCTGCTCCTCGTGAAGGGACCACAAGAGAGTGATAGTGCTGGGAGATGAGGAAATTGCCTTCTGGCTCAAGCCACAGTCGGTACCTTTGAAAGCTGATCTATTTCCTTTTTCTAATTACTTTCAGAAATTGCTTGTTAATTGCTTTTAGAAACCTTTGGATTGGCAAGTTTGAGAGCACTGGGTAAATGTTCTTCTTACAAAAGAGATTTTAAATACAAGCTTAAGAACTTTAAAAATTTGTTTGGAATCAACCACAAAAGGCTGATTAGAACTTGGATTCTGGACAAGTTAGTTGCAAATGGTTCCTTCCACTTGGCTCTCTCGGACATGGGTGGGTGCAGCCTCTCTTCCCTTCCAATTCCCACCCACCCACCCAATTTGGATTACCTTCCAACCTGAGATCCAAGCCATCCATCCATCCGGAGGATGGAACTTCTCCAAAGCCCTCCCGCTCTCAGAGAGAGGGAGAGAGAGAAGGTTTTGTCCCCAGACGCAACAAGGACTTACGATCATCATCAACACCATGGGTCCCAAGTAGATGATGATGAAGAAGAAGACAATCATGGCCAGCGTCAGGATGCCCCTCACCCACCAGTTCTTCCATCTGCAAGAGAGGATGAGTCAAGCTTGAACTCCGGAGAGCTCTGGTTTCAACAGCACAACAAGACTATAATCTGTCTCCCCTTGTCTGTTTTGGGTCAGGGGTGGGCTCTACTTACCTTTACTACCAGTTTGCAATGGGGCCATGTGCGCATGCTTTCTTCGCTCGCGTGCACGCTCTTCTGCGCGTGCGCAAAAGCATTCTGATGACGTTGGGGGTCGGTGGGCGGAGCCTCCCGCTGGTTTTACTACCGGTTCTATAGAACCGGTGCGAACCGGGGGGATGGGGGGGGCAACCCACCACTGCTATGGGTGTATTATTTGGAACCCTGAGAAACGGTACCTTGAGGACAGGTGAGACAGTGCTCTGTTGAGGACCTCAGGGGTATCGTCAGCCGAAGAAGGCGGGGCGGCCTCCGATTTATTCTCGCTATCCGATGCAGTTTCTCCTCCATCGAGCTTGTTCTCCAGCTCCAACTCCTGCAAGGTAAGACACGTGAGGGGTTTCCAGCAACTCAGGATGGGCAGCAGAAGCAATTCGAGGTTGCCTGCCATTCAGGCACTTAAGCCTGCCTCAATCCAACACTGAACGAACAGCTAAGCTGGACCCCACCTTCACCAACAATGTTTCTCAACGTGGCTTGATGAATTATCATAACTGTCAACTCGCAAAGCATCCCTGGCCTGCTCTCGAGTTGCCATAGGTAGGCCAGGGAGGATGGGAAACCGATGAAATGGCACAGCAGCCAAAGACATTCCACGCTTCTCTCTCTCAAGACGGTATCCCAGGGTTACCTACAGCAGCCGAAGGGGAGTGACCTCTACAACCCTCGAAATTGCTCCATTGGCGAATGTGATTGATGACACACCCTGGAGGAAGGGGGGAGGGAAACAGGGTCATAATTGGAATGTAAATTAGGTAGGGTCAGAGCTGGCTTCACTTGGGAACGTGCAGACATGAAGCTCCTAATAAATAACTGGATTTCTTTTGAAGCTTGGCTCGAGGCTCATGATTTAATTAGGGCATCCGGAACCCTGACAGTAATGATGACTGAGTCAGTAGACCAGCAACGCTTTCACAGCCTTTGAAAAGTACTCTGTTGAGAATGTCATATGTCATATAATTTCCAAGGCAGCAAAGAAGACAAGGGGAATCAGAATCAGCCAAAATCCGGGGTGGCGCAGTGGTTAGAGTGCAGTACTGCAGCTACTTCAGCTGACTGCTAGTTCAGCAGATCAAATCTTACCGGCTCAAGGTTGACTCAGCCTTCCATCCTTCCGAGGTGGGTAAAATGAGGACCCAGATTGTTGGGGGGCAATATGCTATTTAGTATACTGTCTTTGGTGTAAGCCGCCCAGAGTCCTCGGAGAGTGGGCGGCATAGAAATATGACTAATAAAATAAAAATAAAATAAAATCAAGCAGATAAACTGAATTAGGGCTTTAGAAGAACGTCTGTTAGCCCACCCAAAAAAACTAGTCATAAGCCCAAAGATTTTGAGGGAGGGTTGTGAGCTGAAAGAAAGCAAATATAGCAACAGCAACAGCCCTTAGACTTATATACCACTTTACGAATTAAAATTTACATTAAAATTTACATTAAATCATCTCTTTTAAATTTAAATTTTAAACATAAATTTTAATCTGTTTAATTATGGGGTATTTTAAAATTCATCCTAAATTATTTAATTTGTTTTAATTTATTTTAGATTTTGTATTTCCTGTGTTTTATCATCTGGCTGTTCACCGCCCTGAGTCCTTCGGGAGAAGGGCGGTATAGAAATTTAATAAAATAAAATAAATAAATAAATAAAATAAATAAAAAAAGAATGGGAAAGGTTAGACCACTTAAACTTATATACTGCTTTACAGCCCTCTCCAAGCGGTTTACAGAGTCAGCATATTGCCCCCAGCAATCTGGGTCCTCATTTTACTGACCTCGGAAGGATGGAAGGCAGAGTCAACCTTGAGCCTGGTGAGATTCGAACTGCGAAACTGCAGGCAGCCGGCAGGCAGCAGAAGGAGCCTGCAATACTGCACTCTAACCACTGGGCCACCACAGCTCTTGGTATATAACTTTGAGCAGGAGAATTGGAAAAGGGTTTGCAGGTGGGAGTGGGGGGAATGGAATTTAAAAGGTGTTTTTGGCATAGCTGACTGTACTGCCAAGTGTTTGAAGTAACCATTACCAAGTGTTTGAATAACTAACTTATCAACTGTGGCAAGAAATGTCTTAAAATCGGGCAAAAGTCACTTCTGCCCACAACGGGGTAAGGAAATTAGGATGATACTAAAAATTGTAAGTAAAAGTCTATTTGTTCCTAGACTCAATAGCTTGCTGGAAATTTTACTAAAGATAAATAGAAAGAAAAATAGGAACAAAAAATGGGTCAGGGACAAATTGTTCAAAGGCCAAACAGAACATTTTCATCCCTGAGAGTTGGGCTGATTGCAAAGCATAAGAGCCATTTTTTAAAAACCATGATTGCAAATCAATCCCAGTGTATGCTTTTGTGTCCTCTTAACTGTAGTTTCGTTTTTATTTTTCAATTCTCATTGCACCTGGCTCTGGTAAGGTCACATTATAAATATTTCTTTTCTTTTGTTTCTTGTTTACCATACAAACACACCATCTGAAACGTCGCATTTTAATTTATCCGCACCTTTCGTTCATTTGCCATCAGAGCTCAACCGTAAATATTTCTTAAAACGTAGATGCAGAGGAAGAAAAGAAAAATAATTAAGTAGACAGATAGCAGGAGTAGTTTGGGCAGGAACTTTTTCTGCAGGCAGAAACACCGAGCACAGCTTTGTCTGTGTAGCTTAATTATTTTGCTGGGGTGGATGAAGTCTGAAGAAGGCTGGATGGGGAATGAAGAGGATGCAAGATCCGAGCATCTCCTAGCCGGATGTATCCTTGCAGCACTGAAAATTATACAGGAATGTGCTTCGTGTGGACAGGGGAGAAGGAAATCAATAATATAAGCAATCCAGAAATCAAAACGCCAGCTAACCGGTCCTCCTTCCATCTCCTCCCCCGCCAATCCCTGGTTTGTGCAGCTGACTGGAAAGGCCAGTGAGATGCTCCATAATGGTCCAACCCAGATGGTTTCCATAGCAACTGCCTCCTGCTTTCTCATGTACAATGAGATGCCAGGTTTCTTGCGCTCGTTACAGGCAAACACGAAGCAGGGTAACTTCCTACACAGGCGGCCCTCCACTTACAACCACAATTGAGGACCAAAATTGCTGCTGCTAAGGGAGACGTTGGTTAAGTGAGGTTTCGCCCCGTTTTTTACGACTTTTTCTCGCCACCTTTGTTAAGCGAATCGACGCCGTTGTTAAATTAACTTCGTTCAGTCATTTCCCCCATTGACGTCGCTGATCAGGTCGCGAAAGGGGAAATCACGTGATCCCGGGATACTGCAACGGTCATAAATGTGAGTCAGTTGTCAGGCACTTGAATCTTGGATGAGGTGAACATGGGGATATTACAACCGTCGTTAAGTGTGAAAAACAGTCAGAAGTGACTTCTTTCAATTGTAACTTTGTAATTGTAACACACACACACACAAAATACACTATCCCCAAACCCTAGTAAGCCAAATCAGGCTTACCCGTATTTAGCCGTCATGGCAATCACCCAAGGTAGGATTTTAAAAAATGGATTAAACTTGCATTAAGCACCGTGCTTTGATCAGCAATTTGCTGGACGTGAAAGTGATCCAGATGAGCAATTGGCTTCGAACATAAACCTATTTATTTACAGATTGACAGAGTTGGGAGGGATCTTGTAGGTCATCCAGTCCAGCCCTCTGCCCAAGGAGACCCTACACCATTTCTGACAGAGGGCAGTCCAGCCTCTTCTTGAAAGCCTCCAGGGATGAAGCTCCCTCAACTTCTGAAGGCAACTTCTCTTCCATGGTTGATTGTTCTGTCAGAAAATTCCTCCTTATTTCCAGGTTGAATCTCTCCTTGATCAGTTTCCATCCATTGTTCCTTGTCTGCCCTTCGGAAAATAGCTTGACCCCCTTCCTCCTCTCTGTGGCAGCCCCTCAAGTATTGGAAGACTGTTCTCATGTCTCCCCTGGTCCTTCTCTTCACTAGACTAGCCACGCCCGGTTCCTGCAACCGTTCATCGTATGTTTTAGCCTCCAGTCTCCTGACAAATAGGTCCACGTTTGACGCCATTGATACAGATGTGATATAGATATGTCTGTAAGTATATGTTTATGGGTGAAGGCATCTGAGAATGCCATGGACAGCCAAGACTCCGAGACCAGGGGTGAAATTCAGAGGTTCTGACAGGTTCTGGAGAACTGGTAGCGGAAATTTTGAGTAGTTTGGAGAACCGGCAAATACCACCTCTGGCTGGCCCCACAGTGGAGTGGGAATGGAGATTTTGCAATAGCCTTCTCCTGCAACGCCCACCAAGCCACGCCCACAGAACCAGTAGTAAAAAAATTTGAATCCCACCACTGCTCGAGACACTGCAACCATCATAAACATGACTCAGTTGCCCAACACCCAAATTTCAATCACGTGATCCTGGGAATCAGTGGTGAGTTGCTACCGATTCACCCCGGTTCGGGCAAACCGGTAGCAGTGGTGGCGGGAGGCTCCGCCCACTGCACCTGGATGTCATGAAATACATTCTGTGCGTGCACAGAAGTGGCAGCACATGAGTGAAGCGTGCGCATGCGATCGGACCGGTAGCAAAGGTAAGTGATGGGGATGCTGCAATTGTCGGGCCTGGTGGCTCAGCAGACTAAAAGCATTGTGATTAACACCAGCTGTCTGCAATTACTGTAAGTTCGAATCTCACCAGGCTGAAGGTTGACTCAGCCTTCCATCCTTTCTAAGGTAGGTAAATTGAGGACCCAGTTTGTGGGGGCAATAAGCTGACTTTGTATAAAATATACAAAAGTATGAAGGCTATTGCTTAACGCATTGTAAGCCGCCCTGAGTCTCCGGAGAAGGGCGGCATATAAATCAAATTTTTTTTAAAAAAATAGTCATAAAAACCGGTCAAAAGTCACTTTTTTTCAGTGCCTTCAGTTGTAACTTTGAACGGTGACTAAACAAACTCTTGTAAATTGTGGACTAGCTGTATTCGTCTCTAGAAAAAGGCTAAAAATAGACCGAGACGGAAAATGGGCTGTTCTCGGGCAAACGGGGAGAACCCGAGAGAATGGAATGTCTTTATCTTATCAGAGAGAAGTTTGCATCAACCCAAGAGAAGCCAAGTTGATGGAGACCTTTGACAAGAGTTACCTAAATATGGACACGCTCGAATTTTCATGCTGGAAAGGCACACAAAACGCAGCCGCATCACAAGTGTCACCTTGCTCTAAACCTGCAATCGTATGGTGTTACCAAATATTTATCGATGGCCTTGCTCCAAGGATGGTCCCCTTCCCTTCCCTCCCATTTATTTCGGGCTCAAAATACTGGAGCAACCTCCCTTCGATCGCCGTTCCTGGACTGTTAGTCATCAATCACGCAACGGCAGAAAACCCAGACAAAAGGCAGCAACAATTGAGCCAAGATTTGAAATCCAGGATTCCCCCCACCTGGTGCTCTACTTGGCATAGCTCACCCTTTTTTTTTTTTTCCAGTATTCAGGCTGCTTCTTCTAGCTGGGAAATCCTTGTGAAGTCCAGCAGCCGGAATGCGTAGATTATTTAGCCGCGACAAAGGCATGCTTGCCCGGGATGCACCGCGAGGAGGTTAAGTCTACATTGCATCCCGTTTAACTCTATTCGTAATTATATTTATCACTCGTCCTGTGTTAGTTAGTTAACTTTTTTTTTTTTTTTAATTTGATTTATATGCCGCCCTTCTCCGGAGACTCAGGGAGGCTTACAATGTGTTAAGCGATAGCCTTCATCCTTTTGTATATTTATACAAAGTCAGCTTATTTCCCCCACAATCTGGGTCCTCAATTTACCTACCTTAGAAAGGATGGAAGGCTGAGTCAACCTTGAGCCTGGTGAGAATTGAACTCGCAGTAATTGCAGGCAGCTGGATGTTAAATGCTGCCTTAGTAGGAGGCATTAGCCTCCTACGCCACTCAGGCTCCTGAGAAACCTCCAAGTGAATCCTCTCAAAGGATGCAAGTTTATTTATTATTTATTTATTTATTGGATTTATAGGCCGCCCTTCTCCCAAAGGACTCAGGGCGGCTCACAACAATAAGAAACGGAAAATGCAAAAGTTTGGGGTGCTTTGGAAAATAATTTGACCCTGCTCTTCTTTGTGGTAGCCCCTCAAATACTGGAATACTGCTATCATGTCACTCCTAGTCCTCCTTTTCTCTAGACCGGCCAAATCAAATTTCTGCAACCGTTCTTCATATGTTTTAGCCTCCAGACCCTTCATTGCTCCAGATAAACATCTGCTAAAGTATCAAGGTGCTGGGTTGCTAAATAGAAAGACCAGCAGGCAGTGTAAATAACAAGCCCTCAAACCTCACAAGATCACAAGGAAGTATTGCTTAACAAGTGGTATCAGGTTGAGACACCTCCTTCTCGCCATCACTCAGCTTCCTCCTATGAATCTGTATAAACAGAGGCTTAGATTCAGAAGCATGTGAAGGATCAGTACCGCTTTGTAAAGCTTTGGTAAGGCCACACCTGGAATAGGGCATCCAGTTTTAGTCCCCACGTTACAAAAAAGATGTTGAGACTTTGGAAAAAGTGCAAAGAAGAGCAACTGAGATGATTAAAGGCCTGGAGACTAAAACATGTAAACGACGGTTGCAGAAATTTGATTTGGCCGGTCTAGAGAAAAGGAGGACTAGGGGTGACAATGATAGCAGTATTCCAGTATTTGAGGGGCTGCCACAAAGAAGAGCAGGGTCAAATTATTTTCCAAAGCACCCGAGGGCACAATAAGGAACAATGGTTGGAAACTAATCGAGGAGAGAAGAAACTTGGAATTAAGGAGAAACTTCCTCACAGTGAGGACAATTAACCAGTGGAATAGCTTTCTGTCAGAAGTTGTGGCTGCTTCATCACTGGAGGTTTTTAAGAAGAGACTGGACAATCACTTGTCTGAAATGGCATAGGATCTCCTGTTCGGGGTTTGGACTAGAAGACTTCGAAGGTCCCTTCCACCTCGAATAGAATAGAACAGAACAGAACAGAATAAGGGATAGAGTAGAGTAGAGTGGAGTGGAGTGGAGTGGAAAGGAAAGTAGAGAGTAGAGTAGAGTAGAGTACAGAATAGAATAGAATAAGGGATAGAGTAGAGTAGAGTAGATAGAATAGAATAGAATGGAATGGAATGGAATGGAATGGAATGGAATGGAATAGAATAGAATAGAATAGAATAGAATAGAATAGAATAGAATAGAATTCTTTATTGGCCAAGTGTGATTGGACACACAAGGAATTTGTCTTGGTCCATACGCTCTCGGAGTACATATTCTGATTAATTAATTGAATCCTTCTGCAATCCTAGCAGCTACTCATACTCTGGAGGGAAACTTGCAACGGAGGCTATGATTGTTTCTGGAACGCCAGCATCGAACAGCTCATTAGGGGAACGCCACTAAAACGGAGCCATTAGCCTGATTGCTCAGGAATGAGATATCTTTGGTTTCCAAACATCCTCCCTCTTGCTAATGGTTTCCTATGCAAAGGAAGGAAGGAAAAAGGTGTTTCAGGACAGCTTCCATTTTTTTGCTGCATCCTGTCTGACTAGCAGGAGCGTAAAAACACAACTCAAGTGTGCACGGCTCATGGAAAGGAAAAGGCTTCAGTTCCTGTGAGTTTATTTTAACAACACATACGGAAATGTATGGGCATGTGTGTGAAAAGCTAGTCCACACACACACACACAGAGGTTAAGTAGTAGAAGCAGAATTCCATAAAAGGAAAAGCATTCCCTAGAATGCACTCAGTACACAAGATCCTAGTTGCAGAAGCCAACAGCAAAAACCTAAAATGGGATCCTACTTTGCATTGCAAAATGAGGAAAAATCAAAGGGGAAAAAACAACGATCTCTATTTTGAATGAGTGGGGAAAAAAACCCCAACATTTTTCTAATAGTCCTGCGATTAAAATACAGGCCCCAAATCTCCTCCTGTTATACAATCGCGCCGGAAATAAAGCCTCAGGGTGTCGCTCGTGTTTTATTCCTTGCTAAAGGTGACTTTCTCGCTTCTTGGTCTATTTCAGGATTGCAAACCTCTTGAGGCCGGGATTTCTCTCTCAGGCTCCGCTGAACAGGAAGGCATCGTGGCTGACGGTAATGTACAGCAACAGGGTCCTGAGAGTACTAAGATGCTCCTTCTTGCAGAACTCCAAAAAAATAGAAATATTGGAATAAAGCAGGGGTCTCCAACCTTGGCCACTTTAAGCCTGGCGGACTTCAACTCCCAGAATTCCCCAGTCAGCTTTGCTGTCGGACTTCAACTCCCAGAATTCCCTAGCTAGCTTTGCTGTCGGACTTCAATTCCCAGAATTCCCCAGCCAGCTTTGCTGCCAGACTTCAACTCCCAGAATTCCCCAGTCAGCTTTGCTGCAGGACTTCAACTCCCAGAATTCCCCAGCCAGCTTTGCTGCAGGACTTCAACTCCCAGAATTCCCTAGCTAGCTTTGCTGTCGGACTTCAATTCCCAGAATTCCCCAGCCAGCTTTGCTGCAGGACTTCAACTCCCAGAATTCCCCAGCCAGCTTTGTTGCCAGACTTCAACTCCCAGAATTCTGGGAGTTGAAGTCCGCCAGGCTTAAAGTTGCCAAGGTTGGAGACCCCTGGAATAAAGCATTTCCTACCCCTTTTTCTTTTAGCATCAAATTTGGGAAGTTGTTTTGGGGGGAGCGGGAGATTTTGCTCCATGCCAGAACTTAATTCTGGCCCATTTCCAAATGTCAGAACTTAATTGATTTTAATTGAAATGTTTACACTATCAGTTCCAAGATATACAGGATTTACAGTCATAGCACTTCCCGGAGAGGAATATCGGCAAAGGATATCTCGGTTCCAGGACTCTCTAAGTCTCCGGAAAAGGGCGGCATATAAATCGAACCAATAAATAAATAAGAGACGCAATCCGTCATGTATATGGACAATGCTATCTGCAAGGAAAAAAGTCCAAAGAAATTTGGGGTGGGGAAATGATATCTTTTGGGGCACCCACCTGAGCTCTCTCCTGCCCTGAAATCCGATTCTTCCTTTTCAACTATTCCAACCTAGTACTTAGCTGCCAATCTGTCGCCACTCAGCTTTATCCCATCCTCAGCCTTCTTTCTGAATTGCACGTATTTCCTTTTCTTGGCTTCCTTGTTTCTAAGACAAGCATTTTCCATCTTGAATTTAAAAAACAAAAAAACTAATAATAAGCTGCCCTTTCTGGCACTTACGGGAAGCAGAATCCAAAGAAACAGATTCCTTCTGGGATACTGCAGACCCCAGACCACAGGGGGAATGGAGGCTCCCCCCAGGAGTAAAGCACAGAAACCAAGAATGTGGACACGAGAGAGAGAGAGAGAGAGAGAGAGAGAGAGAGAGAGAGAGAGAGAGAGAGAGAGAGAGAGAGAAAGAGAGAGGGGTTCACAGGGGTTCAGAAGAACCTCTAGCTAAGATTCTGTGCAGTTCGGAGAACCCCCAAATCCCA
The DNA here is from genome assembly GCF_029531705.1 of Pantherophis guttatus. Next base: position 1,057,233 of record NW_026844095.1, on the reverse strand, counting down.
CTCCTGGCTGATCTGGCCCACCCTGCTCCTCCCCTCCCAGGAGTCCACATGTGGCCAATTTCGGATGCGACGTAAGTGCAGGGCGCGCGCGGAGGCTCAGGGAGAGCAAAAAACAGGCCTACCAGAAGTTTGGAAAAGCCTACAGAGGGCCTCCGGAGCCTGGGGAGGCCGTTTTTAACCCTCCCAGAGGCTCAAGAAAAGCCTCCGGAGCCCGGGGAGGGCAAAAACGCCCCCCCCCCTGCACAGTGGTGCAGGAAACCAACCAGGCCACACCCACCATGGCCACGCCCATCCAGCAACTGGGCAGAGAATCCCTTGCTAAAATTTTTGAAGCCCACCCCTGGAGATAGGAGATAGATAAAGACAGTCTCTCTATATAGAGAGGGGGGGGAGGAGAGATGATACAGATAGATTATAGATGATGGATGGATGGATGGATGGATGGAGAGAGAGAGAGAGAGAGAGAGACAAAGATCATTGCTTGCAAGTGATGCCCTGAGTTGCTGACCTTCTTAAATAAATATCTCGATTGCATCCAGATATTGCATTTAATCTAGATGCCCTGATCTTATTAAATCAATAAGTAACACAATGCAGGACTGAAAGATTATTTGCCGTCGTTGCTTGAAGCAGGGGAGTGAAATGGAGCAACCACAAAACCAGCAAGACCACTCCAACCAACACTGAAGCAGCAAGCCACTAGAATATAAACTGAGAGCAAACCCCACACTCTTAGCAGCACTGAGAAGGAAACCTTGTTAGGTCATGAAACGTCTTGTAAGAAAACAACCAAGCTCAGAGAACACCTCATTTCAACTCTTGAGCTGCAAACATTCTCCTTCATCTGAGTCATAACACTTAGCAAAAGTGCAGGAGGAGGACGACAGATGCCCACTTAAGCACTTTTCTCTTCTGAACCATCCCAGGGTGCTTCATCGTCACCCCAAGCATTACTGGCACTTGGTATTGAACGGAGCTTTTTAAGCCCTGAGCTTGGAAATGTGTGGAAATGACCTAAGCAAGTCCCAGGCGCCCTTGCTGGGTGTTGTGGCCCGTCAGCGGCCTGTGTAGCTAGTAGCTGATTCCGACAGCGAGGAGGCTGGTGTGGTGCTGCGCCAGCAGCCTGTGCAGCTGGCACTCGAGTCGGACAGTGAGGAGGCTGGAGAAGATGTGGTGCCAGAGGCAGGGATTCAGCCAGGGCCTTCAGAACCTCCAGAAGCTCCCATAAGTGAAGAGGAAGAAGAGGAGGAGCCTCTTCTCGATACACGGGCGCGCAGAGCTGCCAAAAGGCAGGAGTGGCTCCTCAGGAGGAGGTCTCCTCGAGAGTAAGGCTTGGGGCTAATTGGCCACTCCCTTAGCCTATTTAAGGAGGAACGCCGACTGAAGCAATTTGCAGGGAACAACTTCGTTCACATACCGTCGTGTCTTGTCTTGCTTATCTTATCAGCTTCCTGCAAATTGCTCCTGGGCATTCTGGCAACCACAGTAAGCTTTCAGCTATTATTCTTTGAATTCTTGGCGGCTCTTAATGCAGTTAATTAACAGCCGTTGTTGTAAAAACCTGGTTTATTTATTTATTTCCATCCTCGAAAGGATGGAAGGCTGCGTCAACCTTGAGCCACTAAAAAGGGGAAACTTTTACCTTCAATGCTTCTGCGAACCAAATACCAAATGTTAGAAACTATCTACTCATATAACAGAATAACAGAGCTGGGAGGGAACTCAGAAGTCTTCTAGTCTGACCCCCTGCTTAGGCAGGAAACCCTACACCACTTCAGACAAATGGTTATCCAACATCTTCTTAAAAACTTCCAGTGTTGGAGCATTTACAACTTCTGGAGGCAAGTCGTTCCACTGATTAATTGTTCTCACTGTCAGAAATTTCTCCTTAATTCCAGGTTGTTTCTCTCCTTGATTAGTTTCCATCCGTTGCTTCGTGTCCTACCCTCTGGTGCTTTGGAGAATAGCTTGACTCCCTCTTCTTTGGGGCAGCCCCTTTGATACTGGAACACTGCTATCATGTCAACCCCTAGCATCAAAGCTTCAATCAGCAGTGACAGGGGATTAAGTACTGTTCCACTGTTCTCTCGCACCACAAAGGATCAGCTTCGTTCAACCTTTCTCAATGCATTTTTTCCAGTTGGGTGGACCTCAATACTCAGATTTCTCATCAACAGCTGCGGTGGGTGGAGAAGTTTGGCTGGAGGGCATTCGACGTGTTAGGGAGGCCTTACCATCAAGCAGCAGACCTAAAGGTGCTTTTTTCCAAGAGGCTCCTGGACTTTCTGGTGTTCCTTTGAAGACCTTTCGCTTCCCATCCGAGAAGCTTCTTCAGCTCTGAATGGATGAGAAGCGAAACATCTTCCAAAAGTGAAAAACCAAGTTGCCGCTTGAAAAAGCACTTTTGGGAGAACCATGACCTCGATGACTGAGAATCTGTATAGACATCAAGTAGTAGATTGGGAGCACAGAGTTTAAAGCGAGTCAGACGGAGAAATACTATAGACAATTGTCAGAACCGGGTGAGAGTTCTGATGACTGATGAACTTCCTGCTCGCACTAAAACCAGCAGTGAAATCCAATTTTTTTTTTTACTACTGGTTCTGTGGGTGTGGCTTGGTGGGCGTGGCAGGGGAAAGATACTGCAAAATCCCCATTCCCTCCCCACTCCTGGGGAAAGGATACTGCAAAATCCCCATTCCCTCCCCACTCCTGGGGAAAGGATATTGCAAAATCTCCATTCCCTCCCCACTCTGGGGACAGCCAGAGGTGATATTTGCCGGTTCTGCTCATAATTTCCGCTACCGGTTCGCCAGAACCTGTCAGAACCTGCTGGATTTCACCCTTGACTAAAACCGGGCCAGATTGGAAGCAGATGCTGCAACGGTTGGCCAAAAACTTAAACCTGACCTCCAACGGCCCGATCAAGTAAGTTTCCAAATAGAGCAGCTTTACGCTGGGTGGCACACCTGCGGCACAACGCCATGGAAAGGAAAGCAGCCCAGCCCTGCATTCTCGGGCTTTGTGGAGCCGCTGGGTGCAGTTAGAATAGAATAAAGCTGGAAGGGACCTTGGAGGTCCTCCAGTCCAGCCCCCTGCTTAAGCAGGAGATCTTATACCATTTCAGATAAGTGGCTGTGCAGTTTCTTCTTAAAAACCTCCAGTGATGGTGGGGCACCCACGATTTCTGGTGGCAAGCTGTTCCACCGGTTAATGGTTTTCATTGTCAGGAAATTCCTCCTTAGTTGTAAGTTGCTTCCCTCCTTGATGAGTTTCCACCCGTTGCTTCTTGTCCTGCCTGCAGGTGCTTTGGAGAATAGGTGGACCTCCTCTTCTTGGTGGGCTGCCACAATGCTTAAAAAGCAATCTTAAATAGTTGCTTTTCCTCCCTTGTTGGAAACGGCGCAGGATCTTGATCTGAAATGCTATATAGGTCTCCTACCTAAGCAGAGGGCTGGACTAGAAGACCTCCAAGGGTCCCTCCCAGCTCCATTTAATCCGATGGACGGACTTGGTGGGTTGATGGGAAGAGGCGGTTTAGCATCCTGCTGACATCTCCCGTTTACGCCCCTCCAGGAAAGCCCCGCGGGTTGCATTCCCCAAACTCAGCCCACGCACCCCTTCCCAGCCGAGAAGGAGCCCCGAAGCGCTGCGGCTTTAAGAGCCGGAGCCGCCGCTCTTCCGGCCCGGGGCTGCGAAAGGCTGGGGGTGGGGGGACTCTTTGCAAGCCGCCTCGCCTTGCACGAGCTCCGGGGGTGGCTGGGGGGCTGCATTGCAAGCCCTTCTCCTTGCAATCCCATTAAGGGAGGGACCCCCGATCCCCTCCGCCCTGGGAAACCCCCTCCCCTTTTTGCCCCAGACGCCAAACACGCGTCACCGCATACAGACGTTTCCCGGCCGCTTTCGGTCCCTGCTCGCCTTCAATGCGGCCGCCTCGCCTACCTTCCCCTCGGCGTCGTGCTGCCCTTCGGGCTCCCGGGCCAGCCGTTGCCTGAGGTCGCTCATCCTGGGCCGCCGCTTCGGCTTTGCACGACGAAGCAGCAGCAGCAGCAAAAGCAGCGAAAGCAGGAGCTCCGCCCAGAGTGACAGCCGAGCCCGGGAATCTGGGCGGGACTTAAGAGGCGAAGGAGCCAATCCCGGCGCGGATCGACCGAGAGGGGCGGGGCCCGCAACTGGCAGCCTTTTTTTTTTTTTGCAGCGCAGGAATGGAAGCAGCTGCAACGAGGCGCCCGGGGGGCTTCGGGGGGAGGCAGGAGGGTTGCCAACCCCGGTGGGGGTTGCTTAGGGGAAGCGAGGGGGCCGGAGCGCTCCTGGGTCAAGGCCTCGTGGGAATCCAGCCGCCCTCTGGCCTTTTATCTCGAATCAGGTCAGCAGAAGCTACCCTATGGAGATTCTCGGTCATCAGCTGTCCTGTGGACACATTTATTTATTAATTTTATTTTAATTTAATTTAATTTAATTTAATTTAATTTAATTTAATTTAATTTATTTAATTAATTTAATTTAATTTAATTTAATTTATTTTTATTTTATTTTATTTTATTTAATTTATTTTATTTTTATATGCCACCCTTCTCCGGAGACTCAGGGCAGCTTACAATGCATTAAGCAATAGCCTTCACACTTTTGTATATTTTTATACAAAGTCAGCTTATTGCCCCCACAAACCGGGTCCTCATTTTACCCACCTTAGAAAGGATGGAAGGCTGAGTCGACCTTGAGCCTGGGGAGAATTGAACTCGCAGTAATTGCAGGCAGCTGGATGTTAAATGCTGCCTTAGTAGGAGGCATTAGCCTCCTACGCCACTCAGGTTCCTGAGAAACCTCCAAGTGAATCCTCTCAAAGGATGCAAGTTTGTTTATTATTTATTTATTTATTTATTGGATTTATATGCCGCCCTTCTCCCAAAGGACTCAGGGCGGCTCACAACAATAAGAAACGGAAAAGACAAAAGTTAAAAGACAAATTAAAACAGAGTATCCAATAAATAAAGTTAAACGTGGGAATAACCATTCAGATTTAAGATTGAAGAATATAAAAAGCTACAAAGTCAGTATAGAATCAACCCAGGCCTGCCCGTTGGAAGAGCCAGATCTTCAAGGCCCAGCCGAAGGTTCGGAGGTCGGGGATTAAATGACCAGCTGTCTGCAAGGAATATAAATCCTTCTGTTCCCCGCCATCCAGTCAGAGCTGAAGAAGCTTCTTGAGGAGAAGCGAAACGTCTTCCAAGAAAAAAACCATGACCTGAATAGCTGAGAATCTCCATAGACTTTTAGCTATCCAATTCCATTCAAATGGTTTGGGAGTATGAACGGATTTCTAGAGGGGGGAAAATATTGCAGACTACAGGAAGCATTAGCACCACTCGGGGGACCCTGAGGATACAGAGAAACCTCCAAGGGCTTCAACATCCCTCTAAAACAGTGTTTCTCAACCTTGGAAGCTTGAAGATGGGTGGACTTCAACTCCCAGAATCCCCCAGCCATGGTTGGTAAAATGAGGACCCAGATTGTTGGGGGCAATAGGCTGACTCTGTAAACCACTTAGAGAGGGCCGTGTAAAGTGGTATATAAGTCTAAGGACTATTGTTGCTCTTTTCTGCACTCATTGTAGAGTCTCAGCATCTATTTGGATTGGAGTGACCAGAAATGGACGCAGTATTACAAATGTGGTCTCCCCAGTACAGTGTAAATCAGAATTGTCAGTTCACATCCTTGTGTTGTTCCCAAAAGAAACCCTTCCTTAACCTGTTGAGATTCACACCTTGCAGCAATTGGAAAGGTATTTTGCCCAGAGGGAAATTCGCATCTTGGAGAAGCACCATTTCTGCTGTCCCAAAGGTGCTTTCTTTCAAGAGGCAGCTGGACTTTGTTTTTTTCTTTTGAAGACATTTCGCTTCTCATCCAAGATGCTTCTTCGGCTCTAGCTGGATGATGGTGGATGATGGTGGGGAATGGAAGGATTTGTACCCCTTGCAGACAGCTGATCATTTGCATCCTTTTAGAACAAGTGTTGACTTCCCGCTGGCTTCCCCATTGAGTGTCTTTGTGGGAAGGTTGCAGGGAGAAAAATCAGTGGGGAAATTTGTTTATTCATTAGTAAAACGAACAACGCCACAAGTCAGCCTGGCCACATCTCCGCCAACCGCAGTTTGCAGGTTTTTTTTCCCAAATTGGATTTCAATTCCCATCATCCCCAGCCGAAGGCCATCCAGCAGATTTATTTTTATTTTATTTTATTTATTTAGTTTGTCAAAACATGTACAAGGTAACAGGTATAAGTATAAAAATGGACATGAAAAAATTTACATAAATGTAAATTTATTTATTAGTTCAATTTATATGCCGCCTTTCTCCGAAGATTCAGGACATGAGCACATGAAATGAGTACAAAATAAATGGGGAGAGATGAAAATTCTGTTCTGGGGAAGAAATGTCCGCAGATTCCTGCTTGCGGCCTCTTGTCGTGTTTGGGGAGGTTAATGGGGGGCTCTTTCCCATCAAATACGGAGGGCGCCCGGTTGGAGAAGGAAGCTGCCTCTGCAGCCCAGGCGAACAAGTCCGGGCAAAGCCTCTTCCAGAAACTGGGAGCAAAGCACGGGTCTTTCCCTGCATTCTGATTGGTCAGCAGATCCGCGAGGGGCGGAGACAACAACGAACTCCCATTTTGATTGGTTCTACGTTGAGGACAGCCTCTTCGGGGCCGAAGCCAAAGGTGACGTGTCCGGCGCGCAGGCGCAGTCAAAGTTCATCGGCCAGGGGGCGTGGCGTCGGTCTCTCAGCTCTATAAAAAGGCGCGGGCAAGCCGGTTCGCGCGAAAAGTTTCCCGCTCTCGCCGACAGGATGTTTGAGGCGCGGCTGATTCAGGGCTCGCTGCTGAAGAAGGTCCTGGAGGCTCTCAAGGACCTGATCACCGAGGCCTGCTGGGACCTGGGCTCGGGCGGCATCAGCCTGCAGAGCATGGACTCCTCGCACGTCTCGCTTGTGCAGCTCACTATGCGCTCCGAGGGCTTCGACACCTACCGCTGCGACCGCAACATCGCCATGGGCGTCAATCTCGTCAGGTAGCGGCCGAGCGAGCGCGCGGTGGATGGAAGAAGAGGGGGGAGGGGAAAGGAGAGAGCAGAAGTCGACCAAGGCGCGAATTCTCCTCAGACGCACAGAAAGGCGGGAACCATTACTGCGCCGGTCGCGCCTCTTGTGACGTCACCCCCGGCGCGCCATTGGCGGGAAGCGCCGGAGGCGGGGCCGCGGAGTGTCAAAAGCGGGCTTCGCGCGCTCGCGCTCTAGTTCTGGAAGGGGATTGGCTGCGCTGGGTTCCGCGCTCCCGCCTGATTGGTCGCCCTCTCCTTCGGGGCGTGGCTTGGCTTTTTGGCGCGGGATTTTTGCAAGGGGCCCTGCGAGGAAGCATGGCGGCTTTTTGCCATTTGCAAAAGGGGAAGGGAGGCGTCCCTCTTTTGGCCACTGTGGCCGATGCTCATCCTGCCCAGCCGGGTTTCCTTTCTTGGAAGCAGCCCTTTGGGACTCCCAAGCGCAAGAAGGCATGGGGAGCCCCTTGCTAGGATTTCCCTGGCCTTTTTTTTTGCAGCTGGAACTTTGGCCTTTCCAAATCTCCTGTGTTTTTTCAGAAAAAAGGGCGACCTATTGCAAGTTTATTGCAATCCCTGCACAAACACACACAGGGTTGCTAGAGGGGCCCTCCTTTCCCAGTTGAGATATCTTAACACTTTAATCCCATAGGCATCCACAACAAAAATTAGTGAAAATGCAAAAAAAAATGAAACACCCCCCCAATATATTTTTTCCAGCATCAAAAAAATGGTTTACTTTCCAGAATGTATCCCAATGATAATACCAAAATGTCAATGATGTGCTTTCTAAATTTCCCCCTAGAAGGTATGTTGAGCTTCTGACCACAGTTAATCATAGATAGGGGGAAGGGGCTGGATCAAAACCAATTTTTGGATCAGGAAATAAAATTGTGTAAATCTAGGCTGTTGTTCGATTTTAAAGTAATACCTGCTGGATCATGGGCGTGAGGTTATTGTTGGACATCTGGTAAGCCTTGATAAAGAGCACCCAAACCAACACAAAATGCTGTTGTGTGTTTCCAAAAAAGTAACAGAATTGCTTGTGTGGCTTGTGGGTCCAAGCAGGCAAGGAAGCCTGTTTTCTAACCCCACTTTGTGTACAGAAAGGTTGCTGCTTGGTTGATTTATTATTTGTATTTCTATGCCGCCCAACTCTCCGAGGACTCTGAGCGGCTTACAACAAAGACAATATGAACAATATACAATAAAAGACGTTAAAAAACCCATACACACCGCTCATGGCTGGATCTTGCAAGATCACAGTTTATGTGAAAATAAATCTACAGAGGAAGTTGACAGGATTTGTTCTCTGGAAGCTTTTTTACAAATGAATTTTGACCCACAGTTTCTCTTTGCTTTCCCTCGGGACAACAGCCTACTGAGCCTATTGGCTTGCACTGACTTGTTCAATGTGTCTCATGTTGTGTATTGTCCAAATAATGCAGTATATCAAAATAATGAGATGTGCATTTCTTTTTCTTTCCTAGTATGTCCAAAGTGCTCAAGTGTGCTGGTAATGATGACATCATCACCCTGAGAGCTGAAGACAATGCTGACACACTGGTTTTGGTATTTGAAACACCAAGTAAGTTTTAAATGAATTATTAAATCTTGTCTTTTCTTGGGAGTAGGTGTTCATTTGTGAGACTAGAAAGGGGTAAGATAAATTCTGATGTCAGAACGTTTTTAAATGTAATCCTAACCAGAAGCTGTATATGAAGATTTGTTTGCAACATTTTCAATCTACGGGTAACCCTTGACTTGGTTGCTTGGTTAAGCAACCACATTCCCAGTTCTTCCAGTCATTAAGCAACTGGAGCACAAAAGCTGCCTGCAGCAGGAGGCCAGGCAGCTTCCCCCTCCCTCCCTGCACAGAAGGATCTCCATCAGGTTGCAGAAACAAAGCTTGGATCTTTGGGATTCACACTTTGTTTCTACAGGCCGCTGCGGGATTTCCCCTCCCCTCCCTGTGCAGAAGGGAACAGCTGCAGTGAGCTGCCAAAACACCTTCAATCCCAAAGGTTCAACCTTCCGTTTTGGAGGAGTTACCTTCCTCTTGGCAATGAGCCCCTTTTCCTCTGCAATCTGGCAGACGGGAGCGAGCAACTTTCCCTGCCAGCTTCCCCACTGACTTTCACAGGAGTACAGAGAATTTGGCAGCTGGTTCTAAGTGCGAACAGGTTGCCAAGAACCAGATCAAAGACTCCGTGGTTTTGTTGCCGTCTTTTATTTGATACGTACTCAAATAGCTTTGCAGTTTTATGGCTAGTAAACAGTATTGAGTTAGGAAATTATTTTGTTCTGGTAAAGAATGTTAATTATATAGTTGTTTTTTTTTAACAGATCAGGAGAAGGTTTCAGACTATGAAATGAAATTGATGGATTTGGACGTAGAACAGCTTGGAATTCCAGTAAGTGAGTTTTTACCTCAAAGGTACTATTAATGAATTCGTTAAATGTAAGCGCTATCCTGGATGGTTAAAGACTGGCTTGTTTGCTGTCTTTTGACTGAATCTAGGGCAGCTGCAACGATTAAAAAATAATTACTATGCTTGCTAATGTTCTATTTTGCCATTTTGATATACGTAGTCCTTGCTTAATGATCCTAATTAAGATCAGAATTTCAGTCTCTAGGTGAAATATGTGCACCACTCACTTGGCAACAGCAGTTGCCTACAGAGTCCTGAGTAATGTCAAGCCAGGATCTCGTGCTTCTCCTGTCCTGTTGCCTTCTTTTCAACTCCACCTCCCTGCAACCCCCACAGGTGACGACGACCTGTCTTCTTCCCACTGCTGATGAGGTGTGCCCAACCTTGACCCTTTGCGAGGCAGCAGGGTGGACAAAAGGGCAGACAGGGAGGAAGGAGTTGCAATCTATCCTATGGTCCTAAATGTGGGCAGGCTGCTAAGCACTCAGATTTTGATTATGTAGCTGGGGTTCCTGCAATGGCCATAACTTAAGGGACTCGACATACGTAGAGAGCCTTCATGACTTCATATGGATACTTGAACAGGTTACTGTTATGTAGGGGCTATACCTATACAGGCAGTTTGAACGGCATCTGTTCTTAATGGGGAGGACATTAAAAACAAATGTTAAAATGTTTTGTGTTGCAGATTTGTATTATAGTTTGGAAGCGGGAGTCTGATTAATACGTAACTCCTAAAATTCTTAACATTTTTTAATCCTATGCTTGAACCCATTAGAAAATGCTTAACGCATTGTAAGCCGCCCTGAGTCTCCGGAGAAGGGCGGCATATAAATCAAATTTTAAAAAAAATGCAACGGTAAAATACATGTAGTCCTCAAGTGTTAGTAACAGTTGTGTTATGAACAAGTGAAATCTGGCTTGCCCAATGTCTTTGCTTTATCAGAAGGTTGCAAAAGGTGATCACCAGTCGGGGAGTAGCTGTAAAACTGTTGCAAAAATAAACATTTGCTTCTCGCGTTAATTTTTTAAAAAAATGTTCAGTTGATTTGCATCTGTTTTACTGGCCCTACTGGTTTCTGTCCTGTGAGAAATGAAACAAACCAGGTGGTGACTTTAGCCTAAACCAGGGGTCTGCAACCTTAAACACTCAAAAGAGCCATTTGGACCTGTTTCCCACAGAAAACACCCGGAGCCACAAAACCCTTCCTGTGCCTGACTATTTCTTGAGCGGCCACAAAACTAGCATATGCAGTTGAATTAAACGTTCTGTTTTCTTCTGAGACTTGACTTTTCTTGGATTTATCCATGGTTGGCCTACCGGGGGTTGAAAAACTCAATAAATCGTGTGCCAGCAGATGTCGCACATTGGCGGTTGTGACGCATATTTTGAGTGACAGGGAGCCGCAGCAGAGGGGTGTGAAAGAGCCACATGTGACTCCAGAGCCGCAGGTTGCTGACCCCTGGCCTAAACGAGTCCTACAATTCCTAAAGCTTATATGATCTTTCAGGAACAAGAATACAGCTGCGTGGTGAAAATGCCCTCGGCTGAATTTGCACGTATCTGCCGCGACCTCAGTCAGATTGGAGACGCTGTTGTAATCTCCTGCACAAAAGACGGTGTCAAGTTTTCTGCCACGGGAGAACTTGGGAGTGGAAACGTCAAGCTCTCACAAACGAGCGTCGTCGATAAAGAGGAGGAAGCCGTAAGTAGGCCCTGAGGAAGCTTAAACTCTCTACCATTGCTGTCTCCCTCTCTCTCTCTCTCTCTCTCCTCTCTCTCCTCTCTCTCTCTCTCTCTCTCCTCTCTCCTCTCCGTTCTTTAATCTTCATTCATTTTTTGCAGGTATCAATAGAGATGAACGAACCTGTCCAGCTGACTTTTGCTTTGAGATATTTGAATTTCTTCACCAAAGCTACACCTTTGTCCCCTACAGTGATACTCAGTATGTCTGCGGATGTTCCCTTAGGTGAGTGGCATATTGCAGAAATGGCACCAAAGGCCATTTTCATTGATTTGATTGATGGCTTCAGGCTGGCCATTAACTGTTTTCCTTGGCTCTTTTTGTCTCCTTGCAGTTGTGGAATACAAGATAGCAGACATGGGACATTTGAAATATTATTTGGCCCCAAAGATTGAAGACCAAGAAGAATCATAAGAAATTAAGGCGGGGGGAAATGTGATTTTGTGAAGGCTGGTAGCCCAGTGTCCCTTTCAGTTACTCTGTCTTGGTGCACCAGATGCACTTAGACCCTCTTGTAGATATTTCCGTGTAAATACTTCTCCTTTTTATTATGTGAGTACCTAAAATACTTGTAGAAGCTTTTTTTTTTTTTTATTGTTCAGCTTTTAAAATCCTTTTCGTATGAAAATGAACGCGGTATTTAAAAACGAATAACTTCTGTGTGTGGAAAGCCTGTGACCTTTAGATGCTATCTGTCCATAATGACCCTGCACGAGAAGCAGAATTTTGCAATATTTTTCACCCTATCAGTTGAAACAGGGATGCTAACGGCTGCAAAAAGAAATGTTTGGAGGGGGGGAAAAAATGTTCTAATCGAAACTGAAAACTTTTCAATAAAGAATACTTCATTTTTTATTTTGCCTCATGACCGTTTTATCATTACTGCCCAATGTCTTGGATCCTGCTTGTATTGTTCATTTCTCCTGTGGATAGATTTTCCTTCCCCACCGTATTTCAATTTTAGGTGATTGCTTAATTTTTGCCTGAATGTTTAATAAAATTGCCAAGTTTCGGAATATAAAACCTTAGACTGCAGGTTTTGAAGAAGCATTTTAGTCAAGATGGCCAAGGAGTAATTAGATGCATTCAGCTACACATGATGTTTGGAAATAATCAGTAAATATTGACTCTTGCAGAGTCCATGCAGTTTTCTTGACAAGATTCCTGGGAGTGATTTGTCCTTCCCTTTTTCCTTTGGGGGGGGGGCACTGAGAGAAATGTAGTCCATTGTTTTTCTTTGCACAACCGAAATGCCTTGTGGGGACCATTGGAGTGTATAGAAGGATAAAGCATCAATTAAATCCCTGGCAAGGAAGGAATAAAACTGGAAGAAGAAATAAACCTTTTCTGGTAAAACATGTTTTTAATGACTGGAGATGGGAGGAGTTGGCTTTGCTGCTTTTTTAGGGTAAAAGGGGGATTTAAAAACCCATCGGCCAGTTGAGATGGAATTACGGTGCTGATTGGAGAATTGGCATTTTTTACACTTTGTGGAATTTAGCAAATTTTAACCATGATCAGATTAAAGACTCAATATGGAACCAGCAAAAAAATAATAATTCCCTAGGATATGAAATTATTTAGCAAAGTAATTGATGGTAGGCAGGATATTGTCAAGGATTACCGTAAATACGACACTAGAAGCTCAGATTTAGGATTCTTTGCTAGAGGCAGCTCTGAATGGACGGAGGAGGTGGAGAGCATCTAAATTGGATCAGTAAATTCTTACGGGGAAATAGCCCAAAGTTAAGAAAGCTGCCTCTTGAAAAAGGCAAACTTGACTTGGAGGACTGAGAATCCAGGGATATTTGGGGAAAATAATTCACACGTTGGCTTTCTTTAAAAAATTGGGTCTATTTCTCAAGCCAAGGAAAATAACCAGACACGCAACTCTATTGCATCTTTGGGAACGCAACTTCTTAAGATGTTTGTCTTAAGTTTTCCCACTTGAGTTGCCTACTAAAATCCAACTCTCCTTCAAGTCTCGGGGGTCTCTGTGCTCAGGGTGGGGTTTTTTCCCCACCCATTTTGTTTTAGGACGAACTGAAAAAGTGTCAGAATCCTGTTTCGCCTCAACAACATTTTAAAATTGTGGCTAGAAAATACTCAAACTTCTTGAGTGTGGTTGGATTGTTGCGTTCTACCCTACTTACTGGGACAATATTTGACCAGTCCAGCAAAAGTGGACCAAGGCCTCCCACCTGCATCTCTACAAAGGGAATGAATTCTCAGGGAGGCTTTATTTGGGCAGCTCAGGGGAGGCTCCCTCCTGCCCCCTTGAAGCCGCAGGAGCAGCAGTTTTATGCTCCAACCTCCCGAATAATTGGGCTTTCCAGTTTAAAATGGCCCCTGTTCTAATATTTCTACTGGTGATGATTGGGTCCTGTGCAAAAGGGGCAGATTTTTTTTTTTCTTCCAGGGCCGCCGTAACTCTGAAACGAAGCCTTGCAAAGCGAGGACTGCCTGCGCGCTTCGTTGCCGGCTTCCAAAGCGAAGAGGCGCGCAGGGAGGGGAGGCAATTCAGGGCGCAAATCCGCGGGGCGCGCGCAGAAGCGGCGGAAGGCGCGTAGCTCTTGCACGCGCTTTCCACGGTTAGCATTGCAGCTCGAGCGAGCGGTGGGCTGGTTGGTTGCTTGGCTGCCTTTTTGCACCAGCCCGGCCTCCTCCGGGGGCTCAAGCGGGGCAAAGGCGGCAGGAAAGAGGCCGGCTTCCCTCCGCAGGACCCGCCCGTGGGCGGCGCAGCTGCTCGGCGACCTGGAAGCGGCTCCGGGGAGAGGCACCGTCGACTTCCTGGGCAGCCCAGACTGCCATGGCTCGGCCCCCAAGGTAGGCGGGGAGGCGGGGGGGCGGGCGGGTGGGAGAGGGAAGCGACCCCCGTTGCACCCACCGCCCCACCGGAGAGCCGTGGGACCGGGTGGCTGAGGAGGCGGGAGAAGGAGGAGGCTGGAGGGGAGACCGGCCCCTTAAACCCCGAATTTATTTTATTTATTTATTTATTTTTCATATTTGAATCCTCATTTAATGCAACTAAACCAACATTATTAATTTTTTTTTGCTTTAATTTATATGCCGCCCTTCTCCGGAGACTCAGGGCGGCTTACAATGCGCTAAGCAATAGCCTTCATCCTTTTGTATATTTTTATACAAAGTCAGCTTATTGCCCCCACAAACTGGGTCCTCATTTCACCTACCTTAGAAAGGATGGAAGGCTGAGTCGACCTTGAGTCTTGGCGAGATTTGAACTTGCAGTAATTGCAGGCAGCTGGTCTTAATAACAGGGTGCTTTAAACCACTGTACTACCAAGGCTCCAACATTGGCTGCCGGCCCCTCCCTGTTTGGTCCAGTGGGCAGAGGGCCGGACTTCAACTCCCAGAGCTCTCCGGCCGCCTGGCATACGCACACACCCCTCCCCCGCCTGGCTGGGGAATCCTGGGAGTTGAAGTCCAGGCTTCTTTAAAGGGGCTGACATCCCTCCAAGGTGGGTCAAAGGAGGAGGAGGAGGACCCCGAGGCTGGCTCTGGAAACCCCTTAGAGGGGGCTGCGAAGCACTGGGAAGCGCTAGATAAGTCTAAGGGCTATTGCTATTTTTTTTTTGGCTTTAATTTATATGCCGCCCTTCTCCGGAGACTCAGGGCGGCTTACAATGCACTAAGCAATAGCCTTCCTACTTTTTTATATTTATACAAAGTCAGTTTATTGTCCCCATAATCTGGGTCCTCATTTTATCTACTTTAGAAAGGATGGAAGGCTGAGTCAACCTTGAGCCTGGCGAGATTCGAACCTGCAGTAATCTCAAGCAGCAGTTGTTAATAACTGTGCTTTAGTCCACTGTACTACAGGCTCTATTTTCCTTCCTTCCCTCCCTCCCTCTCTCTCTCATTCCCTTTCTCCTTCTTGGTGCCGCAGTGCTTAGAAAGCAGTGTTGCAGGCTAATTCTGTCAACTACCAGCAAGTTCGATCCTGACCAGCTCAAGGTTGACTCAGCCTTCCGTCCTTCCGAGGTGGGTCAAATGAGGACCCAGATGGTTGGGGGCAAGAGGCTTAAGAGAGGGCTGTAAAGCACTGTGAAGTGGTCTATAGCTCCCTTCCTTCCTTCCTTTCTTCCTTCCCTTCCTTCCCTTCCCTTCCTGCCATGGTGGCACAATGGTTAGAATGCTGTATTGTAGGCTGACTCTGCCCACAGCCAGGAGTTCGATCCTGACCAGCTCAAGGTTGACTCAGCCTTCTGTCCTTCCGAGGTGGATAAAATGAGGACCCAGATGGTAGCGGGCAAGAGGCTGACTCTGTAAACCTCTTAGAGAGGGCTGGAAAGCACTGTGAAACGTATATATAAAACTATTGCTATTTTCCTCCCTCCCTCGTTTACAACTGCCACAATTCAGCCTCCGTTCCCGTCGTAGGTCGAGGATTATTAGCTCTCCCCACCCAACCTAGGAGCAAAATTTCATTTTCCTTAAACCCCAAATCTTCTGGGGTTTCAACGTGTCTCCACCTTGTAGCTTCCAGGGCCTTTTGCTTCCTTGCCTGGGGACTTGCAAGGTAAATTTGAAGTACTCAGGGGTTCCTCTCCGCTTTTATGGCTCTGATCCAGGTGGTAGCTGTGAGGAGTTGTTGCTTCTGCTGAAGAAGATGCCGTCCAGGACGAATTTGGCTGCTTCCATCCCCAGCAGCAAAGTGAAATATTCTAAGCTCGCTTGCACGGATGAAGGATACATTGACCTGCAGGTAAAAGGAAGGGAGGGCTGCATTTTATTTTGTCGTCGTCTTTTTAATCCCACCGTTATGTTGGGGAACTCAAAAGCAGAGTCCACGATGGTCCTGCTTCTGTTTTCTCCACAACATCAACAATAATTCTACCCATGGGTTGGGCTAATAGAAAGAGACTGTCCCAGAGTCAACCAGCTAAGACAGAACCGGATCTTCCAGTTTTTCACCCAACATCTTCCCTACAACAACAGAAGGATTCTCTTTTCTTCCACGCATTGCCTACCTATCATCTATCTATCCATCTATCCATCCATCCATCCATCTATCTATCCATCTCCATCCCTCCCTCCATCCCTCCAGATCTCTCTTCCACCTTTGTTATTTTTATAAATAACTCAAGGCGATGAACATATCATCCAACCCCCCTTCCTCCTCCTATTTTCCTACAGGGTGGAGTTGATTTAAATCAAGTTGATTTAAATCACGATTTAAATCATGATTTAAATCACTAGTAAAAAGGCTTGATTTAAATCAACTCGATTTAAATCATAATTTTTAAAAAGCAACTGCCATCTCTGTCCCTCAGTGGCTCCTCCTGTGACCTGCTGTTGACTCACCGAGAGTCCCAATATTGCAGAATATATTTATCTATCTATCTATCTATCTATCTATCTATCTATCTATCTATCTATCTATCTATCTATCTATTTATTTTGTATTCCGCCCTTCTCCCAGAAGGGACTCAGGGTGGTGAACAGCCAAAATTAAAAAACATACAAATACAAAAGTTAAGATAATTAAAAAGAATTAAATCACTAGCTTCCCAATTTAAAACCCCCAAATCCATAAAATTTAAAATCCCAATTTAAAAACCATTTAGGCTAGGCCGGCTTGATGGAATAAAAACAGCCTCATGCTACATAACTAAGCTCCATTTCATGCTGAATAAACTAAATTATTAATGTATCTTAAATAGAAACTATCTTTAGATAGATTTTTTTACTCCAAAAGCATTTTATTAAAATGAATTTGATAAAAATAAAAAAAAATCCGATTTAAATTTTAAAAAAATCTGATTTAAATCAAAAAAATCTGATTTTTTAATATTTTTTTAAAAAAAATCATTGATTTTTATCCACCCTGTTTTCCTATTTTCCCCACTGTTTTGGTGGGTTGGGCTGAGACAGGGATCGGCCCAAAGTCACCCAGCGGAGTTTTCGTGTCTAAGGCGGGACTCGAACTCACAATCTCCTGCTTTCTCTCCTGATACTTGAACCACTAAGCCAAAGTGGCTGTTCCGATTTTTGTGATACAAGAATTACAAGGGATTCCTAGCACACTCTGGGGCAGGGGTCAGCAACCTGCGGCTCTGGAGCCACATGTGGCTCTTTGGGCCGTCGGCTGTGGCTCCCTGTCGGGTGAGCCCACCACTAGCTGTCCTCGCCCTCCCCTCCCGGTCCCTCCTCGCCTGGCCTGAGAAGGTAAGGGCAATGGCAGGGGATGGAGAAGTGGCCAGGACAGAGACAGAGAGATACAGAGAGAGCGGGAGGGAGGGAGGGGGGGAGAGAGAGAGAGATGTCAAAAGGATTTTGTGGTTCCCGGTGTTTTTTAACAACCGGTTCTCTGCCCTAATGACCTGCTGGGTAGGCGTGGCTTGGGGAGGTCATGTGACTGGTGGAAGTGAGTGATATTGAATTGGCCACACCCATTCAGGTTTTGTGGCTCCCGGTCTTTTCTTTTCTGTGGGAAACGGGTCCAAATGGCTCTTTTGAGTGTTTTTAAGGTTGCAGACCCCCTGGGCTAGCACATTCACACTTGCAAGGTTCCGTTGTGCAAGCCAGCCTCAATCTAAGTAGTCTAAACCTTCCCACGGAGTTGTTTCCCTGGCCTGTCTACCTCGCAGGGTTGGCAGTATCTTCCCGCGGTCCCCTTCCAAATGAAAACCGATGAAGGAAGGCGGGAAAATAATCACGTCCATGGATTTATATTTCCTCCCCAAACTTTGGTGGAAAACTGTGGTCACAGGATAGTCTCCCCCCTCTCTCCGCTGCCCCCCCCAGCAGTGGTGTTGGCAAGGATGATGGGATGTGGAGTCCTGTACTGCTGGATTCCACCTGCTGGTGGTGTTTTTTCTGAGTTTTTTTCATCTGTTTGCAGAGATGTCCACCAGGGGGCAGCCTTGTCATGGCACTTTTTAAATTTATTTTTATTTATTTATTTATTTGTCAAGAATGCGTATTAGGTAATTTACGTAATAATAAGCATGAACTGAATACATAAAATAGATACAAGTAGAGACAGGGACGGTAGGCACGCTGGTGCTCTTATGCGTGCCCCTTCTTCCCTTTTAAGGCAGGAGTGTAGAGAAAAATCTTTAAATATAATGAAGATGTATAAATATTATCAAAATATAATTGTATCCAGAATACACACTGTTTGATGGAAATTGAGTGTTACATAAATAAAACATGGGGGAAAAAAGAAAGTAATAAAAGGAGCATCACTAAAAAGACCCCTGTTAGCATACCTCCCTTCCCAACCACCCCAAAAAGAAATAAATATGGTAGAAAAGAAAAACCTGAGTGCATATACCATATTTTTCGGAGTATAAGACGCACCTTTTTCCCCCTAAAGGGGGGTGAAAATTTAGGCGCATCTTATACACCGAATGTAGCCCCGCCCACCCACTGGCCCCCACCCTTTGGCCTGTGCCTCGCAGCAGTTACCCCCTTGCAATCAAACAGCAAGAAAAAAAACAGCTCCTTTCAGCTTCAGCACAGCCTAATTAGCACAAGTTGATTAGATCGGCCTCCCGACTCTCAGCTGTTTTGCTCAGGGCTCTGCTGCTTGCTGCAAGGAGGTAAATTGCTGGAGCAGATTTTTTTTTTTCCCCCTTGTGCTAATCAAGCTATGCTGAAAACGAAACTGAAAGTAAAGCAGGCTGTTTGCTGTAAGGAGGCAAAATTAGGCAGAGGGACATTTCTTTTTCTTCTTTTTCCTCACCAAAAAAGGTAGGTGCGTCTTATACTCCGAAAAATACGGTGAGTGCTTTATTTGATGTGTCTCTGTTTTTTCTTTCCCGAATGAAACGGGTGAACTTCAAGCCAGCATGACCGTAAATTTAGATTTACATACATGAATGTCTATAAAAACTTGTCATAAATTCCTCCAGACGCTCCAGATTTGTTGACACGGCTCCAGGAATTGCTGGTGCACCCAGTTTTACCACCTAACCTGTTCTTCACCCCTTCATTTTATATCCGTTCACACCTCAGTTGGGTTGGTTTGCCGCAGGCTCCATTCCGGAGAAAAATGCCTTCCCAGCATGGATATCTCTCGCCTTTGGTTCTCTGCTTTAAATGGGTTGGGGGGTTTTTGGGGGGCAGAAACGTCCCTCAATTGGCTTGTGCCGTTCCTTTGAATTGGGGGAATTGAGATTCGTAAACACGGGGAGGGAATCCGGGCAAATGCTGAAAGTCGTCTTTAAAAAGTTATTTCCCGTCCCACGTCCAAGGAAAAAGACTCAGAACGATTTAGTTATTTATATGTTTTGCTGGAAAAACGGCTCTTAAAAAGGACTTTTCCCTCTTTTTAATATGTAAATTTTAATCTGCTTTTAAATTATTGGGGTGTTTTAATTTGTCTGGGCCAAAATGGTTTAATTCGATTTTATCTGGTTTTTAAATTTTTTTTGTATCTGTGTATTTTATTGTTTGGCTGTTCACCGCCCTGAGTCCTTCGGGAGTAGGGCGGTATATAAATCAAATAAACTAAACTAACTAAAGTAAACTAAACTTTGTGCTCCAAACTTGGGCACCTTTCAGGTGTATGGACTACAGTTCCCAGAATTCATTGCTGAGAACTTTAGGGCGTGGGACTCTGGGCCGGGAAGCCTGTTCTGCGCTGACCCCATTTTTCTCCTAGTTCAAGAAGAGCCCCCCAAAAGTTCCCTACAAGGCAATCGCGCTGGCCACGGTGCTGTTCCTGATTGGGACCCTCCTCATCATCATTGGTGCGCTCCTCCTGGCGGGATATATTAGCCAAGGGGTAAGTCTGAACTCAGAGGGCTCAGTTGGGGGTCCCAGAATTCAGGAGGGCTGTGGCGGCTTGGAAATTTCTCAGATGCGTGTGAGTTCTCTTAATCCAGGGGTCTCCAAACTTTTTTAAGACTTGTGGACTTCAACTCCCAGAATTCCCCCACCCAGCATGGGACTTCTGGGAGTTGAAGTCCACAAGTCTTAAAAGTTGCCAAGTTTGGAGACTCCCAACTTGGTGCTGTTACATGAGGATGGGATGCTGGTTGGGTGATTCTTCCGCCTCATCCATGCTTAATTAACGGATCATCATAGCTTAGACCAGCATCAGCCTCTCCTTCCATCTTCTACATTCATTTAGATCAGGGGTCTCCAACCTTGGCCGCTTGAAGACTTGTGGACTTCAGTTCCCAGAGTTCCTCAGCCGAGGAACTCTGGGAATTGAAGTCCACAAGTCTTCAAGCGGCCAAGGTTGGAGACCCCTGATTTAGATGAATGGAAACTAGCTAGACTTTCCCTCCCCCACTCCAGGATTTTCCATGCATGGTGGGGAGGGGAAGTTCCTTGAACCTGGGGCTCCCTGCTCTCCATCCAGCCTCTCCACCATTACACCACTCAGGCCATGCGGCTGAGAAGGAGGGACTGGGCCAAAGTCGACAGGGAGATCTCCTGCGAATGGTCCATCCCCTTCACCCTGGGGCCATCTTAAAGATTGAGCCAGTCTCCATTTTGTGGGGGTGGGGTATTTTAGTGTCTTCCTGCAGCCCCTGGAGATCATCATCCACGTTCATCTTCACTGCTGCGCGTTCGAGGCCTTGAGCTGCCTGTAACCTTCCTCCTCCTCCTCCTCCTCCTCCTCCTCCTCCTCCTCCTCTTCTGTCTGTCCTCCAGGGAACCGATCGCGCCATTCCTGTCTTGATCATCGGAATCCTGGTTTTCCTTCCTGGCTTCTATCACTTGCGAATCGCCTACTTCGCTTCCAAAGGCTACCGGGGCTACTCCTACGACGACATCCCGGATTTCGATGATTAGAAGGCTGTGAAGAAGGCGGAGCTTTGGGCCGCCCGGATCTCGGCCTGGCTCCGGCTCCAGAGAGAGAAGATGCAAAAAATAAGCTTACTCGGGCGATGCTCTCTTTGGACAATCAACCTAGCAGCTGTTAATACCCATTAAGGATTTCTTTGGTTAGGACTTTCGATTCTTGGTTTTCCTCTCTGGCCCCTCCGGGAAAATAAAATTAGCTGCGTCACACGGAGGAGGTCTTGCGAGACCAGCTTCTGGTTTGAGGTGGGAAGTTCTTTGACAGCTGTGCTCCCACCAAGCCTCAGGAGGAAAAGAAACTCAGGGTTTAATAGGCACTTCTACTTTATTATTATTATTATTTCACTTCTTCCTCTAGAACAGAACCTCTGCAAAGCTGATATCTGGATCCAGGGGTGAAAGGTGGGGCCCTAATTAAATATGTCTAGGCCAGGGGCCAACATTAAGAAAGCTGACCTCTCGTTGTTGAATTGTGACATCTGAGGCAAGCCCAGCCTTCAATGCATCTCTGAGCTCCGTTTGCAGGGGAATTAAGCAGGGTTACGGCTTGGCCCGTCCTAGAGATGAGGCAGAATAATTTTAGCGTTCGAAACATGTTGCATTCCCCCACACCCCAAAAAAATATTCCAATTTCCCCTTGGGCAGCAACCAACAAATGTGAGCCAGGAGGGACTTCATGTTTCATCCTGGGCAGATTTTTGTTACGTCAGGAAAAGTGTGTAGCTAGTCCTCTTGAAGCAAGCAATAGAGGGGGGGGGGTGGGGGGGTTTCTCCAATCCCAGCTTGATCGCTTCAGGATCTTGGTGAAGAGAGATTTTGTGATCAGATTCTGTCCTCCTATGTCTTCAGATTTTTCAACCCATGTCTGCGGATCAGGATCTTAGGATCCCCAGATCCCATTCCAAGGATGTTAGAATTGGCTCCTCGGGAAAGTAAGCCAACAGTGAGGGGGCATCCTCGGATGGAATTGGGCTGTGACCCAGCCCTCGGGGCCAGACAAGACTCCCTCGGAAAACAACATGGAGCACATTCCGGAGACATCAAAATGAAATGATGTGTAAAAAAATAGGTCAAATGCAGAGGCAGAAAATCAAATACTTTGGTTAAAAAGCAGCACCCCTTTCTCCACAGACAGATACTCGTCTGTTTCGAAAGTCTGTGTGAATCAGGGGTGGACAACCGTGGGCCCTTTAAGACCTGTGAACTTCCACTCTCAGGAACTCTGGGAGTTGAAGTCTACAGGTCCTAAAGCAGTGTTTCTCCAACCTTGGAAGCTTGAAGATGGGTGGACTTCAACTCCCAGAATCCCCTAGCCAGCGCTGCTGGCTGGGGGATTCTGGGAGTTGAAGTCCACCCATCTTCAAGCTTCCAAGGTTGAAAACACTGTCCTAAAGAGTCTATAGTTGCCTATCTGTAGAGGGAGGAAGACATTGCTGTCCATGAGTCATGGCTAGGTGTCTCCAGAAAAAGCTGGAAAGTGCAAATGGATGTGTGTACACACACCCAAACACATGCACACACAAGCATGCAACCTGGAGACCTCAAAGCGATGACAAGACCTGTTTGAAGTCGGCCCAAGTGTCCATGTCAGCAGCACCCGAAGTGAAGCGGCGCTTATTTTTGCGTTTGTTAAACGTTGAAGTAACCATGATTTCTTGAAGGGTTTGTTTTTTTGGACAGGCTGCCTGGACCAATTGTCTTGTGCTTCTGCAGAGATCCAGGACTTCCTTTTGCCGCCGGTGAGTTATCGGCGTTTCTTTTTCCTCTCTGGATTCTCCCACAGGATTTGCAGCCTGCGGAATGCAAGAGAAAGCTTAAAATATGTGTTGGAAAAGCTTAATCTGCAGACGCCAGTTGCCTACTTAATAAAGAACTTGTGATGTTCAGTCTTGATTTATGTACTTTTTCAGCCTGACGTGGTCTCTGTTCTTGGGTAAAGTCAGGATAAGGAGCCCTTGTCCTAGGAAGTCCCCTGCCTGATATTTTAATTTGGATTTTTGTAGCATGGCTTTGGACTTTCAAGATTTTTAAAAAAAACCTAAAATCTGGGTTAACAAAACACAAGTTGTCGGCCTTGCTTAATATGCTGCGTCTGAACAGACAGGCAACAATAGCAGTCCAACTTAATTTGAAAAACTACTACTGTGTAAGTGGCAGAGTTCACACAACGTGCTAGAATCCTAGGTTTGTGCTTTGTACTGAGCCAGATTTTAAAACCCAGTTTATATTTCTTGTCAATAAAAAAGTTACTGCGATGCCGACAGGATAATGGCTCTATTTTTATTCTAAGGCAGCAGTGGGAAACTATTGCCCCTTGATGACCGGTGGATTTCAGCTCCCAGAATTCCTGAGCCTGTATGGGTGGCTCAGGAATTCTGGGAGTTGAAGTCCACCGCTCATAAAGAGGTCATAGTTCCCCACCATTGTTCTAAGGTTACATTAACAAAATCTTGCAAGTAAGAAAACACATCTTTCCACTACCACCCTCACTTTTACAGTGGCCATGTGAGGTCCCCTACCACAAACTAATCATGACTTCTATAAGATCATAGAATAGAATAGAATAGAATAGAATAGAATAGAATAGAATAGAATAGAATAGAATAGAATAGAATAGAATAGAATAGAATAGAATAGAATAGAATAGAATAGAATACAGAGTTGGAAGGGATCTTGGAGGTCTTCTAGTCCAACCCCCTGCCCAGGCAGGAAACCCTACACCTCTTCAGACAAATGGTTATCCAACATCTTCTCAAAAATTTCCAGTGTTGGAGCATTCACAACTTCTGCAGGCAAGTTGTTCCTCTTATTAATTGTTCTCGCTGTCAGGAAACTTCTCCTTAGTTCTAAGTTGTTTCTCTCCTTGATTAGTTTCCACCCATTGCTTCTTGTCCTACCCTCAGGTGCTTTGGAGAATAGCTTGACTCCCTCTTCTTTGTGGCAGCCCCTCAGATATTGGAAGACTGCTCTCATGTCTCCCCTAATCCTTCTCTTCATTAAACTAGACATACCCAGTTCCTGCAACTGTTCTTCATATGTTTTAGCCTCCAGTCCCCTAATCATCTTTGTTGCTCTTCTCTGCACTCTTTCTAGAGTCTCAACATCTTTTTAACATCGTGGCGACCAAAACTGGATGCAGGATTCTAAGTGTGGCCTTATCAAGGCCTTATAAAGTGGTATTAACACTTCACGTGATCTGGATTCTTTCCCTCTGTTGATGCAGCCTAGAACTGTGTTGGCTTTTTTGGCAGCTGCTGCACCCGGCTGGCTCATATCTAAATGGTTGTCCACTAGGACTCCAAGATCCCTTTCACAGTTACTGCTATTCAGCAAGGTACCACCTATACGGTATCTGTGCATTTGGTTTTTCTTCCCTAAATGTAGAAGTTTATTACAGTTTGGGACTCAGATTTGGACATATCTAGGGTGACCTTTGAGGCTTCTGGAAATCCTTCTCTCCGGTAAACCTTTGGTTATCTACCTCTATAAAAACATGTTATTTTTTCTTGTGTTCTGTATACAGAATACTATCAAACATGGAATTTATTTTATCAATGGCTGGGGAAAAAAAGGGTAAAGATGAGGAATATAATTTGAATTGTCAAGCAAACAAAATAACCCAGACAACACGATGTTTCTTAAGCCCTAATTAAATGTAATAGTAGAAAACTTTATTTTTTTTTTAAAAAAAGAACATGTTATATCACAGCTTTGCATTCCGTGTGAAGTCAGCAAATTGCGCTTATCCGACGAGCCCCAATTAGTCACACCAGGAATCCACGTGACACGTAAAACCCGAGTCGGTGTGATTGTTTGTTTTGGCTCACCGTTGGGATACATCCAGCCAGTAGCTGTTGATTCAATGATCCATGATTTATTGCATTGTGCAGGACGAGTCAGTTTGACTTTGGGATAGCTTTACCTAGCCATTATCAACGTAGGGAGAGGTTTATGTAGTTGGGTTCCTTTCTTTCCAACTAATTGAGCTAATGAATGAATCCCCGGTCAGGAAGCATGACGCAAGAGAGGACTCTGTTGCCTCCAGCCCTGTTTTCCCCACTTCCAAGGGGGCTCCCCTCACACACACACACACACACTCATCTCCATGCCTGTCTGAGATGCTCCTGTATTAATGGCCTCGGTCTTTGAGCAAAACCCACTTCCCAGAGGCACGGATGACACGCGGGGATGATTCAGCTTCCCCTCAGCACTTTGGGTTTTAAAGGCCAAGATCTACAGCATTTTCATTTCAGCAGACTGGGAGTGGCGGTCTGCAGGTTCTGACCAGTTCTGGAGAACCGGTAGCGGAAATTTTGAGTAGTTCGGAGAACCGGTAGTAAAAATTCTGACTGGCTCTGCCTCCCGAGTCCCAGCCGATTGGGAGGAAATGGGGATTTTGCAGTAACCTTCCCCTGGAGTGGGGTGGGAATGGAGATTTTACAGTATCCTTCCCCTGCCATGCCCACCAAGCCACGCCCACCAAGCCACACCCACAGAACCAGTAGTAAAAATTTTTGAAACCCACTACTGGTAGGTGGGCGATGCTTATGGAAGGTGTACGGTTAGAGTTTTGGGATTGAGGGAGGGAAACAGAAAACGGAATGCATTGCTAAGTATTTCTTTTGTAGGCTAAAACAAGGGTTGTAGGAATTGCATATCTCCAGTCTAGTGAAAAGAAGGACGAGGGGGGGACACGATAGCAGTGTTCCAATATTTGAGGGGCTGCCCCAAAGAAGAGGGGTGGGTCAACCTATTTCCAAAAGTGCCAGAAGGCAGGACATGAAACAATGGATGGAAACTAATCCAGGAGGAGAGAAGCAACCTGGAATTGAGGAGAAACTTCCTAACAGTGAGGACAATTAATCAGTGGAACAGAAGTTGCCACCAGAAGTTGTGGCTGCTTCATCACTGGAGGTTTTTAAGAAGAGACTGGACAGCCACTTGTCTGAAATGGTACAAGATCTCCTGCTTGAGCAGGAGGCTGGAGCAGAAGACCTCCAAGATCCCTTCCAGCTCTGTTCCGATTTTGATTCCTAGCACTGGACTCTTCTGGACAGAGGGTTGATCTTGTTCCTGGGATCTGTGGGAGCCACCTTCAAAAGCTCGAAGTTCAGCTTTGCTAAGGCAATTAAGGAAGGGAGAAACATCGTAGTGTGGTGTAGGACACCCATCTGGTTTGTCTGTGGCGATCTTCTCATGATGATGAGGGAGAGAAAGTGGGGTCCTCTGCCTTCTTTCATATCCAGAAGATTGTACTTCTAGGTCTCCAAAGAGCGAGTGGTCCTATCAGGGGGTGTCCTTAAACAAACCTGACAGATCAATGGGCAGCCCTCAACTCTCTTCTGGCCTCTCAAAGCCGCACTCTTGCAGTTCAACCACACGTACAGCTCTCCAGTGGTGGGATTCAAGTAATTTAGCAACCGGTTCTCTGCCCTAATTTTATTTTATTTATTTATTTATTTTATTTTATTAAATTTCTATACCGCCCTTCTCCCGAAGGACTCAGGGCAATGAACAGCCACAAGATAAAAAAAACACATAAATACAAAAATTTAAAATAAAATAAAAACGAATTAAATAATTTGGCTGAACAAATTTAAAATACCCCATAATGATTTCTTCCAACAACCACTTTGCCAAACCTTGAGCCTTGATAGTACAGTGGTTTAGTGCACCCTGTTATTAACACAGCTGCCTGCAATTTCTGCTGGTTCGAATCTCTCCAAGGCTCAAGGTTGACTCAGCCTTCCATCCTTTCTAAGATAGATGAAATGAGGACCCAGTTTGTGGGGGCAATAAGCTGACTTTGTATAAAAATATACAAAAGTATGAAGGCCATTGCTTAACGCATTGTAAGTCTCCCTGAGTCTCCAGAGAAGGGCGGCATATAAATAATAATAATAAAAAAAAAACCTCAGAAAGTTAACCGTTTCTCCCGAAGTGGTGGCGAACCGGCTGAATCCCACGACTGCACCTCTTCCCCCAGAAACCCAGAAACAAAACCTCTACCCTTTCCTTGTGAACTCTTAAAGACCAGCTTGGCAGAAAACGCCAGGTTCCTTTGCAACAGATCCTGAATGTGCCTCAAATCTCCTGCAGGAGAGTGGGGTGAACGGGGAGGAAATATCAAGCCACTGATGCTGTAATCCAGTGAATTCCTGTGAACCTTTGACTGGTCTGTTTGCTCAACCCGCCTGGCCGGCTCTGGGGGTCACGGCCCCATTGATGTAAGGACAACCCGCTCCCAAAATGATGCCTCAAAAAAGAAAAAAAAGAGCTAGCCATTATTCTAAACAACGTCAGCCCGAATTCTTGTGGAACGTCACAAAGTGATGCAGAAGCGGTGGCTTCTCTGTTGCGGGGCCAACAAAAATTATCCCCAAAAGGTCAGGATGCTGGATGAGAAATAAGAGTTTGGCGGTGCAAAATAATCCTGTTTGGTCCACTCCGTTGCCTCGGGTGTTCTAAGAGTCCTGGGAGCTGCCAGGCTGAAGGAGGAGGTGCAGGACGTGGGCATCAGAAAGGGTAGCATGTGTAAGCCTGCCAGGGCGACAACAGGAAGGGGGTCTTCGAACAAGTCAAGGTGGCCCCTGTCCCCTTGCAATGGGAGCCCACCGTTGTTTTACTTGTGTCGTGAGGGGCTCTCGCTGAGAAATGTATTGTAAGCCGCCCTGAGTTTCCGGAGAAGGGCGGCATATAAATCAAATTAAAAAAAAAAATGGGGGGGGGGGGGGCTTAAGCTATTCTCCTCCTCCTCCTCCTGTGGTTCCTTCACTGGGACTTTTTTTTGATTGTACGAGTTTTTTTAAAAAAAATCATGTTGTGGTATTACAACACGAAATATCCGTTCTTTTCAGGCATACTTTTAACATCTGAACAAATTGTTTCGCACGCGTAGGTGGTCCGTGTTTGAAAGCAATGGCAATCTGAACGACCAATCTTTATTGTGCGAGATGGTATGTAGACATCAGTGTTTTTAATGTACGAAAACAATTTTCGCGAGACTCTTGAGCATCGTTAAAATTGAGATACAACATTCTACTTCCCAAGGTACGATGTCATCCTGTGGCTTGAATTTAGACCTTCTGGTTAGTATTAATAAACCAGGTTTTATAGATTAGTATGCACACAAACTACTATACTCCATTCGATACAGAGCCTGGTGGCACAGCAGACTAATAGCCTGTTATTATCATCCAGCTGCCTGCAATTACTGCTAGTTCGAATCTCGCCAGGCTCAAGGTTGACTCAGCCTTCCATCCTTTCTAAGGTAGGTAAATTGAGGACCCAGTTTGTGGGGCAATAAACTGACTTTGTATAAATATACAAAAAGTATGAAGGTTATTGCTTAACACATTGTAAGCCGCCCTGAGTCTCCGGAGAAGGGCGGCATATAAATCAAATTAAAAAAAAAAAAATACAGACTACTAGATCATTATTAAACAAACCATAGGTAAACATGATGAGTTAACTAGCCAGACTTTGAACACAAATCACAGCAAAATTCAAGGTCTCCTCTCTAACAGACCTTAGAGAGTCAATGGCCTTTCTACCATTCAGTGGTCCATCTATGCTAACTGGCTTCAGCTCATTTCCCTTCCTGATCCCCATCTGCAAATCCCAATAACTAAATCTTTGTAAGACAATCTTTGTAAGACAACAGTCCTTCCCGTGACTTAAAAAAGAAAATCAATACTGCTGCAAAATTGGCTCACTTATAAATGTCCACACTCCAGAATGCATTTCGAAACGACGACAAGCTGCAGTTCCATCTCTTACTTCTGTATTCTACTAGCACACAATACTATTTTTGCAGGACCAAAGGAATAACAAAATTATGCATCCTATGGGTGGCCCATGATGCGTTTCTCCCGGGCTGCATATGCCATTGTACAAGGTTTGCAAATTGGTTGGATGTGCAGTGCAGAATTGTTTTGCTTTTTAATGGGATGAGGGCTGCATCTTTTCATCTCCATGCTGACTTGCTGTTAAATTTGAGACTATTCCTAAGATCCGTTCTGATCAGGAATTGTTGTTTGGGCTGGACAGTAAAATGCTTAACTCACCAACCAACCAATCTGGTTTATAAATTTTTGCAGCTGGCATTTTCTTCCATATCACAATCCCTGGCCTTGTATGGCTTTACAATTTATGGTAAGAAGATATGAATCAGGAACAGGAAACGTGAAGGACAAAAACAGGTCCAAGAGGGGAAAACAAGACAACATTGTGATATATGAGATCCAAGGCTATATCATGATCTGACAGGCACGGACAATCTCTTGCTTTCTTGTCCAGGCAGTCCAAACCAGGATGTGGGTGACCGGAAGGCCATGTCTGGCTTTGAAAGAGGGACCCCAAGTCCTTATAATAAGAACTGTCACCTGGTGTGCTCAACAACTTTATTTTTTTCATCTCTTTCCAGGTGCCAGGAGGGCAAGGGAAATGTGCCATAAAGTCCAATCAGCTGAACTGGCCTCAGAGGTTACTGAAGGCATGCAGAGAAGTTACCTCTTGCAAAATTACTATCAACTGCATTGCGCCAATGGTGCGCAATTCCAGTGCTGTCCTCTGTTGAAGCCGTGAGTTCTTACACTGAGACTGGGTCACATCAGGACTAATTCCATTCCGGTGGTTTCCCAGGCTTCCTACTTCCCTGGGGGATTTATCTAGCGATCTCTGGACAAGACCCTAATCCTGGGAAAGATGAAAGGAAAGAGAAAAAGAGGGTGATTGCCAGCAGGGTGAAAAGACTTGGTTAATATGACATGGTTATATGCTAGTTAGAGAGTTGTTAGTTAGAGAGGAGCCTTGGTAGTACAGTGGTTTAATGCACCCTGTAATTAACACAGCTGCCTGCAATTTCTGCAGGTTCGAATCTTACCAGGCTCAAGGTTGACTCAGCCTTCCATCCTTTCTAAGGTAGGTGAAATGAGGACCCGGTTTGTGGGGGCAATAAGCTGACTTTGTATAAATATACAAAAGTATGAAGGCTATTGCTTAGCGCATTGTAAGCCGCCCTGAGTCTCCGGAGAAGGGCGGCATATAAATAAATAAAAAATAAAATAAAAGAGTTAATGGCTGCTCCATTTTTCAACCTGCCAGGTTTAGCTGGAATTAACCACGATTTGATGGGGGAGAGGGCTCCGCATGTAATGTAAAAAAAGGCCCACTTGCTTAGTTTAGGATTCGGTGCAAATCCAGGATATGATTAATTGGGAAGCAGCTCTTGTTTGCATCTAAAGTACTGAAGGCTTTAGATGCACATTATTGATCTTGTCTTGATGGGTAGAGCCATCCACAGGTAGACGTGTCCAAAAGGCCCCTCAAAACAAACACCCAGTGTGTTTAATAGTTCCCTGAATTTGGAGTTGTTTCACGATCAATGCTTACAGGCTTCAGTGATAGACAATACCGTAGTGACATTCTTTTAAAGTCGCTGGTGAATGCCAGCTTCTTCACGGAACTCAAAGAGTGAATCCCCACACGATGCCCATGATGCCCATTTTAGAAAGGTAGATTCGGATGCGAATTTTGTAATCTTAATCTTACTTCACTTTTTTTTTTTTATTTGATTTATATGCCGCCCTTCTCCGGAGACTCAGGGCGGCTTACAATGCGCTAAGCAATAGCCTTCATCCTTTTGTATATTTATACAAAGTCAGCTTATTGCCCCCACAAACTGGGTCCTCATTTCACCTACCTTAGAAAGGATGGAAGGCTGAGTCAACCTTGAGCCTTGGCGAGATTCGAACTTACAGTAATTGCAGGCAGCTGTCTTAATAACAGGGTGCTTTAGACCACTGTACTACCAAGGCTCGTTTTGTGCAAACTTCATCGCGCTTGCTTCATGTATTCTGAAATTAGCTGTATTTTCCATAGCATAAATGCAGACAGAGGGGGAACAGTGATGGCCAAATTCTATGAATAAAGCAAACACAGAAATACTGCCGTCTCTGAGAAAAAAAAACACCCTCTAACCTATCAAAAATCTAATCCAATTTTTATATGTCATGTGGCAACAAACGTTTTCTATTTATTCATAAATGTGTATCTAAAAATGAGACAGCCCTCTTTAATAACTCCTTGGATTCACTGAAAATATTACTCGAGTCACAAGATGAGTGGCCTATACATTTGATAAAATAAATAAATAAAGATTTTGACTACAAATAGCGCTTTGAAAGAGAGCTTAAAACAGATTTACGTGTTGTAGTCCGCCAGGAGGGGGTCGACCTTCAAAGCACCAGAAGGCAAGGCAAGAAACAACGGATGGAAACTAATCAAGGAGTGAAATAAACTGGAATTAAGGAGAAACTTCCTAACGGTGAGGACAATTAACCAGTGGAACAGATTGCCACCAGAAGTTGTGGGTGCTTCATCACTGGAGGTTTTTTAAAGAAGAGACTGGAGTGTCACTTGTCTCAAATGGTATAGGACCGTGATAGCGAATCTATGGCACACGTGCCAGAAGTGGCACGCAGCACCCTCTCTCGTGGGCACGCAAGCCGTCGCCCCAGTTCAGCTCTGCCGTGCATGCCTGCGTGCCTCACGCCAGCCTGCGGGTCTCTGCCACGCATGCATGGGGGGTGGGACATGTACGGGCGATGCGTGTGCATGTACAGAGGGAAGTGCTTGTGCGTGGGGGGCATGCGTGTGGTGGGGCTCATGCAGGGGCCCGTGGGCTCATGCACGGGCAGGGGGGCACATGTGGGATGCATAAGGGGGCTGTGAAGTTTCCGAAAGATGCCCTAATTAATTCATGAGCCATGAGCCGAACTTCAAAAGAAATGCAGTCATTTATTAGGAGCACCATTTCAGCAATATTCGGATGCAGTTAGAACTAATCCCACGTAGATTTACGTTCCCCTATGACCCTGTCTCTCCCCCCCTCTCTCTGGCCATGTCATAAATCACATTCTCCAATTAACCACTGTGAAATCCAACACCCTCCTTCTGATTGCGGTCAGGAAGAATGTATGGAATGCAGCTTCAGTTAGGGAAATCAATCAGCTCTATCAGTTCTCCCTCCCTCCTGCTCATGGCAACTTGAAAGCTTTGCAAGG
Source organism: Pantherophis guttatus (assembly GCF_029531705.1). The sequence continues at coordinate 1,025,119 of NW_026844095.1, read as the reverse complement.
TGACAGGGGCTGCATGCGCATTATGCATATGGGGGTTCACATATGCGCATGCTTTGGGCACTCGGTCTGAAAAAGGTTAGCCATCACTGGTATAGGGTCTTCTGCTTGAACAGGGGGTTGGACTAGAAGACCTCCAAGGTCCCTTCCCGCTCTGTTCTGATTGATTGATTGATATCAGCAAGCATTAAAACATATTGACTGACTTAAACTAATGAGCTCCAGAATGTTGATGAAATATGACAGAAATGATCATGAGTATATTTTAACTCCCATCCTTTTTGTCGAGCGATCACCTCGGTTTTTTCATCCCGAGGACAACGGCTCTTGTTTTGTCTGCCCAGGGGCCCACTTGAGCGACAGGATTGCTAGTTCACACCAGGATGACGCTACCCACACGTTGAAGCTACTAATAATCACACAGCAAGCTGAAGGCGTGATTTGCATGTCGCGTGGTGTGCAGCTTCAAAATAACCCTTCCAATAAAAGGACAGAGAAGAGGAACCGAGAGTGGTCATGCAGTGGAAGAAAGCAGTTTTCCCTTCGAATGTAAAGTTGAATAAATAGCCTTCAGAAAAACCAGTAAAACAAGTTGAAATGTCTGTATTCAGCAGGTGTGTTTAACACTGAGAAACTTATCCAGGTATCCTTTATAGCAGGGGTCTCCAACCTTGGCCTCTTTAACCCTGGAGGACTTCAATTCCCAGGATTCTGCAGAATAGCATAGTATAGCATAGCATAGCATAGCATAGCATAGCATAGCATAGCATAGCATAGCATAGCATAGCATAGCATAGCATAGCATAGCATTTCTTTATTGGCCAAGTGTGATTGGACACACAAGGAATTTGTCTTTGGTGCATATGCTCTCAGTGTACATAATAGAGTAGAGTAGAGTAGAGTAGAGTAGAGTAGAGTATAATAGAATAGAATAGAGTTCTTTATGGCCAAGTGTGATTGGACACACAAGGAATTTGTCTTTGGTGCATATGCTCTCAGTGTACATAAAAGAGTAGAGTAGAGTAGAGTAGAGTAGAGTAGAGTAGAGTAGAGTATAATAGAATAGAATAGAGTTCTTTATTGGCCAAGTGTGATTGGACACACAAGGAATTTGTCTTTGGTGCATATGCTTTCAGTGTACATAAAAGAATAGAGTAGAGTAGAGTAGAGTAGAGTAGAGTAGAGTAGAGTAGAGTATAATAGAATAGAATAGAGTTCTTTATTGGCCAAGTGTGATTGGACACACAAGGAATTTGTCTTTGGTGCATATGCTCTCAGTGTACATAAAAGAGTAGAGTAGAGTAGAGTAGAGTAGAGTAGAGTAGAGTAGAGTAGAGTAGAGTAGAGTAGAGTAGAGTAGAGTAGAGTAGAGTAGAGTAGAATAGAATAGAATAGAATAGAGTTCTTTATTGGCCAAGTGTGATTGGACACACAAGGAATTTGTCTTTGGTGCATACGCTCTCAGTGTACATGAAAGAATAGAGTAGAGTAGAGTAGAGTAGAGTAGAGTAGAATAGAATAGAATAGAATAGAATAGAATAGAATAGAATAGAATAGAGTTCTTTATTGGCCAAGTGTGATTGGACACACAAGGAATTTGTCTTTGGTGCATACGCTCTCGGTGTACGTAAAAGAAAAGACACGTTTGTCAAGAGGAATATAATATAATATAATATGAGTAGACTAGACTAGACTAGACTTTTTTATTGGCCAAGTGTGATTGGACACTCTCGGTGCATAATCTCTCAGTGTAGATAAAAGAGAAGAGGCGTTCATCAAGAATCATAAGGTACAACCCTTAATGATAGTCGTAGGAGACAAATAAGCAATCAGGAGACAATCTCCATCTAAATGGTGAGGCAGTCCCAATTGGGGGGAGGCGGGTGGGGGGGGGTCATGAAGGCATAAAGCAGTGTTTCTCAACCTTGGAAGCTTGAAGATGGGTGGACTTCAACTCCCAGAATCCCCCAGCAGCAACGCTGGCTGGGGGATTCTGGGTGTTGAAGTCCACCCATCTTCAAGCTCCCAAGGTTGAGAAACCCTGGCATAAAGGAAGACATATATGGAGGAAAGATTTGAGTAAGAAGAGAGAATAAATATCCATGTAGATACAGGAAGCTGTGAAACAATATATGAATGTTATGTTTGTTAGGTGGTTTTTAATGCATCTTTGTTTTCTTGTTGCATTTTCCTTTACTTTGTTTTTAAAACTTAAAAAAAAGTCAATAAAAATTATTATTTTTTAAAAAAAGAGAGATATATGGAACGCAGCTGCAGACACACACACACACACACACACACACAGATCCAGCCATGCGCATCCTGCAGTTCGCTGACGTCAATCCGTGCGATGACGTCACGGCGCGACGTCATCGCGACTCCCCCCCCCTCTTCCCTCCGGCCCAGCTCTCGCTCTCTCTCTCTCCTTTGCAAGAGACCTCGCCTCGGCTCCCCACCCACCCAACGTCCACAGCCGACCGCTGAGGGGCAAACCCATCAGCCACGGCAGGTACAGGCCGGGGCGGAGGGGGGGGTAAGATTCACGTGACGCAAAGTGGGCGGGGCCGAGCGGGCGGCGCAGGCGCGCCACCTTCCGAGGAGGGGGGCGGGCCCCTCACCCGAGCGCCACGCCCCTTTCTCTGACTCCTCCCCCGTGCCGCGCGGATGAGCCACGCCCCCTTTTCATTTCCCCCCCCCTTCCTCCCCCTCACGCCGCTGCGGGTCGAGGCTCGCTCGGTCGGTCGGTCGCGCGCGCTCCGGTCCGGCTCTTTCCCCTCAGCAGCCCCGCCGGCCTCGCCGTCGCCATTTCCAGCCGCTGCTCGCCGCCATGGCAGGTGAAGGGATGGGGGGACCCCTCCCCACACCCCCCCATTCACCCCCCCCCGCCTCAGGGAGGGCCCTCAGGCGAGGATTCCCGCTCCCATCGTCCCCCTTCGCCTCAGGGGGTGTCATTCCCCGCTCCCTCCCGCTCCCCCCTCCCTTTTTCAGACCCCCCCTTCCCTCCCCCCCCTTCGGGGTCGGTGCTCCGGCCGCTGGAGGCTCTCGGGGGGGGGTCGCCTTCCTCCGCAGCCACGCCCCTCTTTTTAATACGGGGGGAGGGATGCCCCTCCCTGCGATGCGGTGCCATTTTGCTGCCCGACCCCCCCCCCACCCATCCTTCCCCCCCCCCTCACACTGCCTCGGCCCCCCCTTCCTTCTCCTTTACCCCTCCCCCTCCCCAAGTACACGTGCCCCCCCCTTCCCGGGGTGGCCTTGGGGTCGGGAGGGGGAGGGGGAATGGGGGAGGGGGCTGGGTGGTGGGGTGGGGAGAGGGGGGAGAGGGAAGGTCCTCTGCCCTTGGTCTCTGCCTCCATCTTCCTTGGCCACAAAATGGGAGGCCGGGGTGGAGGAGGAGGAGGAGGCGTTGGGGGCGAACTCACCTGCGGCCGAGGCCGGGTGAGCTTCACCGGTTCCCCCGGCACGTGGCTGGAGCCTCCTGGGGAGGGGAGGGGAAGAAGAGGGGCTGCTGACTTTCGGGACCAGGAGGCAGCCTAGGATGGGAAGTCTCTCTCCTGCTTGCAGATGCAGTAGCTTCCATCTGTCTTATCTCTCCTCCTTTTATCTATGTGTACTTTTATATCTATCTATCTATCTATCTATCTATCTATCTATCTATCTATCTATCTATCTATCTATCTATCTATCTATCTCAGTCTGTCTGTCTGTCTATCTATCTATCTATCTATCTATCTATCTATCTCAATCTATATCTATAATCTATCTATCTCAGTCTGTCTCTATAATCATACCTACCTACCTACCTATCCTACCTCTATATCTATCTAGTATCTATCTATCTATCTATCTATCTATATCTATCTATCTATCTCAGTCTGTCTGTCTGTCTATCTATCTATCTATCTATCTATCTATCTATCTATCTATCTATCTATCTCAGTCTGTCTGTCTGTCTGTCTATCTATCTATCTATCTATCTATCTATCTATCTATCTATCTATCTATCTCAGTCTGTCTGTCTGTCTATCTATCTATCTATCTATCTATCTATCTATCTATCTCAATCTATATCTATAATCTATCTATCTCAGTCTGTCTCTATAATCATACCTACCTACCTACCTATCCTACCTCTATATCTATCTATATCTATCTATCTATCTATCTATCTATCATCTATCTCTCCATCCATCCATCTCTCTCTCTCTCTCATCTATCCATCTCTCTCTCTCTATCTATCTCCTTCCATCCATCTCTCTCTCTCTCTATCATCTCTCTATCCATTCATCCTATCTATATCTATATGTGTGTTTGTCTGTATATGTAGCATATACAGTATATACATATAGATACACAATATATCTAAGATATATAAAGATATATGTAATAATAAAGATCTGTCTGTTATCTCTGTCTGTCTCATGCACTCCATCCATCCATCTGGAATGGTGAAGGTTCTGGCTTAAAAGCCGGGGTGGGGGGGGGGGGTGGGGTGTTCTGAGTTCTAGGCCCTCCTTAGGCTTGGAAGTCATCTGGGTGACCTTTGGGCCAGTCACTCTTTCTTAGCCCAACCCACCTTATAGGGTTGTCCAGGCAGGGAAAAAAATATAATAATATTGTACATTTTTTTGAAAGCTGAATAACGCAGCTGAGTTCCGTCTATGTGGCTTTTGTCATAAATTGATTGGATCTGATATTTTATCATACCACGGGGTGTGATTTTTATTTTCCCCCACTCGTCTTCATTTCTGATAAGCTCTCGAGCTAGATCTGACTGTAATTTATCGGGTGAGTAGTTAGCAGAGTATTGGGTTTTAATTAATCTATATGGAAGGTTCTTGGTAAGGGACATTTTTTAAAGCAAAGTTGCCTTTGAGCCCATCCTCTGCCAGCCGGCCTCCAGACTCAGTTTTTCTCCTTACAGAAATGATTTGCCATTGTTGTTTGCAGGGGTGTTTTGTGGAATTCTCTGTTTGATTCTAGTGCTGAACTTCCTATACAGTCCCAGCTAAATACTAACCAGGACAAACCCACCTTAGCCAAGCTGAGTTGGTAATATTTAGTCTAATGTAAAATGGAAGCATTATACTAATATCTAGAAATTATTTTTGTCATCGATCAATAAAAATGTAGCTAGATATTTAAGTATCATAGAAATACAGAAGAGCTACAGATTGATATTAGCACACTTTAATGTGTTATCTACAGCTGAACTATAAGAAAATTCTGGGGGGAGATTGCCACTGCTGGTGCAGAATAGACCTTTTTGAAACCATAAGTCATTTTGATTATACAGCATGGCATTTTTCATTTGTTGCCCAATTCTGGAAATATTAATTCTTCTGGAGAATTCTACTGTTGGGTCCGAATGGTTTGCTTTGCCTAAATATTTTTGAATGTTATGTTGCCTGTAGAATTCTTTTGGTGTTGACTATATAATATAATTACTTTATGATTGATGATGTTAGTTTTTAGTAAATCTATTAATTGTGTGACTTGCATATTTGTGATCTTTACCTTAACAAGAATAACAGCACCTTCCATCTCTGACTTCATTTCCCTGTCACTCTGGTTTTATGGTTTGATCTTAGTTATTCTTACTATTTAATCAAATATCCCATCTGATAACAGTGTGATCACTTTGGTATTCTGTCCTGACGCAGGAATGAAGGTATTTTGAAACTTCATAATTATTAAATTTCTGTCTTACAATTTTTTTCTGCGAATGGTTTGTTCTAATCATATGCTTACATCCATTCAATCTTGAAAATGAGAGGATGAACCTATAGTTTAAGTAATTGCTTAATAACTTTTTATTCTCATCAGAATCAATAAAAAATAGAACAATGCCCAGAATGATGGTGGATATTATGAGAAAAAGATAGTGCAACCTGGTGTGAACATTAATCTCAGTGTAAGAGATATGACTCCAGTATTCAGTTCTGAGAATGGTGACACAAAGCTGAATCAGCAGAATGATCAGCAGAATCGCATTGGAAACTTACAAGATAGAAGCCGAGTCATCTTACAGAATTTTGTAGTGGTTCTAAAGGGACTATGCTTGCAGTCTGTAATACTGTTGACAGCCTGGAAGAAACAATGACGTGTTTTAACAATAGAAATATTAACTATCTTGGAGTAAGTCTATGGGTTGGTTAATCATTTATAAATAAGGATATTTCCCGAGAATCTGGAAAAAACCTGGACAACCCATGTGCTCTGTAGGGTCATTGTTTTGAAGATAATTCTTTAGTGCCATCAAAAATTGCAGAGCTTCTGGTGTTGTGGAAGAGCTCTTAAAAATTCAGGGAGATATTCAGAGATGTATCTGCTCTGAAAATATCTCATGTTGAACTATATATTACAGTCAAACACCAGCAGTTGATCGCAGGAAATCTTTTGTGACAATTTGTATGGAATAGATAATTTTTATGCCATAAATGTTTTATATAATTTGCCAAATTTCAAGGGAATCATGGGGTCCCAATGTGTTTTTTAAATTAGCCCATTTGAGGGACCTTAGTTGAAAATGTTTTGCTTTATGTTGCATTATATTGGCCAGTTAAAGGTTATAGCCATGAGCGTTTTAATAGGATATAGATGAGAGGTGACACCTTGCTGTATAACTTTTCATCTGCAACTTGTGCAAGTTACACGTGTATTAAACAAAACGTTAGATAATGCCCTCCAATATTGCGGAATTTTTGTAATACATTACTAAATCCCTAAGGTAGGTCTCATTGAATGTTTTTTGTGCTTGAAATAAGAGGAAATTAACTGGAAATGCTTCTCTCCTTCTCTTCAGTTAACTAATCTGCTTCCCTTTAATTTTTATTGAACTTAAGTTGCTGATTTCCACATATCCTTCATGAAACTGTAGTTCAACTGTCATAATTGGAAATGCGCCTGATTAAATACCACCGGTGTAATTGAATGGAGCTGCAGGAATAGGACCTAGTTCTGATTCAGTCTTCTTGTTGTTGTTGCTTGGGTCTGTATCTGTAGCTCAGAGATAGAACTGATGGGTAGAAGTGATGCTTGCCGTTTGTGAGGTCATGGAGATGCAATCATATTTTTGTGAGTTAACGTTTTTCAAATCTGCAAAATAATGATGTGAACTCACTGAAAATTCATTTTGCATGATTATTACAGAAAATTATGCAGGCAGGGTTGTTGTAATAATAACATCATGAAAAAATGCTCCAGGAACCGCACAAATCATTAAAAGGTGTGCTGATTGAGTTTACCTGAAAAAGAAATTGTGTTACCTGAAAAGGGCTTGGATTGGTGAGAAATAATCAAAGAATCAATGATAAATCTGTAAGCCATGCAGACTCGCTTTGTAGGGGAGGTGCCAGATTCACTGCATTGATTCACTTGACGACAGTGGCAAAAAATGGTCCTAAAATGGGGCAAAACTCACTTAACAAGTGTGTTGCTAACTTAACAACTGCAGTGATTCCCTTAACAACTTTGGCAGGAAAGGCCACCACTGTCTCCCACAGCAACAGACATTTTGGGTTCAACTGTAGCCGAGGACTGCCTGGACGAATTCTTATTTAAAAGCTGCAGTGGTTGTAAGTGTGAAAAGCGGTCGTAAGTCACTTTTTCAGTCCTGTTGTAACTTTTGAAAGTTCACTAAATGAACTTGTGCAAGTCGAGGACTACCTGTAAATGTGCGTTTTTAGCTAGGATTAAGCTTATGTTGATTTAGGGTACCAGACATGGCACTTATTAATTAGGATTAAGGTTATGTTATATTAAGGTGCTGTGGTGGCACAGTGGCTAGAACGCAGTATTGCAGGCTTAATTCAGCTCACTGCCAGGAGTTCAATCCTCACCAGCTCAAGTTTGGAGTCATTTGTGGTTGTAAGTCGAGGACTGCCTGTATTAATTCTTATTCTTATTTAAAAGCGCTAGTAACTAGCTATACCATTTCAGATAGCTCTTTTCTTAAAACCCTCCAGCGATGAAGCAGCCACAATTTCTGGTGGCAAGCTGTTCCACTGGTTAACTATCCTCATTGTTAGGAAGTTTCTCCTTAGTTCCAAGTTGCTTCTCTCCTTGATGAGTTTCCATCCATTGTTTCTTGTCCTGCCCTCTGGTGCTTTGGAGAATAAATTGACCCCCTCTTCTTTGTGGGAGCCCCTCAAATACTGGAATAATGCTATCATGTCACCCCTAGTCCTTCTTTTTTCAATCCCATTTTCTGACAAGAGATATGAGTGCTGACTTAGAGTCCAGATTCCTGGATTTTATTTATTTTTCGATAGTTGCATGCCACCTGGTAGCACAATCCTTGACAAGTTACATCTCATGAAACCATTAAATGTGTAACACACACAGACAGATAAGATGAGCCCCCAAAATCAATCCCCATCCCTAGCCTTGGTTACATTGCCTCTTGCATTCGGAAAGATAAGGAAGATGCTGTCTCGATCACCTTTCTGAATGCTAATAGAAAAGGACTGTTACACTCTCCAAAGATACATAAGGGAAGAGTTAGCTCTTATTCTATAATTCTATAGACGAGTTTAAAAATTAGGTTGCCCACCACTCTCTCGGCCTCATGAAAATAGAAGTATTCTGGAGGGCCTATGGGGAATGGTACGACATCTGGTTTGATTATTTTTCTGGTGCTTATTTAATTCTTATACTTACATATTCTACTTGTGGATATTTTATTTAATCGAAGTAAGCCAACACGACGGTTATACATGCAGTGAATAAACAGAAGTTCTGCCTTGAGGCTTTGGCTTCCTTAACATTTCAGGGCGGGGAGGAATCCAGAGTTTATCCTCTCGGTTAGGACATATCAGATGAGCTAATTGCAACTCACAGAGAGTCTGATCCAGATGAGTCTTCTCAATAAACAGTCCTGTCTCTCTTGTTGAGACTCATCCTAAACTGTTTAGCTTCAAAAGTACTTCAAAAGCCTCCAGGCACCAGATCAAGATTTTGACTTGCTGCTCTGACTAGGATCTGGGGATCGCTAGCATGCTTCACCCCAAATTGATGAAGTCCTCCTCCAGTGGTTTCACTTAGGTGACTTCTTGGATAATTGTCTGCTGTTGTTTGGAAGCAGAATGACCATTTATTTCTGACGATTTGTTTTTTCTTTTCTCAAATCAGCTTGATGACTCTGGATTGATGAAAGCTTCGAGAAAGGTTCATAACCATATCCAGACTCACAACTGCCCATAACTTTTGTATCGAGATCTTCAGAACATTCTTTTGAGCGGGGCAAGGTGTGCTCGCTCTCAAGAGTAGCGTTTCCCAACCGTGGCAACTTGAAGATGTTGTGGCTGGGGAATCATGGGAGTTAAAATCCCACAAAAGTTGCCAAGGATGAGACACCCTGCCTTAAAATCTGGGTGATGAGGACTTCAGTAGAATAAGGGGACCAAAGTTTAAAAAATGTATCTAGCCATATATAGCAAGGACTGTACCAAACAGTAATAGCAATAGCACTTATATATTGCTTCACAAGCAGTTTGCAGAGTCAGCCTGTTGCCCCCAACAATCTGCTGACCTCAGAAGGATGAAAGGCTGAACCTTGAGCCGGTCAGGATCGAACTCCTGGCAGTGGGCAGAGTTAGCTTGCAATACTGGATTCTAACCCCTGGGGCACCAGGACTTTTTGTCTTTGGCTATATGTCTCTTATGGCTCTGGGATTCCCTCAGATGTTCTATAAATTTTTTGCAAAATTTCTGTTCCATGGGAGTCCTGGACTTTTGTGAATATTCTGTAAGCTACCCCATTTGAGGCGCCTTGGTTCAAAAATTGTCGCCCTAAGATGCACCATGTCACCCAGTTAAAGATTACATGCTGACAAACTGAAGAATTTTAATAGAATATAGTGATATGTGTGTGTGTGTGTGAGATATGTGTATGTATTGTGCATGTATATGCATGTATGTAGTCACAGCAGATGGCAGCACTTAGCCAGCCTAGACTGATGTCGGAAAGGCTAGACAGAGTTCGGGCCAGTCGTGGCTTCCATCGCCTGTAACTGCCTTCACAGGTGCATAGTTGGATTGGCTTCCCCACCATTTATTTACCTTCATGCAGAAATAGACAGTGGGAAGGAATTCCATGGGCTTTTCTGGGCTGCATTCGGAACATTTCAAAGAAAACAAATGCTTTTTCCATCATTGATGAACTTGGGAGATGGGAGCAGGGTTGTTCTGAATATAATAACCTGGATACAAACAGATAATTCAGTTGAAATAAACATATTCATTTCAGTGTATGTGATAGTTGGTCTGCTAAAATATGGCCTGGCCAAAGTAATATATTTACATAATCCTGCTAAAAGTGTAGCAAAAAGAGAGAGAGAGAGAGAAAAAATGAGTTGCAGCAATTTTTTAATGAAAATTAGACAGCCCAATCTCAGAGTCTCTAGATTAGAGGGGCAAGATAAAACGTAAATCAGCTTTCAGACACAGCTTTATGTCCTGTTTAATCAGGTAATCTTTTATAAGCCAGGAACAATCATAATTCAGTTATGGTTTCCTGTTTGAAATAAACCATGATTTCATAAATGAAATAGATTTGATCATAACCAGAGAGAGTTGGACAAGCAACACCACATCTTCATGTGGTGTGCAGAAGTATAATGTATGTGTAGTCGTATATAAAGGTTTAATTCATATATATAAATCCATGGTGTAATTGTTGAGTTTTAGTTTCATATATTACATAAATCCACAATTGAAAACTCATTTATATCTTAATGTGATGTCTGAATTTAGTTATTGTGATTTATTCAAGAAACTCTTGAAACCAAAGTGGGCATAAATTTAATCTGTGTCTGAATATACACATTGTCTGGATTCCCATATGCCAAGCCAAAATAAACTGCTTTATGATTTAACACAGTATATGAGTTTTGTTCCTTTTTAATGTGGCCCTTTAGTCATTGAATTAGGTTAAGCATTTCTTTCACTAAAACAAAGATGCCTTTATCTTGATTGAAGCTTAATTTTAGAATCAAAAACTTACATTTTCTAGCTCTTTTCAACATAGTCACTAATGAAATTTACTAAAAATAAAATTATTAGTATTGGGGTCTGTTTCTTTTCTCCATCATTGCTAGTTTAGCACGTTCAAAAGTACAAACACAAATTTTGGGACATTTATTACTACAGATATTTATTACTACTTTAAAAGCAATATTGTTATCTTCCAGAGGTTTGTCACTTCCATTGTTATGCTTGAATTGGGCTATACAATACAGCCACACCTAGGACTTTAACAAAGTAAAGCCTTTAAGTAAAATAATTATTGTTATAGGAATGGGTGTTCTTGCTCGTTGTATAAATAGGCAAGTTGCTGGCAGTTTTGGTATAAGGCAGGGGTCAGCAACCTCTTGATTCTGATTCTTGGGTTTTTATTATTTACTTGTCTCTGTTTTAATTGGGATTTTCTTTTATTCTTGTATGTTTTTAACTTGTGTTCACCGCCCTGAGTCCTTTGGGAGAAGGGCGGCTTATAAATAAATAAATAAATAAGGCTCTTTCACCCCTCTGCTGCAGCTCCCTATCACTCAAAATATGTATCACAACCGCCAATGTGTGACACTCACCAGCACACGAGTTATTGAGCTTTTCAACCTCTGGTAGGCCAACTATGGATAAGTCCAAGAAAAGAAAAGTTTCAGAAGAAAACAATGTTTAATTCTAACTACATAGGCTAGTTTTGTGGCCGCTCAAGAAATAGTCAGGCACAGAAAGGGTTTTGTGGCTCCCGGAGTTTTCTTTTCTGTGGGAAACGGGTCCAAATGGCTCTTTGAGTGTTTAAGGTTGCAGACCCCTCTGGTATAAGGGAACTCCAGCATAATTAGGTGCCAAAAGGTTTTGGAAATTGATGCCTTTGGCTTATCCAAAACATTCTGTCATCTGATTTGAAAACTTCAGTGGATGTTTTGTTAGAGAATTTAGAACTGAGTTCGTTTGAAATTTGTATTTGCAGCCCATGTTGAAATGAGCAAGTTGTTCAAATGTTTGGAGTTTTCCCTTCTGGTTTATGAGGTTTCAAGTCTGCTGTATTCAGTGTTCCCTGGAATTGTATGCTTGGTGCAGCTATCTCAGTTTGCTTCATGCTGTGGATTGAAAACACTGGATTTGCTCAAATAAGAATTATCTATGCTTTCTCGCTGATCAGTTTTTTTCACTAAGAAATCCCTAATTTTGTCATCCCACTTGCAAAATAAGTAAAGCTGACGTAATTGCATCCTTTACTTTTTGACAGTGAAGCTTTATTCAAGGATGGTGAGCTTGCATAATGGTTCTTTAATGGGTCAGTGCCCATGACATTTTAAGAAAGACTCCTCAGCCCTGCAAGGATTCTTCTCCCCGATAACTCACTCTGATTTTCCCACCAAAGAACAACCTTTCCAGTGACCCAGGATAAAAAGAAATATAAATAGCACGTGGCCTTGGAAAGATAACTTTGTTGGTTACTAGAGTAGAATAGAATAGAATAGAATTCTTTATTGGCCAAGTGTGATTGGACACACAAGGAATTTGTCTTTGGTGCATATGCTCTCAGTGTACATAAAAGAAAAGATACGTTCGTCAAGAATCATAAGGTACAACACGTAACGATATTCATAGGGTGCAAATAAGCAATCAAATCATACTAGGAAACAATATAAATTGTAAGGATACAAGCAGCAAAGTCACAGTCATGCAGTCATAAGTGGGAGGAGATGGGTGATAGGAATGATGAGAAGATTAATAGTAGTGCAGACATAGTGAATAGTTTGACAGTGTTGAGGGAATTATTTGTTTAGCAGAGTGATGGCGTTGGGGAAAAAACTGTCCTTGTGTCTAGTTGTTCTGGTGTGCAGTGCTCTATAGCGTCATTTTGAGGGTAGGAGTTGAAACAGTTTATGTCCAGGATGCGAGGGGTCTGTAAATATTTCCTATTTCCTATTGCTTAAATAGTATGTACTATTGCTTACTATTGCTGTTAATATTATAATTAGCTATAGTTTAAAAACTTTTTTGCTATGGGTTTATGAAGTCTGCCAGAAATATCTACAGCAGCACTTTTTAAACATTTCTTGGAGTTTTTCTTGCATTGCCAACTCTATATTTATTATAAACTGTAAGCTTTTTGGAATTTGGCTCTGTTCTCAAATACTTTTGCAGAGCACTGTTCACAATAGCAGACTTCTTGAAGTGTATCCCTAATATTGGTAATGGCCCATGCACAAAAGTAGAGATTTTACCTTGAGATTAGAGAAGCTACAGTATCTTTTGTCTTTGCATTACTGCTACTCAATCTTTTCACTTAGCAAGGTAGCCTAGATTTTTATCTTAGATTGCATTCTTTGTGAATGAATGTAGACAATACCTCTATATCTGTCAAAAATATTTACTTCCTGGTTATCTTTGGTTGTACTCATTTTCTGCAGATTCTCATCATGAAATGAGATGAACAAGATAGCACTTCCTCAGCTCTAAGGAATTGGGCTCATAGTAAATTCAAACTCATTGTGTGATCTGAGTCAGCTGATAGGAAGTCTAAGTAGCATTTATTTGGGAAATAGTCATCCTTTATGCCTTGCATCTCAGTCCTTAAAATAATGAGGCTTCCTGTCCCTAAATAGTTGAGAAATCATGCTCTCATTTTTCAGTCACCTTGACTACCAGTTTGTTGATTGGTGCTGAGGCTTAATTCACATGTTGGGTAAAATCCAATAATGAAATCAACCAGGTTTTTCCTCCCTTTTTTGCAGAATTCTGAACATTCTCAAAGCATCCTCTGAAGTGATAGATACTGTACAAAACAGGAGGTATGTAAACAGCAGAAGCAAAGTTCCATTACAAAGGTTCCATTTGAGTGACTTTATATGTCGCTCACTCTTGCTTAAATGTTCAAACAAAAAATAAAGTGTGAAAGAAACAGACCTATATAATCCAGTTTTGCCTTTTTTTTTACTTTTTAAAGCATTTTTTTTACTATCTGTTCGCCCGAACCGGAGCGAACCGGTATCATTTCACCCCTGGGACTACCTGTATTGGGAAAGCACCTGGAATCCAGGATTTGCTCCTAGGTGAATTCGGCCTGACATGTCTCATGGACAGCTGATTAGATAAAGGAGGAATAACTGAGCTCGGCCACCAACTTCCTCAATGTAGCAGAAGCAGAAAGAGGCCCCAAGAAGTCCACACAGTGTCCTGGACTACTTGTTCTGCAGGATTTGAAGTTTATCCTCAGCTCACTTGATGTGGGCCAGTTTACGTTTGGGTAGTTTTGTAAGAGGAGTCCTTTGTAAGCACCTGTGTAAATACCATTTAATGCTCAAGGATATGTAAACAGGAAATAATGTTTTCTTTGCTTCTGACGGAGAATGGAATGCTTCCCATCTTTTCTGTCCAAGTTCCCTTCATTTTGTAATTCCAAATATGGTTATCTGTAATTATGGCAAAGTTGTGCAATAATAATTCCCGATGTAACGAAACAACTACAGTGAGACCTTCCTCTTCCGTTATTTTGAAATCATCCACAAACACCTGAGAGTCTTTATTAGCGTTTATTAGAGAGTTTTTATAACCGTCATAAAATGAATACATCTGGGCATGTCCTATTCTGCTTAGTAATGATACTTGTGCAATGGTATATTTAAAACTAAACGTTATATAAAGGGAGGCGGGTAACACATCTTTTTGAATTCTGGAGATGCTGAATAATATATTGGTAGCAGTTCCAGAGGTTTCTTGAGATTTGTTTTACAAATGTAAAAATAAAGTTTTGTTATATTACACTACCATGTTTATAGATATTTATAACCCAACCGGTACAGGAATCTTGGGCTCACAGTATGCTGTTTAATGTAGTTATTCAAAAAATGTCAGCAAGACTTAATAGGTTACTTTCTCCATTCCCAACCCTAGTAATGTTGCATTTTGCTACCTGACCTGAATTTGCAGAGGATGGGGATTTTGAAGTTTTTAAAAAAATTACAGCTAAGATATCCTTTCAGTTATTTCTATAATGTCAGAATGGGGAGGTTATGCAAAACACTTTATTAATAAGTGGTGTCCCTAAGCTGGAGGAAGTTGGGGCACTTTGCAATATTCCTGCCACCCACTCTCCAGCTGCACATCTTTTATTATGGTACGTCTCTCCTGAAATGAACCTCCAGTTTTGCTGATAAGAGGAATCTTCCACAGTTACTGATTATCTATTTTACATGGACCCAGGGTCCTTTGCTTAGTGCTATGGAGACGTTGATCAGGTGTAAAGAAAGGGAGGAAGCCTCTGTGTATCCAGCGGTCCCGTATGCAAACTGTCTCCTACTTAGCACAGAAAATAGCGTTCATTTACGGAATGGCAACCCATTTTCGTTCTGGGTCCCCCTGAGCGCCAACAAGCTTTCTCCAACTGCCTGTCTGATGGGCAGATGCTGGCAAAGCGTTCTTGCTTTCTGGGGTGCTGCTGAGGTACCCTGGGACAGTGATTGGCAGTGCTACAAGGTTAACCACCCTTTCGTTTCCATGCTTCCGGTTATTTATTTATTTATTTATTTATTATATTTCTATACCGCTTTTCTCCCGTAGGACTCAAGGCGGTGTACAGTCAAGAAAAATGTAGATACACAAACATCATAAAATTGCTAATTAAAATTATTTTTATAACATAGTTTGGCCCAATTAAATAGAACCTAAAATTAGATAACATTTTAAAAAACATTCACAAAATGATGAGCACATTGTAAGCCGCCCTGAGTCTTCAGAGAAGGGCGGCATATAAATCAAATTAAAAAAAAAAAAAAGTTAAAAGCGTTTTGTATTTCTCCTGCTAAACCAACGGAGAAGAAGGAAGCTCTTCTGCGTGTTTTAGGAGAAACAGGGATGAAGCATGCAGGAGAAAACAAATGTGAATGAATAATGAGTGAATGAATAAATGAGTCCTTTATATGAAAAGAAACATGCATAGGAAAACAACTTTTTAAACGGTGAGTGAGATTTTGCAGGAAAAGGGAATGTAGGTGCAAGGTCTTACTACCTATTATTTACCTAACGTGCAAAGTGGTAAACAAGTGAAGCATACAGATCTATATTCAGCAGTCCAGGTGTCCAAATAAGTGTTCCCTTTGTGGGAACCTCTGTTTTCAAATAAGGAGAGGTGAGACATCATTGGCTATTCGGCCATTGAGCAAATACCAAAGGGTGGGAATGCAGCTTGACAATAGGGCTGCATTGAAGCATGCGGAGTTCTTCCAGGTTCTGCTCTGGCAGGTAACTGTTGCCACTATAGCAGTGTTTCTCAACCTTGGTAGCTTGAAGATGGGTGGACTTCAACTCCCAGAATCCCCCAGCCAGCAGTGCTGGCTGGGGGACTCTGGGAGTTGAAGTCCACCCGTCTTCAAGCTACCAAGGTTGAGAAACACTGCACTATAGGATCCCTTTTGTTGGATCCAGCCATTATCAGATGCAGATCAAAAATACACTTGGTGGTATTTATGGTTTCCTTAGTATATCATCTGAACTAGGGACACTTATTTCTCTCCCTCTCTCAGAAGCTAGCCACACACCAAACCATGGTATTAGTGTGTGCATGCACACACATGTCTAGTTTTCACCTTGTATGAACTGAGATCGTTGTGGTTGATTTCATAAACTAAACAGAATACGACGTCGTGTGATGCACAAATCTTAACTTGCATACACATCTATAAGCAGCGAAGCTTTCTCCAGAACAAGATTTTGTAAAGTTAACAGCTTTACTCTAGATAAAAAAGAATGAAGGAGTCATACAACATTAGATCTGGAATGCAGTGTTAGTGAACAAGGAAAAAAAGAGACAAAGAAGGAAAAACAGTTTAAAAAAACCCAAAGGGGTACAAATGTTAGTGAAGTGGGAAAAAAAAATTGCAAATACAGATAGTCCTTGACTTACAATCACAATTAACCCTAAAACCTCTGCTGCTAAGCGAGACAATTGTTAACTGAGCTTTGTCCCATTTTACGACTTCTCTTCCCACCGTTGTTAAGTGAATGATTGCATTTGTGAAATTAGTAACACGGTTGTTAAGTGAATCTGGCTTCCCCCATGACTTAGTTTGTCAAAAGATTGCAAAAGGGGATCCCATGACTGCAGGACACTGCACCCGTCATAAGTATGAGCCAGTTGCGAAGAGTCAGAATTTTGAACCCATGACCATGGGGAGGGCTGCAGTGATGTGAAAATGTGAAAAACACTCACTTTCTTCAGTGCAGTCGTAACTTTCAACACTCACTAAATGAACTGTTGTAAATCAAGGACCCTCTGTAGTCATTTCGTATTTTGCCATCCTTGTGTGCAGGTCGAAAGAGGCAAAATATGAATGGGTTTTAATTGTTTTTAATGTTTTAATTTTTAATGTTTTTATATATGGTTTTTAAATGCATTGTAAGCCGCCTTGAGTCTTCAGAGAAAGGCGGCATACAAGTTGAACAAATAAATAAATAAACAAATAAATAAATAAAATAAAACCAGATGGCCTTGCCTATTTTTATATCTGGTATCTGGCACTCTTAACAATACAGCTGTAAATGCCACAGTTTTTATTAATGAAACAATCCTTACATCTCCTGCCTCTGGCTATGCACCTTGGGCATATTATTTTTCTGGGATTTATTATTGCACAGATTAACCGCTAAATGCTCTAATAACTGCAGGAAGTTAATCATAAGGCCACATTTAAATTACTATGAATTTTTAGGAAAGGGGAATGCTTGATGTGGAAAAGAATGTAACTTTGGGTTTTATAGATTAGATTGATAGATCTTTATAGAAACAACTTGTCATATTATTATGGAAAAACAAAAAGTTGTGACGATGCTAATGTCTTATTTTACTGCAACAGAGTGTTTTGGAAGTCAATGCTTCTTTTTCTTTTCTTTCTCCTACCCTTCCTCACTTCTCTTTCCCCTTTCCCTTCCTTCCTCAATGTTCCTCTGTTTACTTTTATGTTTTGTATTGTAAGAAGTTAGCACCCACCCCTTTCCTAGAGGAATGAAATATTTTGGGAAATATTAAAAAGGTAGACTATCATGTTTCCCTGGATGAGAAATGGAGAAGTATGTTATAAAGAGGAAGCAGCTCCCATCTTCCTGCCCCCACCCTTTGTCAATGGGCCAGAGGCAGAAACTCAATCCTTGTCAAAGGACCATCATCTGCAACACAATAGGACCCATCTAGCAACAGAAACTAACACAATAGGACCCATCTAGCAACAGAAACTAACATAATAGGACCCATCTAGCAACAGAAACTAACACAATAGGACCCATCTAGCAACAGAAACTCACCACATGGCACCTGGGAAGATTACATCAGCCAGCAAGGCTAGCTAAGACCCCCACCCCCTGGGAGTCTGACAACCAATCAGGATACTCTTTCTGGGCCCCCAGGAAGTTCAAAGCCAGAGAGGGCATAAAACCCGGGGACTCAAGCTCCATCTCGCCCCTTTTTCTATTCAGGAACTCAAACCAATTGATCCTGTCCACCATTAAACCATCTTTCCAAGCAGTCTCCATGTTTCCAGTGTCTTTTTCCCTACTTGGAGCAGAACCCAGAAGGATATTTCTTCCTACAGTATTTTATAATACTTAATAATTTAATTTTTAAAAATGTTTGAAGGATCCTCCTGTCATTTTTCGTGAGGGGGCACTTGTGGGAATTTGAAAGCTTCCTGTGTGCAGTTTTCAGATAGTGGCTGATGTGATGGACACCCCCAGTCATAAAAGAGACACTTGCTTCAGGCAGAACTAAGAACTGGAAACACTCCTCCGGTTTATTATTACTATAAACCATGGATGGAAAAACAAAGTCTGCTTTGCATGAAGGAAGCTTGCAAGGCACGCTGATCTCCCATGCCGTCTTAGCAAACAAGGCTCTGACCAGTATAAGAATGTTTGTTTCTGATGCTGGATTGCTATTATTGCATACTGGATGAGGGCTACGTAGGAATGTGGTTTGAGTCTTGAGGGAAGAAAAGGTATCCTCAGGTTTTAAACATGCTGTTACTGAATAAAGCAGAAGCTCAGCGAATTTACAATATCTGTGAATAAGCTGGACTGGATTGGATTGGATTGGATTGGATTGGATTGGATTGGATTGGATTGGATTGGATTGGACGGGACGGACGGACGGATGGGATGGGATGGAAAATATGGAATAGACTAGACTAGACTAGACTAGACTAGACTAGACTAGAAAATATGGAATGGAATACATGGAATAGAATAAAATAGAAAATATGGAATAGAATAGAATACATGAAATAGAATAGAATTAGAATAGGCTCAAGGTTGACTCAAGCCTTCCATCCTTTCTAAGGTAGGTAAATTGAGGACCCAGTTTGTGGGGGCAATAAGCTGACTTTGTATAAAAATACAAAAGGATGAAGGCTATTGCTTAGCGCATTGTAAGCCGCCCTGAGTCTCCGGAGAAGGGCGGCATATAAATCAAATTAAAAAAAAAAAAAGAATTAGAAGGGAAGAGAAGGGAAGGGAATTCTTTATTGGCCAAGTGTTATTGGACACACAAGGAATTTGTCTCAGGTGCAGAAGCTCTCAGTGTACATACAAGCAACAAGTGGTGAATCATGATCGTAATGATAAAATAATTAAAATGATAGAAAGTACTGTATAAGCAATTGTAGGAGAATGGGAGAAAAGGGTGGGGAATGGTTAGAGGGTCAGGAGGTAAAGTAAACTACTGCACAGAGAATCTATCCCAGAGTACGATATCTCAAAGGACAGAAAATCCATTGTTATGCAACCTTTTTATTTTAAAAAAGGAACGTGCTTAAACAAACAGTGGCTTTTGCAAGGATGAGAGGTGAGGTGCAGAGTAAAAAGCTGTTAACCACGATACACATAATCCACTGGGTTATTTGTTGCTATCTAATGTTCTGAGAAGTCCCTAAGAGAAACATCTCCCCCACCCCCACCCCAAAAAGCCCGCTCTATCCAGCTTAAACCATAAACTAGATTGTCGGCAGACGGTTAAAAGAAGTGGCCTCTAGAGTTGTGCAGCTGGTCCTGCACCGGTGCTGCGATTGCAGCGGTCCTGCCTGCCTCGGGCTGCACCTGCAGAATCAGCCCGATGTTATTTGGCCCCGACATTATTTGGTCGTGAGTCAGAACAAAGGGAAGATGGGGATCAGCAAGGAAGGCAGCAGAGTTCGTGCCAGTGCAGTTTTCTGCTGACTTAAGGACGGGTGGAGTTGGGAAAGGCCCAGTGAATGTCCCTGGGTGATAATCTAGAGCAGAGGTCTTCAAACTTGGCAGCTTTAAGACTTGTGGACTCCAACTCCCAGAATTCTCCAGCCAGCTATGCTGGCTGGAGAATTCTGGGAGTTGGAGTCCACAAGTCTTAAAGCTGCCAAGTTTGAAGACCTCTGCTCTAGAGAGAGGATTTTTCAGAACAGCTTGGGTGGGGTGGGGGGAAGTGGGGGGAGAAACTACCTTTTTGAAGACAGGAGCAAAAGCGCTCAAAGCGTAACCCCCTCTTTTCTCTTTAAAGTAAAACGATAAACCGTTCTTTCAACCCTTAACAGTCAGCATTACAGTCAGTATTCATAAGAAAAAAAGCAGGAATGACACAATGCTTTTAACAGTTGGGAGTAATACAGACTATATTCACATTTCATTTGCTATGAAGTTAAACTTGATGGCGAAGAGGAACTAATATAACAGCCTGAGACGTATAAAATTATAGGAAGACAACGATAGTTAATAAGTACAGCAATAAAAAGCAAAATCTTAATTTATTTTGAATAGAACTGCCTCGTGTTATGTTGCCCGTGCTCGGTCCATGTTGTTTCCCAGGCTAGTTGTTCAAACCCTCAACATCTGAAACTTAGTTCTGAGGTTTGATGCAGATGAAGCCTCTCGGTTAAGGTGGGTGGGCAGAAACTCTTTCTGACTTGTGGGATAACAACAAACTCTGTAGCAGCAGCGCTTTGCATGTGTGTGGCAGAATAAAAATCCGTAATCATGATGCCATTGCTTTGAAATCAGCAATTAAATCTGCATAGCTTGTAATTTGCATTAATTATGGCATAGACCCTGTGTAATTGCACTCTCGAGAGGCAATATGAAATCCTTACTGAATTAAAGATGTCTTGAGGTACTTATATGGAGAGACTGAACAACTGTATTTTTCCAGAAAAAATGATTTTGGACTCTTGACTGCATACATTGAGAGTACATAGTAAACTCATTGATAATATAGCATTAGAGCATTTTAAAAATAAGGACTATTTGGCATACATAAGAAAATAACATTTCCAGAAAGTGGTATATGCATATATATATATTTTTTTAATTTGATTTATATGCCGCCCTTCTCCGGAGACTCAGGGCGGCTTACAATGTGTTAAGCAATAGCCTTCATCCTTTTGTATATTTATACAAAGTCAGCTTATTGCCCCCACAAACTGGGTCCTCAATTTACCTACCTTAGAAAGGATGGAAGGCTGAGTCAACCTTGAGCCTTGGAGAGATTCGAACTCACAGTAATTGCAGACATATATACTGTGTGCCAGCCAGCCTTATTTTAAAAAACAGTAATAGAAGTTGTCCGGTTAGCATAATTCCTTTACATAACTTTCCTCTGTATCAAAAAAGAATTTTGGGGGGGAAATTGAAGTATAGGAAATGTAGGTTACCAAACCTAACTTTAGTTTGATGTCCTCATGCGTCTATTTTTGCCCAAACACTTTCACCCACACTTTTGTTTAAAAGTGCTTGCTATAAGAAGGGAGGGAAATTTTGAGAATGTAGAGAAATATAAAAGAAATTTTCCCCAGGGCATTCTTTTAAACCTTCATTCCTCTTGGTCTTTGTATATATATATATATATATATATATCACTGTGCATGTTATTTTCTTCCCATCCTGGATTTTTCCCCAAACTTCTTGTGTGTGTTTTTTCCATCATATTTTCACTGTTACGTCTAAAGTGCTATTTCTGTGCTGCTTCTGAATGAAGTCAAATCAACATACTTCGCCTCTTGATCCTAGCAATAGGCAGCGATTGTATGTTACTTAGTCTTAGTCTGGCTTCCCATAGCCAAGTCAGTTAATTTTGACTTCCTGGTTGTGGCAGACGGGTCCATTTGTGGCTTATTCAAGAAAATATCCAATCCAAACTGTCAGGATTAAGTCGGAGACCTGCCAAAGGCTTTTCATTCCAGGATTCCCATTTTACAGCCTGTGCTAACATCTAGTATAATTTGCTTGGTCCCTGCAGAGCCATCCCTGGCACTGAAATGTGTGGAAAAGCACCTCATCGTAAGCTTGCTGCTCTGGCCTTTCTTCTCTTTAATGCCATGTCAGAAAAAAATAATTCAAGCCAGCCTCTGTATCAAGGATCAGTTCAGCAGGTACCTCTGTTGTAATTGATGAAGATAGAAACATAGCAGGAGAAACTGCTTGTATTCCCTTGCACGCAGCTGCTTCTGACAGCATCTTAAGACATGGCTAGGACGCCAGTGGCATAGATGCTGCCTTTCATCGTGATCTTACTGAATCTTATGACATTTCTTCCAGCTGTTCATTTGATACACTGCATTTCTCTGAAATTAGCAACAGAGCCTTTGCTGGAATGATTCCCATTCTGCAGAAATGGATGTTAACCTTTTTACGGACTTGGCATAATTCTTCCCGAGTTTTCTCTGATATGTAACTTTATTTTTCAGGGCACATGACATAACTTGTTCATAACTTGTTTGTACAATTTCTTTTTAAACAGCTACTTTAATACTTAGAAAATGTTATAGTTATGTCAGAGGTTTATACAATACCATGTGACCATGTGGTGATTTTTGGTATTTTTAAGTCATTGTGTAATATAAAACACTTACTTCTGATTGGATACAGTTATACAATATCTAAAACTTAAATTCCTCCATCATTGTTCTCTTGCCATAAAAGAGTTCAACAGCTGGCAGGAACTGATAGGAAGCAGATGATTATTATTTTTTTTGCATAAATCATATCCATGCTAGTATCTTAAGGTAAGATAATTTATTGAATGAAATATATAACTAATATGGAGGAAGTGCTCAATTAGTAAGATGCCAACAGCAGTTTATATTTAGCAATGCTAAATTTTGATATTAAAAATATTTTATACATTGAATTTTCATAACTGGAAAAAGACTTTTTGATTAAGATTGTCAGTGTACTTTAGCATTTTGAGATGAATCAGTATCATATATATATATATATATTTATAAATACCTTGTAAGATTCTTGTAATGACATAGCTTTACAGATCAGAACAATCTCTGATTTTAAAAATCTGCTTTGGCAAATTTTTCAGCCTCAGCTTTGCTATCCATATTACGGGATTTATTTATTAGATTTCAATGCTGGTTTTCTTTCCAGAGCTAATAGTGACAAATGTAAGTACATCCTCCTCTGGTTTCTCCCTACAACACTTCAGGAAGTAGCTTGGGCTGAGAAAGAGCATCTGGGCCAAAATCCCCAGGAAGCTTCTGTGGCTGGCAGGGGACTTGAACCTGTGCTAGGTCCACTGGGCTATAGCGATTCTCCTACCGGTATTAAATATTAAAGTTAACCATTAACGGGTAGGACATGTTTTGGAGGTTCTGAATCATCTTTGTCTGCCCTGCCAGATTGCAGCTTCCATAATCTTAAGAAAGCGCGACATCTTTGAGTAGGACTGAGGAAACTCAAGGTCAGATCTACCGTCAGGCATAGAAACCGATGGGGTGGTTTTGGGACAGTCGCTCTCTCTCAACCTAAGCCAGCGCACAAGGCTGCTGTCATGGGGATCAAAGGGAAGAAGGATCCCCAGGAAAATTGCCTTGAGCTGCAGGAAGGGCGAAGGATCTAAATGTAAAAAAATAAATCAGATAGCACTCATTGAGGAACAGTGCATCCGGCAGAGGAAGTACTTAGGTGAACTGAAACGGACAGAAAATGAAGACTGACTAACTGATGCGGGAAATTTGAAGTACGATGCCAAGAACAGTTGAGGAAAAAAAAGGGAAGGAAGATTTGAACACAGGACATGGAAGATTTACAATATAACAAAGGGGCAAAATTAAAAAAAAAAAAGATTCTTTTGATAGTTGATTGATCGCCTCATCTGGGATATTGTTATAGTGAGCCGTTACAGAATTCTGATTCTTGGAATGTTGCTTGGTTTAAGGGACCATTTTCAATGTCTTTGCCTTGGAGTGAAATGGTTTCATACAGCTTACATAAGTGATATTTTTCCACCAGTGAGTCCTGATTTGATCTCCTGCTCCTCCGTTTGGGAGTAAGTTTCTGTCTTGTGTTCTGGACTGATCCTGACCTCTCAGGGTTCTTGATGCACAGTCAACAGTGGAAGGGGGCCTGTTGATTTGGAGACCCTCTCGGTAAATTCCTGGTTTGGGACATTCACATAATATTCTTTTGGATGTCATATTCAGTCTGTATTTCTGTTTAAGAAGACCTTTGAATTGCAAGTCAGTTAATCTTTCCCTTTTGTTTTAGTAAAGTCATGACAAATCATGCAGATTACTTGGCAGTTTAATTGCATTTGAATAGTTTGTTTTGCTAATGTTTTTAATAACTAGCTTAAGGGCAGAATGTAAAAATACTTACCACAAACAAGCACATATAAAGCCACTGACAAGCTACATAGGAATGTCCCCTTAAAGATGGCATAGGTAGAGAATACCCTATTTAAAAAAGGTGAAGCAATGAAGGAATTTAAAAAAACCCAGAAGGAAATAAACATCCACAGGGAATATTTCATTATTCTTCGAATTAATAGCGTAAACATATTACCTGAGGTTCGGACTGTCATAGCTGAATCAGGGGCCACTGGTAAAAAAGAAACCCATTTTCCTGATTTTACAAATCAGAAGTAGACTGTTGAAATTGAAAATCACATCAGAATAGTTTTAATGGGAGCCCCTGCCCTTCCTTTTCTTTTCACTTGTATGACTCTCTTGGAACAAAAGGGGCACTGGTGCATTCTGGAGAAGATTGGGACAAATCACAGAACACAGACAGAACAGCTGGGAAAAATGGGGTGAGGTGGGGTTAGCGTAAGCCCCTCTTTCTGTTTTCTACCTGAGTAGTGCAAATGGTTCCTGTAGTCATTTGCACTACTCAGGTGGCCCTGAGGACACAGATAAACCTCCCAAGTGTCTCAACGACCCTCTAAAAGGATGCAAAGGACCAGCTGTCTGCAAGGAATATAAACCCTTCCATTCCCCACCATCTAGTCCGAGCTGAAGAAGCTTCTTGGAGGAGAAGCAAAACGTCTTCAAAGAAAAAACAAGAAAAATCCAGCTGCCTCTTGGAGGGTGGGTGGGGAAAGCACCTTTGGGACAACCTGGATGATGGAAGAATCGCCATAGAAATCAAGGTGGTCTCTTTTTGTCCAGGTCCCATCATTATCTTTTTGGATTGTGGCTTCTCGCATGTTCCTCAGACCAATCGTGCCTGCCCTTCCAGGAAAAAAAAAATCAACTCCGGATTATTGTAAGACTTCCGTCACTTGTCTTGCCCTCCTCAGCCAGTGGGAAAGCAGAAGGAACGGAGTCTGAACGTTGATCTCGGCAAATATAAGAAAAAGCATTTCAAACAGACTCCATCTTAATTAGTTTACTATAAACAAGGCTGAGAAATTATTCTTATTGAGGTCAATATTCTATATAACCCAGATTAGTGTTAGAATTATCTTCCTTCTTGCTTCTTCGGGCTTGACAAGACAGTGCTGTCCTTTTTTTTTTTTTTAATGGAAAATCTGAGGCTCCGAAATCCCCTCTTTTGACAGTTAACCTTGATAGGAAATTTTGTTGTAACCATCTCTGCATGGGCTTCTCAAAACGAAGGCACCGGGACCGAAAGGACAATTTGGGTTGACCCACGTTCCAAGTTTCAACTCTTCGAAGTAATCATTTTGGGAGAAAATGAAAGACTTTTTGGTTGTGCAGAATTAAGTTCTGGCAGTCTTTTCATCCTGCGCAAATTATCTGCTTGGCTTGTTCAGAATACTTCAGAGGGCTTTTGTTTTGCTAATCGGGACATTCTGTGAAGACCTTTCAAACGGAATCTGGTTTGTTGGCCAAGCTAAACCTCTTTTGATACTGATGCCGGTTTTTCTTAACCTCTTTGCTTGCTCTGCTGGCAGCCACCTCGGTTTTATTACGTTAATCCCAACTGTTTTCTGTCCCCCTTTCCCTCCCATCTCTTCTCATGCAAAAAATTGGGAGGATAATGTTCCGGATTATTATTTTTTTTTTTTGCTAACGGTTCAGTAAAATTAAATCCCTAAGCTAGATGTTTCTATGGTTGCACAAACTTTCTGCTATTTTAGAAACAAGAAGTAAAAGTTTACCTTGTCCACATGAATTTCTATTAGAACTGTCCTAGGGGTGACAATTCAGTTGGAGTGATTCTATTGTGAGAACTTAATGGTGTCCCTTACTGTAGGGCTTCACAATTTGCAAATCTGTAAGCTGACCAACAATGAAATTCCAGGCTTGAGAGAGGTGCTCCTTGCTGTGTGAACTCAACATGTGGCTTTGGGAAAAAAGGTCTCTGGGTATGTGTGGGTTGGTGGGGGGCACCAAGATCCCAAAAGTTGGCACAGTCCCAAGATATTGGGGGGGGGGGCTCACTCATTCTCTTAGCTGCCATGTGATTTCTTTACTTTTGGCCTGGTGTGTAAACTTGTGATTTACTCGGTTGTTTCACTAGTGAAAGTCTTTTTAAAATAGCGTGCGATGAGCTTTGTCATTATGACTAAGCAGATACTTGAATCACATTTTTTCCTCTTTGCGTTCCCATGAAGGGCTGCTCTGACTTTGCAGAACAAACATTATGTATTATAGAAGGAGCATTTCCTAACTACTTTCTGCCTGTTTCTTGCTTCTAAATGTGCCTTTTAGTCTTTCTAGGTATTTTTTTTTTTTTTTTTTGGAAGAAGGGAAAGTACATTCTTAGTTTGCTAAAGAATTTGTGTGAGCTTGTCCAGGGATTTATTTCTAATTGCAGGGCTATTCACTGTTTTTTTTTTTCTGTTGGAAAATTACCTGAAAGTGCCATGGACTAATTTTCCAATTTCTCCAAATAAACAGGTTTATTCTCTTGATTGCCTTTTATAATAAATCACCCTTATTGTGTTTTTTTAAATGGAACATTTTTTTCCCCTTGCTCTTTTTGGCTTCGTGATTTGTTCTGACCTGTACTCCTGCTTTTGTTAGCTGCTTTCACTTCATCTATCTTTCGGATGGAATTTCAGAACAAGTAATAGATTTTTAATAGTCATTGTTCCCCGTCGGAGGGAAACGAAGCATGGGGCTGATTTGGTATGACTGGCTGCTTCAGCTGGGCGAAAGGGCAAAGTCTTGCAACCAAAGGATGAGAAATCAATTCTTGATTGAACTGCTGTTTTATGACAGGAGATACTTATGTACCCTTAAGAAGATTAAAATTGTATACGTAGAGTTCTGTCTAGCCTTTATGGCAGTGTTTCTCAACCTTGGAAGCTTGAAGATGGGTGGACTTCAACTCCCAGAATCCCCCAGCCAGCAGCACTGGCTGGGGGATTCTGGGAGTTGAAGCCCACCCATCTTCAAGCTACCAAGGTTGAGAAATACTGCTTTATGGGTTTCTGATCTGATCTAATTCTCAGACTCATTCCCTGCTTTCTTCATACAGAACTCCTATTAATCTGAAAACTAAGAATTCATTAACTTGAACCAAGGCCCAAGCCTCACTCAAGCTGAGGGGTGGGTGGGGACGGGGCAGTTTGGGCAGGGGTGGCCTTGGCTTGTGGACTTGCCAGCCACTGCTTCAGAGGTAGAAGGGTGAGCTCTGTCCCTTTACAGAAAAAGTCTTTAACGAAAGGGGGGGGTGGTGTTCCAATACATCACATGATGCTGCCATGACAACATGAGTTTGACACCCCTGCCTTATAGATATCTACCGTATCAGTTGAAAACAACTTGATGGCACAATCAAGTTGTCAATATCAATCAATTGGTATCACCAAAATAATTTGGGAGGACATTGCCATTAACTAACCTTATGGAAGGAAACCTTAATAATTGAATGACATTCATGATGTAAGTCATCAATTACAGGACCTTACTCATGGTGAGGGTTGTGAAATGCTTGCAAATGTCTTTTCATCTTTTTTCATTTCTAGGGACCATAAAGGGACAGAAGGTGTGCAGGACCTAAGGCTAAAGGACCCCGATACGGCTCTTCTCTGGTGCTTTCCTTCTTACGGAACACTCCGCGTCTGCCCATATACCTTAGTCACCAATTCAGTTTTCTGACTATTTTGGAAAGCCATGGGGATTGGCAAAAACACTACTTCAAAATCCGTAGAAACTGGAAACCCAGCAGAGGCCAAGTATGAGGATGAAGCCAAGCACACTGCTTTCTTTACGTTGCCAGTAAGTTCATGTTTAGAAATTTGTTTTTTAGTAGTATTGTGAGGCCGGTGTGTCACAATACTACTAAATCTCTAGTAGTCTTCCTTAGAAGTCATATTGGGTTAAGCACTAATTCTCCAAGAAGTGAGTCATGGAAATACATTTTTACATGGCAGGCTTTTGAGTTCAGCATAGAGAAGTAGTGTCTTGTGATGTGCTTCTCACTGATGTCACAATCCCTTTCTGACAGGTGCTTCCTCTGCAAGCTTTTGATTGCTGTGTTCTGAAGGAGGACAGTGTTATAAAAGCTGTCTGGGTAAATCAGATCTGTTGAAGGCCAGAGCCGAGTGTATTTTTGAGCAAAAGGACTTAAAAGGAACAGCCATTCCAAGCTTATAAAATGAATTTGACAACGGCTTATGAATGACTTATTTTGTTCAGAAAACTGATGCAATAGGGTTGGCTAATTGGATGGCTCAAGTGACCATACTCTTATCTCTCTGAATGCATTAAATGAGATTAAAAAGATTGCTTTCAGCTATCCCCAAGGATGTTACAAAGCTTCTTTGAAGGACTACAATTCATTGAAGGTCATTTGAGTCCTGGTTGCTGCACCACAGATTATCCTAGAGATGGCAATGATACAGAAATGCACTACTCAGATCCTTGAGGGAATAGAGCAGCTAAAAATGGCAAGGATATAAATGTGTAAATTTATGCATTGTGTTTAAGAATTTAAAATAAAGCACTTGCATAATATAAAAACTAAGGTAATGCAATAAAAAAACCCCATACTTTGGTACATGAGGTTCATGATAAAAAGAATCTAAGTTTACTATAGATACATATCTGCATATTTAGTACTTTATATATAATTAAAAAACAATACATTATATTGGAATTATTTCTTTATTTGCCAAATTTAGAATCTACGTTATAATTGTAGTTGTATTGCAATTGTTTCTCTAAATATATTTTTTACAATAACAAACATCTTGATTTTAAGAATCCCTATTCTGTTAACTTTGGGTGCAACAGACAAAATCTAATTCTTCACTCCAAATAACAGAAAAGTTCAGACACTTTGCCTGTAATTTTGGAAAATTTGCATTATCAGTTTTTTATTTTTGACTTGACACTTCTCATCGCCAACTAGTCAGTGAATTCAAACATTTTCTGTACTTTACGTTGTTCTGTGTTTTGGTTTAAAAATATTAATATTCTGTTATACAAGATTATATTATATACTCTGTAATTATTTTAGAATATTACTATTAATTATTATAATTATTTTTTTAGGCTGTAATAAGTGGAGGAGCAACCTCAAGTGGTGATCAAGATACAGAAGACACAGAACTTATGGCAATCTATACCACAGAAAATGGAATTGCAGAAAAGGTATCTTAAAAAGTAGATGAACCCTAACATCTTGATACAAATGAACTGTTACAATTAATTTGGATGTTTGCTCAAATTTGGCTGCTAACAATGCCTTGTGGAGTTCTTCAGTAGTTCAAACTGATTTCTGTTGAACGGAAAGGAGGGCCAACATTAATATTCTAAGGCTACATGGCCGTAATAAGGAAGAGCTTGAAGACTCGAGATGCTGATTGTTGAATGCAGTAAAATTAAGTTTGGAGATAAAAATAGAGGAAGGCACTCCCAATCTTTTCTCAACCAGGGAAAGTTAAAAAAAACCCACCCATTTCTATAAGGCTGCAGGCTCTGATAAAGTACAGAAGAAAGTGAATCAGAATCTTTTGGCTGATAATAATGAAAAACAAAGCTGACACATTTTCACCCTTGCTTATTGTAAAAAGGACGTCTGTCGTATCATTGGTTCTGTGGGAAAATATCCAGTAATGGGGAGCCTCCTTATCACAGGAAGACTACCCACAAACTTTTATCAAGTAGATGAAGCTAATGCAAACGAAAGCTGCTTCTGCCCTTGGGCCCCAGTAAAGCATGAATCACAAGATTGCTGCTGGGGCAGATTGGATGCCAGCAGTGCCCTTGGCTGGATTCTTCACATTCTGTAATCTCCACCTTGACGGGGGGTTATAACAGCTTCAAAGGTTTTTGTCCCTCCTCCCCCTTCAGTTCTGGGATTTATGGGGAAGATTCTTGTCTTCTACAAAAGGCTGCAAGGCCGTTTCTCTTGATGTAGAATCTGTCAACAAAACTTAACCCATAAGTGTACTTTACTGAATGTTTTAAGCCAGTGTTTCTCAACTTCGGCTGCTTGAAGCTTTGCTGGCTGGGGAATTCTGGGAGTTGAAGTCCACGCATCTTCAAGCAGCCAAAGTTGAGAGACACTGATTTAAGCAGCTGGTGCTGTCTAGCCTAAATTTTCCGAAAGGATAAATCTAATATTGCCACATTTAGAATATTGCAAAAGTTCGAAGTATTTCAGGAAAGTGTAGGAAGCAAACAGAAGTTAGAACATTTTGTATCATGGAACTCTTCTGGGAAAGGTATTATATTTCTAAAACCTTTCTCCTATGTTCCTCCCTCCTCCCAATACCTCATTTTTTAAAAGATAAATATGATTAGGATTTTAAATTCTTTTCACAGTTAACAACTGTATACTGTCAGGTATACAGTTACCTGACTTGTATAATTCGACTTATTTAATACCCCGGCTAAGCTGTCATGTAATATGTCAAGAGCCATCATTATTTGACTTTCAAGATCAGATTGCTTCCTATGAGGTTGGCATTAGATGTTTTGTGTTAACATAATTCAATTTCAAGTGGATTGCACACCCCTAATGTGCAAAGTTGTAAATGAAAATTTTCAAGTTGTATAATCTAGGAAACAAGTCTGATGGTTTTTTTAAAAATATTTAAAATAACAAGATTTTTGGATTTATTTTTGAATTAGGAGAAAATATGTTTAGTTCTTTACCTCCGTTCATTTTTCAAATTCTGCTTTGTGTTTTTGATCCTCAGCCAGGTAGAATATCTTGTAGAAGAGCTCTCACTTCCCACACATGACCAGTCTGTCTTCAGCCATAGTCATGATCATCTTAGCTTTGAGAACAGGGAGGGTGCTAAACAGAACTTCTCAAATAAATAAATTTTTAATTAAATTTTTTACAAAGAACAAAAGCTAACAAAGCGCAAAAGGAGCAAAGAAAGAAAGAAAAAAGCAAAAGGAGCAAAGAAGAATAAAAACAACTAGAAAGGTCATCTAATCTAATTCTCCACTTGGTGCAGAAACTTCTGAAGCATTTCAGCAGATGACTTTTCAGTGAACATACCATTTCGTGAGGCAGCCTATTCCACCCTTTGGCTGGCCTGACCATCAGGAAATGTCTCCAAATAACTAACCTGAACCTGCTTCACTGTCGTTTGAATGCAATTGTCTATGTTCATTCAACTCATTAAGCCCTAAGTCGTGATTTTCAAAGTGCAGTGCCTGTGTCCAGGTCTATTGAGCCAAACCCAAACAGACAGCTCTTTCCTGGGGTCAAGTTCCTCCCAGGTAAAGTTACACCTTGCAGTATAGGTTTTCTATAAGCTCTCTTTTGTGCACATTCTCCTAACTCTTTTGAAAACTTGGTCTTCAGAGGAGGTGAGAAATCTGAGTGTTTGAGTTTAGCTGTTTCTTGTAGGAATCCACTGACATCCGTTGTTTCTTAGGGGCAGCGGTCTCCAACCTTGGCAACTTTACGACTTGTGGACTTCAACCCCCAGAATTCCTCAGCCAGCATGCACTGGCTGAGGAATTCTGGGAGTTGAAGTCCACAAGTCGTAAAGCTGCCAAGGTTGGAGACCCCTGCCCTAGGGGGATTCACGGATACCATGCCCCACTGCTGTGGAAGGGATTGGGTTCTGATGCTTGAAATAGCTACAGCTACAGTCACAGCTTCAGAACATGCTTTCTTGTGAAATAAAAATTACTCCTTTGTTTGATTTCCTGTTAATCCCTTTGATAACGAACACAGCATATACACAGGAGGAAATATGAGGAGGAAGCTGCATGTGCTTAAATCAGACCGGACATGTGGTTTCAGGGTTTAAGAAGCCAAGTCATGTTTGAGAACAAGATACTCGGCAATCAAGTATGGATTAAGTCAGCAGTTTTGTTATATAAACCTAAGTTTCAGCGAAATCTGCAACTGCTAAACTAAATAGATCTTCCCCGCCCCCCCAAGGGCTACTGCCAATAAAGGGTGTTAGGTGGTGTTCCTGTTTTCATAGCCCTTACATAACAAAAATTTAAAACCATTTATATGAAAATGGCATTATAGCCTATACAAAGCCTTTTGAGATTTGCAACAAACATTTATTTTGGTCTTTAAACCTCGACATGCAACACAAAAGCTTACGCTTTTTCACTGTGAGCTTCACGCTGTTTTCTTTGCTCTTCTTTTTCTAGCCATCTTTTTTTCCCTCTTCAAAAACATACTGCATTAGACAAGTAATTAATTACTTGCATTAGAGATTAATAACTTCATTATTAAAGAGTAAGCTACTCTCCACTGTTGGGCAGAAAATTGTTTGTCTTCCTTGCTTGACCTTTCATAATCACTGCTTATTTACTTTCAACATTGTTCCTCATATATTTCATTTGACCTCATGTAGCTTTTGGAAACTCTTCCTTTCAATCTAAAGCCTTCGTAAACCTTGAACTTGAAAAAGCCCAGTAACTAATTGCAGAAAAACCATGCCTTGGATCTTCCTTTCATAGAAGGGAAGGGAAGGGTTCTCTACCAAGTCAGATCATTTAGGTCAGTATTGGCCATGCCATCTTTAACTTTCCAGCGCTGGTTCATTTAACAAGTATAGCTGGAACAGAAGTCTTAAGTCGGTGTGGTCACGTGATGTTGCACTTAACTTACTCAGTGTGTAGCGATTGAATTGCAGCTTCCAATTGCAGTTGGTAAGTGAGGATTACCTGTAATGTAAAGCAGATTGCCTCTCACACAAACCTAATCTTCATCCTTGGTTTTGTTATCTTTGATTGCTGCATAATTTTTTCCATAATTCTTCTGAATGTTTACGAGGCCTAAAAACACTTTTTTTCCGACTAAGAACCTCAAAAAAGGATTTTAAAACTCAGATTTGCCATGTAAGTGTTTATCAAACTTTACACCTCATTGTCTTCCCTAAACTCTGAATCTGAATCTGGGATTGGGAACTCCAGTCCTATGAAGAGAACTTAAGGAAAGTGATTAAGTCTGGTCCTGAGAAGAGAATATTTGTATGATAGCAAAACTCAGATCAGGGGTCTCCAACTTTAGCAGCTTTAAGACTTGTGGACTTCAGCTCCCAGAATTCCTCAGTCAGCTTTGCTGAAGTCCACAAGTCTTAAAGTTGCTAAGGTTGGAGACCCCTGCGTCAAATAACAAAAAGATAGAGAGTCAGTGGGTTCCAAAGTGCAGGACCACAGAACAATAGATTTAAGTTATAGGAAGGTAGATCTTGACTGAACATTTGAAAGTGCATTTTTTTTAAAAAAATTGAGAGTTGTTCATCTGAAAAACCAATCAGCAGTAGTATTTAACAGTGGTATTCCACATTAAGTGTCTATATGTTATAGAAAGCAGAGACCGGATGGACATTTGTTAGGGTGCTTTAAGTTAAATTCCTGGATGGAGATGAGAGTTGAATTAGGACTAAATGGTCCCTTCTGTGCCTCGGGTTATATTTCTAACAAAGCTATATATCTTGCAATAAACAAAAGCTCATTAGAAAACAGTAGAGTACTCTCATAAATCAGGGAGTCCGGATCTCTTATGCAAGTGTAATCTTTCTTTTCCCCCCAGAAAATATCCCTTAACCTCTAATCTACCATCTACATTTCTTTGTGTAAACAGTTGGGCACCACAAAAAAAAAATAAATTTATTTTTTGGCGCAGGATACGGGGTGATTATATCATAGGAACAGAATAATGCTTTGCTTATACGTGAAGGCAGAGGGTTGATCACATGAAAGAGAGGAGGGCCTTCGTGTAGTTTAGCTGATGACTACTAGAAAAGTAAAAGGTTTGGGGCTTTTTTTGTTGTTGTTTTTTGCTATGTGAACTGACAGTGCTTTGCAGCAGGCCTTCTCAGACCTTCTCAGACGTATCCCAGTAACCTATTAATAGACTGTGGTATTAAATGGTGGCTAATTTAATGGTTGACAGAGCTCTCTGGCAGAAACCCTCGACAGTAGTGGAAGCTCAGACGCACAAAGGACGGACATGATCTACACAATTGAAGATGTTCCACCCTGGTATCTCTGCATATTCCTGGGGTTACAGGTACAATTTATTCCAGTATTTTTATTTTTTTTTGCATTGAAATGCTAGCGAGCAATTAAGGAAGTCGGAATTTAATTTTGAAGCATTATTTTTAGAATTACTTAGCAGGGACCGAACGGGAATAACACTTTCCCAGGACTCGTGCTTATTAGGGTAATTCAGGCAGCAAGAAACTACGGATAATTTATTCTTGGTTTCCTTCTCTGTTGCTCTGAACAGAAATGCGTGGGCTCTATCAGAGCAAGGTGTTTCCGGCCATAGCGTTTTCTTCTTGGAACAAATAATTTCTGCATCACTCTATGAAGGCACACCGCGTTATTTTTTTTAAAAAAAAAACATTTCCAAGAGGACCTGAATTCTGAAATTATTTAGGAATGTAAAATGTGCTTCCTGGCATTGTTGTGCTTGGGAACTTCGCTAGGGTACCCAGTTGTGCAGCCAGGATGATTCTCTTGTAACACGGAGATGTGCCTAAATGCCCTGAAGAGCAACAGGATGGACAGGGGGGCTTTAAGCCTGGACAGATTCCATGAGAATATTCTCCTGCCTGGTTCTTGAATAGAATGAAGGGGTGATATGCAAGCACGTTAAATCAATCGTCCTCTAGCAAATCTTTCCATTTTTAGCGGGCTTGTATAGCTCAGCTTCCTATAGATCAGTGTTTCTCAACCTTGGAAGTTTGAAGATGGGTGGACTTCAACTCCCAGAATCCCCCAGCCAGCAGGTAGTCATTCAGCACAAAGTCGAGGTTGCCTTTGATGAAAGATTTTGGTTTGCCACGCTAAGAAAATTGCTGAATGTGAGAATAAGTTCTTCTGGTGATAAGAATTCAAGAGAATAAAATTCGTGTCAGTATCCATATATGTAGATCGGTAACTGCTTCGTATGAAGGTAACACTTTTGATCCATCCAATCTAAATTGGTTACTTTTGTCTAGCAAGGAGTTTGTTCAAACTCTACTGTCTTAAGACCATTTTAATAGGTATAAGATTCTTCAGCACAAAGAGTCTGAATCCGTAACTGAGTTGTGGTCTCTTCCCTAACATCTGCTGGACCCTCCCCAATAGAATTTGGAAACTTGATGGCATAATACTAGTTTTTATTTTGGACTGCCATTTCCTAATCCTTCACTGAGGTCGTC
Organism: Pantherophis guttatus; assembly: GCF_029531705.1. The sequence goes on along the minus strand of NW_026844095.1, from coordinate 989,307 downwards.
AAAGTTAGCTTCTTTATTAAGATAATGGTCATTTCCTAATGGATAAAACTATTCATACAGAATTATTGATTGTCTTGGTTTAATCATAATGATATTGCAAACATAAGGAAAGCAATTTACACAGGTATACAGACATACACGTGATTAAAAAAAAATAACCCTTTGTTCTTTGCAGCATTACCTGACCTGTTTCAGTGGCACCATAGCAGTGCCCTTCTTGCTAGCAGATGCCATGTGTGTTGGATTTGATCAGTGGGCCACCAGCCAGTTGATCGGGACCATATTTTTCTGTGTTGGAATCACAACTTTGTTGCAAACAACATTTGGGTGCAGGTGAGTTACGCTTTGGTGATGCGTTAACTGCTGATAACTTTTCCTGTGAAGTCCAGGCAGTAATGCTGAGGGGCAGTATTACATCTTGATTAAAGGCAGAACACTTCACCTGGGGAGAACCAGCTTCATGGCATCTTTCAACTGTGAGACTCAAAGAATGGCTTTGGATTAGGCTACATTCCTAGAGTGGTTATGGGGGTTGAAACAAGGGGGAGGTCTGTGTAGGCTTCCTTTAAACTTCCTTCCTACAGAAAGGATGGATATAAAAAAGAAGAAGATAATAACATGCTGGCAAAGATGATGGGAGTTGAAGCCTACGTTGTCTGGCAGATTGGGACTAGCTATGAGGAATAAACGTTCAGAAAGCTCCTTCAGAACGGTGATGGAAGTATTTAAACAAATTTAAAAAGAAAAGTTGTCTAATTTATATTTCAAAATTTCCACTTGCCAAGTAGCATTGATTCAAAGCATAATAAATTAGTAATCATTAAACAGTTCAGGAAACAGGTAGATAACATGCAAAATTAAAAGCCTTAGTCCTATTTGAGTCTGATAATAAAATGAAAAACGTTACTTAATTTATACCGAGGGAGTTGAAGTAGTGCCTAAATTGTCCCCCTCTCGTTAGCAGCTGCTCCCCAAATTCTCAGTCAGATACTTCTCTTAATCCTGGAGCCTGAAGTCCTTCCAGCAGAGATTAGAAGGACTGAAGGCATTTAGATGCTCCGGGCACCATTCATGTCCGTGTCATGATCAGAGGGATGGCCGAGCATTCTTTCAGCACAAATAATAGAATACATCACTCTTACAGGCAAAACAACAGCTGCAAAAAAAGGTTGGAAAATCAGGTGCAGTCACATGATGACCACTTAAAGACCGTCATGGCTTACAAGCGAAGTTACTGGGTCAATTATGCTTGTAAGTCAAGGGCTACCTGTTTAATATCTGATGCTGGCAATGTGTTATGGGAGGAAAGGTAGCAAAGCTTCATTAACATTAAACCTTCTGCCCTGATTCTCTAGAACAGTGTTTCTCAACCTTGGGAGCTTGAAGATGGGTGGACTTCAACTCCCAGAATACCCCAGCCAGCGCTGCTGGCTGGGGGATTCTGGGAGTTGAAGTCCACCCATCTTCAAGCTTCCAAGGTTGAGTAACACTGCTCTAGAAGCTGCGTCCTGCAATGGTTAGAAGGAGCAATCATGTACTAGTTAAACTCACTTGGTATACTTTACGTCTCGTTTTGGATAACAGTGGGGCTGACCTTGTCAGAATTGAACATTTCATCTTCTGAAAGCAGCGCAATCCTAGGTTGCATTAACAGACAGACAGCATCAAGGTCACGTAAAGTATTAGTACTTCACGTACTAAGATTTATAAAATCTTATTAAGACCACACTTGGAATACTGCATCCAATTTTGGTCATCACAATATTAAAACAAAATGTTTAGATTCTGGAAAGAGTGAAGAGAAGAGCAAGAAGAAGGATTAGGGGGCTGGAGGCTATAACATATGAATAACAGCTGCAGGAACTGTTGTTTGGCTAGTGTGGAGAGAGTAGAAGGACCAGGGGTGACATGATAGCAATCTTCCAGTATTTCAGGGGCTGCCACAAAGAGGAGGAGCTCAATTTATTCTCCAAAGCACCAGAAGAAAAGACAAGAAACAATGGATGGAAACTAATCAAGGACAGAAGCAAGCTGGAATTAAGGAGAAATTTCATGACAGTGAGAACAATTAAGCAGTGGAACGGCTGGTCTCCAGAAGTTGTAGGTACTTCATCACTGGAGGCTTTCCAGAAGAGACTGGACACACACTTGTCTGGAATGCTATAGGATTTCCTGCTTGAGCAGGGGGTTGGACTAGAAGACCTCCAAAGTCCCTTCCAACTCTTGTTATTCTGTATGGAAAAAAGTGCCAGCCTAGACCTGCTTCCGTCTGCCAGCACTTTTGCAGCCCGCAAAGAATAGCGACAACGGAGACCCCGTTTCCTACCCTAACTAACATTTCTCTGCGTGGTTGCTGGAGTTGATTTCTGTTCAACAGTGGGAACCGGCAGAACTACCCACAGCGTGTAAATGTTCTTTTAGTGGGAGACTTGCGGTTTTGTTTCTTTTTAAAACATATATTTAACGTTTCTCGTTTCTCTATTACATATGGTATTAGAAATTAACGATCAAAGCAAAATAGGTTTTCGATTTCCTTTAGTATTAAGGTCATAGAATTTTCCATCCAGTTATAGTCTTCTGTTACTGTAGAAAAAAAACAATGTACACTTTTCACCTTCGTGAAAGGTGAAAAGTATGTTGAGTACCTACATCTATATTATGTTTATTCTAGGCAGGATATTAAAAAATAACATGGAAAAATAACAAAAGAATGAACGCAGTCATCTTTTGCTTTAGGTCTAGCCCGTCCAAGTATGATTTCATTTCGGAGCCTTTCTTTCAAAAAATATTGAGTATATTTACCTACGAAAGAGAATATGGGTGGGGAATGATAACTCAGTAGGATAAAAAAGGCAGGCCGGTTTAAATAAACTAGTGAAGCTTATTGAAGGATACCAGTCCAAAGAAAACCTCCAGGATTTGTTCAGTATCTTTCTAAGTTTCCTGAATTAGAACAGGCTGACTGGAAAAGAGGATCTTATGAAGAAGAAAAAAAAACCACGAATTGAGTATTTTTGCTTGTCCATAAGGTCTCTGACTTGGTCCTTTTGATCAACCGATGCGATGGGTCAAAATCCAGAAAAATAAAGATTGTATTGAATTGACCCAATGAGGACCCAGATGGTTGGGGGCCATTATGCTGACTCTGCAAACTGCTTAGAGAGGACTGTAAAGCACCGTGAAGCAGTATTGAAGTCTCAGGGCTATATATAAAGTCTTCATGAAAATGGATGCCAGAAAAGAAAGCCCCTAAACTGAGGTCTCCAACCTTGGCAAATTTAAGCCTGGCAGACTTCAACATGATAATGTATCCTTGGCATTCCAATGTCAAGGATCTTAAGCTGTAGGAGCTGCCAATTCCCCCCCCCCCCCAAAGGGAATGAATGGTGCCCTTTGATTTCTGCCGATTGTCTGATTTATTGGCTAATAAACCTTGACTCTAACCTGCCATACTAGAACAAATGGACTCATGAAGAAAGCGAACGAGAGGAGTAAAAGATTCTACCTTGTGCACTGTTGGGGCAGATTCTTGTGGAAGGGAGGATCCCTGTAAGAGGGGGTCTTATCATTTGAGAATGCCGAAAGAAAGATAATCTCAAAACTGTCCAGGACTAAGGTATTTAGGATTCTCTAGATTAAAACTAAGAAATAGCTTTTGCCCTTGGAGTGATTTATAGTAAAATACTATTTACTGTGAAGTTTCCGAAAGATGCTCTCTGTCTCATTCACCTTTATCGTTTAAATCGGCTCTCTAAACTGGGCAGCCTTAAGACTCCCAGAATTGTTCAGCTCCCAATGCTGGCTGGGAAATCCTGGAAATTGAAGTCCACAACTCTAAAGGCTGCCCAGTTTTGGAGAGCCCTGGTTTAGATAAAGAGGGAGGTTTCTAGAATATTTCTGTTTCATTGATGAAGATTTATGACTGTTCAGAAACCGTCAAATTAGTCCACACATTGCTTGATGTCAACTCCGTTCTTTGTTCTCTTTATTGGTTTTTTGTGCTTTGGTCAACAATAGAGTAACATTTTAACTTTTAACTGCTTACGTTGCTTGGTATTTGTATTTATGGGCACTACAATAAATTTAGATAGATTAGATTTGGGAAGATAACTAGTAAGGATAACACCGAAGAGGTGACTCTTCTTGCATGTTGTGGCACTGTTGTAAAATGTGGTTTTTTTTGCCTCTTTCAGGTTACCCTTGTTTCAGGCCAGTGCTTTTGCATTCTTGGCTCCCGCTAGAGCCATCCTCTCTCTGGACAAATGGAAGTGTAACAACACAGGTGAGCAACCATCCTTTCCCTCCGGGCCTTTGGTCCTTCAGGGCAAGAGCCAAAATGGGGAGAAACTCCTTTTTTTAAAAGGCTGACTCTGATTTATAACAGTCACGAGGAGGACTTGCCTTTACAGAACCTCCAGAGTGGGTTACCAATTCTGTAGCCGGTCTAGAAGATCCCCGAAGGAAAGACAGAACAAAAATGGCTTTTTGATGCAAATTTCAGGGTTTCTCAAGGGACAAGCTTCCCAGGTTCTTCCCAGAAGAATTTCATTGAAGTTGTTCTTGGGAGGAGTTTCCGAAAATTGGGTGGATGGCGGGAACCTCGTGGGCCAATTTACTTATTCAGGTTGCTAAATGGTTTTGCAACACCTTCAAGTTCAGAGGCAATAAATAGCCAAGGAGGAACAGCAGGAACAGGATATGTTCCCAGGGGTTTGGGGATATTTTTTTTTAAATTTTTTTTGAGCCCTCAGAGCCTCCTGAATTTAGTTGAATTAAGTGTCAAGGATTCAGGAAATCTAAATTGTGTTCCATAAAATAGGATATATACACTCCACTCTTTATAAACTAGGAGAAAAAAAAAGAAAAAAAAATCTTAGTTTTCATTATTGCTTCACCCACTGGGTGAGCTATAAATAAATTGCATCAAGCATTACGAACAATGATTAGTGAAGCAAGTTTTATAAACAATTATTTAAGAAAGTTTGCATAATTAGAACTGGCTTGTCTAGTTTAGGCAAGTTTCAATCTAACTGTTGAAAAGACCTGCCCGAAGGAAGGGTCCTGAGTGAACAGCCTGCAGCTCAGCTGAATCAATATTCCCCCCTGTCTATGCTGGACTAGCACCCAGGATCCAGCATGGAAAAGGCTGCATTAAACAGGGGCCTCGTTCTATGCAAATGTAGTCAGAAAACAGAATTCGTTCCCAGAATGGAAAGTAGGCCATATATTTTGCGTCCAATCTTGTTTGTATAGAATTTTGCAAATTTAGTTTTTTATTATTGCCAGATAAGTCTTGCCCAGAGGTGGCCATCACATAATGTAACAACCGGTTCGCTCAGAACCGAAAATGTGAACCTGTGCGGCATCAAGCACACAGCAATTATATAGGATGGGATAGTCCGGGGGGGTGGGGGGTGGGGTGGGGGGCAGCTGCTGGTCGGAACTACTGGTTCGCCCAAACTGGCAGCAGCCTACCTCTGGTCTTGCCCACGCGTAGGTCATCGGAATTTGGTGGATGATTTTGATGTTATAAGGGCAGTTTAGCTGGACTGTTTCCCCAACCTAAGTGCAGAATATATAAGTAAAAGCACTTCAGAGGCTGACAGGCACTTGATAACATAGCTATAAGGTATTCCAAAAGTAATTGGCACGCATGAGGAAAAAGCAATCTGTTAATTAGATGTCAGGTTGATCAATCCCAGTGACTCAAAGCATCATGCCGGAGGATACTTTGCTTTGAAGTACAGCATCTTTGGGATCAGATTAATTTTCCGGTTCCCAGAAATATCAAAGAAGAGCGTGTGGAAAAAATGGGCAACGGTGACGTCATTGATGTTTTCCTTTTATTCTCCAAGTAATTGGTTCCTGAAAACTCCGTGATTGTTGTCCATTTGAATCATTTAATCATAGAGCTGGAGGGACCTTGGAGGTCTTCCAGTCCTCTGACAGTTCTCCAGGACTTCAGTGATTCTGAGACCACATCTGCCAGCTCCTTTACTACTCTGGGATGTAAACCATCTGGCCCTGACAATTTGAACTTGTCCAAAGTGGATAGGATTCTTTTACCAATTTCTTACCTCCCTGTTCTGTCTCCTACGGTGCTACTTCTGATAACTTCGGCTATTTCTTTTTTCTTTTGAGTGGAGACAGATGCAAAGAAGGAATTGCTTTCTCCCCTTTCTCCCTTCTGTCCATCTCGTTCTTCCATCTTCTCCAATTAGAGGACCGTTCATTTCCTTGACTTTTCTTCTTATTCCTTACATAATGAAAGAAAATGATCATTTTTGGCATCTTTTGCAACTCTTAGTTCATTCTGAGCCTTAGCTTTCCTGACCCATCTTTGCAGAGTCAGGCTAGTTGCTGGTATTCTGTTTCAGTTACATGTCCATGCTTCCATTTTTTAATTTCTTTCCTTTCCTTCAATTCGTTAGAGATCTCTTTGTGTCTCGTCTGGTATCTTTTGTTTTTGTGGTATTGTTTTGATTGGGCCTTTAATATTTCATTTTCCAGAATTTTCCAAGCCTCCTCAACTGTTTTCCCTTCTAGGATTTCCAGCCATAGAATCCTTCCTAATCTCTCTCTTAATTTGTTGAATTTGGCTCTCTAGTCTAAAACACAAGTCTGACTTTGTTCAGTTACCCGTGGCAGAGTATGACATGGTGACACTCTTCGAAAATGTCTACAATTTCCACTCCCTCAGCATTTCATCCTTAGTAGGATTAAATTTAGTATAACTGACCCTCTAGTTCCCATCTCCACCTTTTGGGTGACAAAAGTATCAGCTGGGCACCTCAATTTGCAGCAGCCATGTATAAGTTAAAGATTTAGGCTTACTGTAGTTAGAAAAGATGCTGCCAGATTCCTGTTTTTTGTTTGTTTGTTTTTTTACTAACATGGCTCTCCTCCTGTAAAGTGAAACCTCGGGCTCCTTGTTTTCACATTACGAACAAAAAAAATCCCTTTAAATAAACTTGTCAGCCATTAAACTTATATTGAATTCCGGTTTTTATTTTCCAAAGATGAAACACATTCAATAAAAGCAGCGGAACAGGAATTTGATTTTTTTCCCCCTTCAAACAAGACATTTCCCAGAGAAATCTCATTTTGCATCTAGAATATTAAGAGTGGTTTGAAATATTAAATAAGAGGGAAATGCGTTACTAATTTCCACAGCTGAGTCATCTTGTTCGGCTGCCAATAGGCAATAGCATGCATAGGCATAATCATATTTTACTTGAGATAGGCCCTAGTATTTTGGCAGTGCCCCAAAGTCTTTTCCAAATGAGGAGCTGTGAACATTTAACTTTCCAAATTCCTGGGAAAAGAGGCTTTCAGAGTTAAGGTCAAAAATTAAGAGCATGTTCACATATTGTGTTAAGCCGTAATGTAGTCCATTTAGTTTTGGCATTTGGTGTATTTGCATCCCCAACTATTATTAGTACACGACAGTTAAATAATAAATGTGACCTGTTGTAACTTCTTTAATAAATAGTGCTTAGTGTGATGAACAGCCCAAGTGCCTAAAACGTGTGTTTCTTATAATGGCATCGGGAAAGCTTTCTGGATTCAGAAACAGATTTTCTCCCCACCCTGTAGAAATTCAGGGCATGGCAGAAGGTCAAATAATGTCACCACGGTTTTTAATAGATGGGGATGATGACGTTGCTCTTTGCCTTCAGCAAAAGCTAGAAACTTTATGGGGGCTAGTTGAGTAAGTAGAGGACATTTTGTTTATAAAGAGACCTCTTGTTCTGCCTTAGAAGCTGTCCTCTTTAAACAGGAGGCGTCAGACGGGAGCTGTTATTACAGTCTAGCCAGCCAAATTAAGAAGCGACATTTTTGTGACATAACACGCCCGAATCACATCTGCGCTGTGAAATTATCCTCCGGATCATCCAACTGAATCTCTGCCTCTTGGTGTCCACTGGGGGTTGCCCATTCTGGGATAACAACTGGCTGTAGTAGCAGCACAATATAGGGATGCTGTAAACCCTGCCTTCTTGAATCATTTTTGCTTACCATGAGTAGTAGTGGACTAGAAGGAAGCTATGGAAGAAGGCAGCCAAACAGATAAACTCAATTGGTGTTGTGGCCCGCCAGCGGCCTGCGTGGATCGTGGCTGATCGTGATGACGAGGAGGCTGGTTTGGGGTCGCGCCAGCAGCCTGCGCAGCCGGTGCTTGCGTCGGACAGCGAAGAGGCTGAAGAGGATGTGGTGCCAGAGGCAGAGATTCAGCCTGGGCCTTCAGAACCTCCAGAGGCTCCTTCAAGTTGAGAGAGCGAAGTGGAGGAGCCTCTCCTCAATGCTCGAGCACGCAGGGCTGCCAAAATGCAGGAGTAGGAGGCCTCCTCAAGAGTAAGGTTTGAGGATAATTGGCCACTCTCTTAGCCTATTTAAGTCGCACGCAGTTAGTAATTTCTTGCTGGAAACAACGTGTAATTATTACAGAGTGTTTTGGAGAGTGAGTGTCTTATCGTATCTTGTTTTCTGGGCTGGTTGCCAACCTTTGCCGGACTTTGTTTATTCTTGGTACGTTATAACTTTGATAAGGACCGTTGGTGTGTGTCACAATCCTTGGGAATCCGGAGCTGGGGCAGAACAATTGGTGGAAGGGAAAATTAGGTTAGGGAAGGAGTCAGGCACTTACAGCTGGCTAAGCATAAACTCACAATTTCATCCTTGATCTTCCTAACTCATAGAATGCAGAATTCTCCTCTGGCTAAACAGGTAGATTTCTCCAACTCATTTGTTGGAGTCTTTCTATGAAAGCTTGGGTAAACAGGGAGGTAGTCATCATTTTGGATTTGCTCCTCCTTTGGCCCCCCTGCCCCCCTCCCCCCTCTTGCAAAATATATTTCCCTGTTGTTCATTAGAATTTGGTCAATTAACCTTTCAGTCAAAACTCAGGACAGAGGGGATTAAAAAGATCCAACAAGACCAGGAAGGGATGTTCTGCAGTTCACAAAAAATAAGGGCGATTCACAATCTTATATAAGACAATTCATAAAATATTACACAGGGCACACAATGTGGTTTGCTAGCAATTAATTTGGGTTTATTGTTTGTGACTGTAAGGTGGGAACAACAAGCTATTTATCTGTATGTACAGTTATTACTTTAAAAAAAACAGAGAAGAGATGGGTTTTTTTTTTTGTTCTACCTGAGCATAAGCAGGGCAATAAATACGTTCCTAACGCTATTTTAAAAAGTACATTTTATCAGTACATGCTACAGCTTCAGTTACCAAGGCATAATTTCAATTCCATAGGGTTTTTCGGTGGCTGTGGGGAGGCAATTAAACTGACCAGCAGAATGGATTATTCTATATATAAAATGTACTATGTATATATGATCTGGGGCAGTAGGGGCCAAGTAGAAGAAGAAGCTAAGTTTTTATGTATATTAAAGCCATTTATTTTGCCATAACGAGAGGTGTTTCTTTTTAACCTTCTAAGCTGTAATGGCTACAAACGGAACATCGGAGCTGCTGAACACAGAACATATCTGGTACCCCAGAATACGAGAGGTAAACTTGCATAATCTATTCAGCACTGGGCCGTCTGTTGGGCACTTCTCCAGATGGCTGACTCTGGTTTCCTAAAATTCCTTCTCCATGTACGGAGAAGTCCTTTCCTGTCTTTTTCTTTGTGATCGCAAAGTTCCCAACTGCATGAGATTCAGACTATGGTTGCTAAGGATATGCTGTCATGCTAAGGAGTGATTATTACTCTCTGTTTCAAGGCATGCATCAGTAATAATAACGAAAGAACTGTTAAGAGGCTGCTGGGTCATTTATGTAGTTGTGCAGTCAAAGGCTTATTATAGGGAGAGTAATCTGCACTGCCTTACTGTATTTTTGCTCCAGAAAACCACTCAGGAGTTAGAAGCACTGCCTTGCTTTCTATAGATGATTTGTCAGTCTTGCTGCTCTACTTCTCTTTTCCCACCTGAACTCCCAATATTTTAGGCGTTCTTGGTCCTTAAGAATCTAGAACAATTAACGACAATAAAATATAGATCCAGTGCACGCCTGTGACATGGAGCTTTTCACCCATCCCATTGCTGTGGGCTGCCAATTGTTCCTCAATTTAAAACATCCCCTCTCTCTTCCCCATCTTCAAACCGTAGCTCCATCCTGTCAAGAGGCCTGCAGCCCAGCCAAGGGGGGGGCTGGCAGTCTCCTGAGACCGCTGCGCTGCTCTATGCCAGCTTCTAAAGAGCACGTGTGACCAAATGCATCATACACTCTGCCCCCTAGGAGCTAAGAGCATCACCTTCGTGGCATCGCCAGCCCTTGCCGGTTCGATCCGAAAACTTGAAAGGTTAGCTTGGAACCCAGGTCTTCCTGTAATGACCGTGTGATGTGGCTATTGACACAACTGCCAGATGTGGTCTAATGACCCCGTTGTGTGTTACAACCTAAGCTTTGTGCTTAAGCAGTAAGAAGTGGACGAGGTTGGTAATCCTTCGGTTGAATCATCTTCTGATGATAACAGAGCGTGCACCTCTGAACTTCAGGTGTTCTTTAGTCTGGGAAGCTTGCTGCTTAAGCACTCCATTGCATAACACATGCCATCGCCCAGTTTTGCCTAGTTACTTGATTTTTTTTTTTTGACTTGCAGTTCATGACCCATTCCAAAAATCTCTGCAGAAATATAAAACCTTCTCTGTTTAAAAAAACAAAACAGAAAAAAAAATGGAAAGAAGGGGAGGAATCTAATGAAAGCTTCTCTCTTTTCTCTGTGTTCAGATCCAAGGTGCCATTATCATGTCTTCTTTGATAGAAGTGGTGATTGGCTTCCTGGGCCTGCCCGGAGCACTCTTGCGATACATTGGACCTCTGACTATTACCCCCACGGTAGCTCTCATTGGGCTCTCTGGGTTCCAGGCTGCAGGCGAGAGAGCAGGCAAACACTGGGGCATAGCCATGCTGTAAGTATTCTTGGTCACCCAGCTGTCAATAATGTACAAGTGTCACATGTCAATCTCCTCTTGAGTGTTTCCGCTGCCCAGGTAGACCGGTTAAGCGACCGGGACTCAGGACCCTGTATAGCAACTCCGGTTGGAGCGTGAAGTTTAGAAGAGTCAGGGTTCCAAGTAATATACTCATAGCAAACAAAACTCTTGAGGCAGGCAATTTCCTCAAAGAACAGGTTTATTGGATATGTCATATTGGCCCAGGCTGGTGAAAACCGACTCTGAACATTCCCGCGGTTTCCACCTAATTAAAAGTGAAAGTTTCTCACTTTCTCAAAGCAATCAGTCACATGGTCCAATCAGGATACTATCCAGTTGCTAGGTGACTGCAGTCCCCTCCTTCCGAGCACCCTGCAGGAACGTTCTTGGTTCCCACGAGAAAGTTCCCATCAATCAATACGGAGGGTGGCTTTTTACCCGCTTAGGCCAGTCTCCAAAAACAGTATATCTCGTAAATAGGTCATCCTTGGTATGATGCCAATACTTTATTTTTAAATTGCTTTGGGGGGGGAGGAAATTACACAACAGTAACAGAGGAGATAATGATGCAAACTGAAAGACAGCAGAAGAAAACAATGGCACCCAGGTGACCGGCCTCCAGAGGCGCCGCCAAAATGCAACGTTTAAAGTCAAGAGAGGAGAACCTGGACCTTGGCTGCTAAAGTTATCTTAGGATAATCCTGTTACATAAGGGTCACCTTAAATAATATTTGTGCTCTCCTCTTTATGGAATACACAGGGGCCATTCCAAACATCACTTGGCGCACAGTAAGGCTGGCGCTGCTTCAACAATATACACTTTGTGCAGCTCCTCCTGGTCATTGGATATATGTTGTTTGTGCCACCAGTCATGCGTGAGAATGCGGAATAACAGAACCTGACCTGGTGATTGTGTGGCTTCAAGACCTTTTGCATCACAGAGGAAAATGCTTAGATATAGAACAATGGAGTTGTAAGGGACCTAGGCGTCCTTGAGTCCAACCCCCAGCTCAACCAGGAGACCCCAGGCCATATCAGACAAACGGTTGTCCTTCCTCTTCTGGAAATCTCCAGCGATGGAGCATCAACCATTTCTGGAGGCAGCCTTCGTTGCTAGAGGCCAGTAACTTTGAGGCAGTAGCCTTATTTGCCATCAGGGTCACTGTCGTGGAACCGTGTGTCTCCGATGTCACTATTTTTTCTTGAATGATGCCTCTAGCTAAATGCACATTAAGAAGTCCTTTCAAGAAAGAAATGGCAAAATCAACCTGGATTTGGGAAAGGCAAATGTTGATGGTGCAAAAGCATTTGGATGAATCAAAATTAGTAATTGATTAACCCAGGGGTGAAATCCAGCAGGTTCTGGAGAACCGGTAGTGGAAATTTTGAACAGTTTGGAGAACCGGCAAATACCACCACCTGTGGCTTGTCCCAGGGTGGGGTGGGAATGGAGATTTTGCTGTATCCTTCCCCTGTCACGCCCACCAAGCCACGCCCACAGAACCCGTAGTAAAAAAATTTGGATTTCACCACTGGATTAACCGTTATAATTAAAATGCATCACAGTAAATGAGGGTGGATAGTAGATGAAATACTTTTTCTCTACACTGACTACAGAGGTCATGTGGACTGCTAATATATTTAATTTACCTGATTTATTGAACCTTTTCAAGAGTCAAAGCAAGTAACAAAAACAGATTAAAGCACATTACAAACACAGCAGATGAAATAGGGAGCCAGCCCTCCTATCCTTTGCCCCAAACCTTTAATTCATCTGGAAAAATATGACATCCTTTGCAGTCCTATTGAGGGAGAGAGGAATTTATTTCACTGATTTTTTAATCTATTAAATCCATGGAACTGCTGCTGAAGTAATAGTAATTCTTTTTCATCTTTGCAGGACTATTTTCTTAGTGCTGTTGTTTTCTCAATATGCCCGAAATGTCAAATTACCATTACCCATTTACAAGTCCAAAAAAGGATGGACTGCCTATCGCTTGCAGCTTTTTAAAATGTTTCCTGTAAGTAATCTTTATGTTGATTATTATCGGTATAGAAGGTGTGTGTGTGATTGATTGATTGTTTTGAAATGTAGAAGAGGCTGTAATTTCATCACAATTATCTAGCCAAGTCTAAGGTAAGCTTTGAGAAAGAACGCAACCTGTTTAGTCTTCCCTAAAAGATTGACGTGGTAAGCCTCATGCTAACTGTGAAAAAATAAATATTGGTAAACTAGAAAATAGGACGGAAGAAAAAGATAAATGTCACCACAAATCTGTTGAATAACTATGTACCTGTAATTTAAAACCACATAGAATATTCTGTTTTCTTCACTTAAAAATACAGCTAAGTTAAACAAGATATAGAAAAGAGCCAAGAATGATTTCCAGGTTAGGGGCAACTATCAAATGAAAAGTACCAGATTCCGGGCTTTTTAGCTAGAGAGGGGGGAAAAAATGCAGAGAGATAAGTGGTTTTCACTTTCAAACAGCATGTTTGTTCACAAACACTAGGACTTCACTTCGTAAGATAGCTGCCAGCGGGAAATCCTTAAAAACAGAGTGTAGGGCTACTTCAGAGAAGGCAGCAGCTGGCATTCAGGATTCTTGATCCCTTTAAAGCAGTGTTTCTCAACCTTGGAAGCTTGAAGATGGGTGGACTTCAACTCCTAGAATCCCCCAGCCAGCAACGCTGGCTGGGGGATTCTGGGAGTTGAAGTCCACCCATCTTCAAGCTACCAAGGTTGAGAAACACTGCTTTAAGAGAACCGTGATCTCTGGGACTGCTCAGGTCTGAAGCAGCCTCATTACGGACCTTGAACGGGCCACTGGAGAAATCCTGCCCTATTCCGAGACATCTGCTTGCCTTCAAGCTAACGGCTAACTCATAAGTTTACTCTTAAAACCTAACGATAACAATTTGTTACCATTCTCTTGAACTCTCTGCAGCTCCAATATGCCTCTTAGTTATTAGATGCTTGAAAACTAATGGGATATCTGTAATCTGGAAACCCCATGAGTTTTTCCTTGGCAAGAGTGACAGATAGTGTTAAATCCAGTGGATCTTCGATGTGTGGTCCCACTATTCCCTCTTTCCTTGAAATCTTTGATAAGGATTCAGTGCTGAATCTGTTGATTAAGATCTAGCATCTTTTTTTTTTTTTTTAAATCATCACTTCTCATTTGCAGTCAGTGATCAACTGGGTTTTATTTCCTGATTAGGGTGCACAGCATGTAATAGGAGTAGTACCAAGTTATTTGGAAATTTTCCCAGTTTGGGAAATTGTATGGGGAAAAGTTTTTCTTTTAATCTGAAAATAATCGTGCTGTGTTAAACCCAAAAATCTTGGCCCCCAAAGCATGTCCACGTTTTTATTTTGTTTATTTATTCGTATCCCACCTTTCTTACTTTTACAAATAACTCAAGGCAGCGGACATATTCAGCACCCCTTCCTCCTCTCATTTCCCCCACAACAACAACCCTGTGTTGGGCTGAGAGAGAGGGCCTGCCCCACGGTCACCCAGCTGGCTTTCATGCGCAAGGCGGGACTAGAACTCCCGTCTCCTGCTTTCTCGCCTGATGTCTTCGCCAGTAGCCCAAACGGGCGCTCGTTGCTTGCCCTACTTTATTTTAAGTGCCTTCCTGTCTCCCTTGCAGATCATTCTAGCTATCCTGGTTTCTTGGCTGCTATGTTTCATCTTTACTGTGACGGACGTCTTTCCGCCCGATAACACTAAGTATGGATTCTACGCTCGCACTGACGCCAGGCAAGGGGTTCTCCTGGTAGCTCCCTGGTTCAAGATCCCATATCCCTGTAAGTGAATCTAGCAAACACTCAGGAGGAGGAATCTCCCTGAATATACCGTATTTTATGGAGTATAAGACGCACCTTTCCCCCCCACCTAAAAGGGGGTAAAAATTTGGGTGTGTCTTATACATCGAATGTAGCCCCTCCCATCCACTGGCTCCCACCCTTTCCCCTCTGCCTCCCAGCAATTTACCTCCTTGCAGCAAGCAGCAAGAAGGAACAGCCAGTTTCAGCTTCAGCACAGCCTAATTAGCACAAGTTGATTGTCCGTTGGATCGGCCTCCCGACTCTCAGCTGTTTCAGGCTGCAGGGATAGCCATGGCTTATTGCTGCGCGGGCCTCTGCTGCTTGCTGCAAGGGGGTAAATTGCTGGGAGCAGATTTTTTTTTTTCTTGTGCTAATCAAGCTATAATGAAAATGAAAGTAAAGCAGGCTGTTTGCTGCAATGAAGCAAAATTGCTGGGAGGCAGAGGCAGATTTCTTTTTCTTGTTTTCCTCACCAAAAAAGGTAGGTGCGTCTTATAGTCCAGAGCGTCTTATAATCCGAAAAATACGGTATTTTGCATTTTTGGTACAGTCATTGCAGTCTCTTTGCCTGTGTGAATCTGAAGATGCCAATTTCGATGGACTGACTCTGGTAGAGTAGTACATTTAATTTTGATTTTTCAAGTATTAGTATAATTGTACACGCTGAGACTTTCCAAATGAACTGCTCTGACATTATCCCGTTCCATTCAAGAGGGAAGGAGAGCATGCTTAAATATTTTTGAATATATATTTGTTTCATTTTCATCCACACTTTTCTCCGACTGGACAGTCACTCAGAACTCCCTATCTGCGTGAAGATTTGAATCGAGGTCTCCCACGATGCAAGTTCAGCCTTTTAACCCATATGTATATTATTGTGTACTGATTTGTGCCCATACATGATAAACGTGTACACATTACATACATGATAAATGTGTACACATAGAAAGTCTTTCTAATCAGAAAGCACCAATTTATTCAGGAGATTAACTATCTAGGAGGAATCATTGCTGTAGCAAAGTACACTTTGGATTCCCAATATTCTGAATATTTGTCCCTACCTTGCCTCTAGATCAGGGGTCTCCAACCTTGGCAACTTTAAGACTTGTGGACTTCAACTCCCAGAGCTTTGCTGGCTGAGGAATTCTGGGAGTTGAAGTCCACGAGTCTTAAAGTTGCCAAGGTTGGAGACCCCTGACCTAGGTTACAGAAATTACCTGTCCTGGCATGTAGAGAAGTATTTTACATCTTGAAAGTGCTTTGCTTTTAAAAGAAGGAGGAAGTCTGTATGTAATGACGATGAATTTCCAAGCTAATAGGTTGTGTTTTAATTGTCTGCAATCCTGATGATTCACCACCATGCCTTCCTTCAGAAGCAACGCTATCTGCTCCACAGCTGACAGGCAACTGAGCAGAAACTGATAGCGCTATTATAACAGAATTTCTCATTGGACCATGCCAGTGGAATTCTGAAAAGCCAACTTCTGATTGGCTTTCTGATTTCTCCAGGTTATTTTGTAATTGGTCTGATTTGAAGAAGTTTGAATCGAGATGCATTTGATTATTCTGCCTTTGAACCTCCTTAACTGTGGTTTTTGGTGAATTAAGGGCTCGCTTCAGACTCGCTTCCTAAACTAAACAAAAATCCAAGAAATGATTGGATCAAAGTTTATCACGTACTTTGTAGTTGTGGAGAGGTATGTATTGGGACTATAAAACAGATGCTCAGTTAGAAGAACATAAAATTTGTTGTTGACTGAGACACCTTGAAATATCAGCAATAGCTGAACACAAGTGACTATTATATCACAGGCACAATTTTAAATTTAAAGACCTACAAATGCCAGCAATCATGACAAACCACCACGCACAAGTACATAGAGAAGCTGTTGAGATTTATAAAAGTCCCAAGAATTTGACAAGAAGAGAGTCTGTGATTAACAAAACCCAGTTTCTAGCTTTACATCACATCAAAAATAAATGAATAAACCCCACGTAGAATCTAAAGAGTGTTATGAATGTTCCAATTCTTTTGAAAATTCTTCAAATCAGACCAATTACAAATTCTCCAGGATAAAGAATCCAATTGCAGTTCAGCTTTTCAGTATTTCATTGGCGTGATCTAATGAGAGATTGGTTCTGTTACACACACAGGGGTACTATTGCTCAGTTGCCTGTGAGCTACAGAGTAGATTGCTTTCCCTCTGAAAATGCTGGCCACGGATGCTGGAAAGAAACATCTGGATGTCAGTTAATTAGACCACCGTCGGTTAGCCTGGAAGTTCATCATTGGATGGGCCCTACATCAATATAATACTGAATGTCTTTGCATTTACAGTTCAGTGGGGATTACCGACCATTTCAGCTGCTGGTGTGATTGGGATGCTCAGTGCTGTGGTTGCTAGTATCATTGAATCCATCGGTGACTATTACGCCTGTGCCAGATTATCTTGTGCTCCTCCACCACCCATCCATGCAATCAACAGGTGAGCCTCCAGGGGTGGGCCAAAGCAGAATTAAATGTTGATTCCCTTTGATGGTTCCAATATTATTTCAGTGCCAAGATCAAACTCATTTTCTGATTAAAAATAAATTGACATATTTTTCTTTTTGACACAGGGGCATTTTCATAGAAGGCCTTTCCTGTGTATTAGATGGAGTGTTTGGCACCGGAAATGGGTCGACTTCTTCTAGTCCTAACATTGGAGTTTTGGGAATTACAAAGGTATTTGACATGAACTAAGCAAGCAAAATTCATCGGCTTCTCAGTGTTCTTGAGAGCATAAACTGTTCGTGTATCGTGCTGAGCCCCAAGTTGCTTAATCATGGTTCCCTGAATAGATTACAGCTGGCTGAAGTCATGCAACACCCTAGGCAAATGTCTCTTTCTCGCCTAAAGGTTCTTGCTCAGGCGCACAGTTGAACGAGTGCGATGTTAGCACATCCTTGGAATGCAGGGCTGCGGCTTGCATATTTGGAGATGTGATTAGATTCCTTTGGAATGTTCAGCTACGGGAAATTTGATTTTAAAAAAAATTGATATAAATTCTGAGCATTGATTGGAATGGAGGAGGGCTGATAAACGGCTTAACCTCCCCCCCCCAAAGGAATATGAAACGCAATAGTCATTATGAAGGAAATGTGAAGTTTCCAAAAGATGCCCTAATTAATTCATGAGTCATGAGCCGAACTTCAAAAGAAATACAGTCATTTATTAGGAGCACCATTTCGGCAATATTCGGATGCAGTTAGAACTAATCCCACGTTCCCCTATGACCCTGTCTCTCCCCCTCCTCTCTGGCCATGTCATAAATCACATTCTCCAATTAACCACTTTGGCTGGCTGTGAAATCCAACACCCTCCTTCTGATTGCGGTCAGGAAGAATGTATGGAATGCAGCTTCAGTTAGGGAAATCAATCAGCTCTATCAGTTCTCCCTCCCTCCTGCTCATGGCAACTTGAAAGCTTTGCAAGTTGACAGGAAAGTAGTTAATGAACACCTTGTTAAATGGAATTTGATTATGAAAATGTTTCAGAACCCTTGTTCAGACAAAGCAAAGCAAAAAAAGAGAGCCAGTGATACTCCAAAGAGCCACGGAGCCAAACCAGATCTCATGTGGCAGACTTGTGTCTGCCTTGATTCGATGGAGCACGGGTGTCAAACTCTCATTTCATTGAGGGCCGCATCAGGATTGTGTTTGGCCTTGCTGGGGTGGGCGTGGCCAGGGTGGGCGTGGCCAGTTCGACATCACTTGTGTTGGGGGCGCCTGTGGCAGCCCAAGTGCTCTGCCAGTGAAAATAGGCTCCAGAACTCCATTTTCAGCTGCGATGGCCTCCTGCAACCCTCTGCCAGCGAAAATGGGGCTCCAGAGACTCTCCCAAGCTCCATTTTCACTGGCAGAGGCATCGTGGGCTGGTCCTTCGCTGTTTCCCGCAGGCCAGATCTAAGCACCCCACGAGCCTTCAGTTTGACACCCCCTGCTACATAGGTTTTATGGGCCTGTTATATAATTCTGAGCACAGCCGATCCCACGCGTGGAAATGTCAAATCTACCTGACTGCTACATTTTACCCTGCAGTCCTGCAACCTTTCGTAAAGGAAGGCTTAATTTTTTTTTATTTTTTAAAAAAGCCATTGAGAAGTAGGCTAAGTACAGGTAGGACAGGGGTTTGTGATTTAAATTGTAGTTCATGCAATTCTAAATCCTCACAATTAGGTCTACAAGGATGTAGGTCAGGGGTCGGCAACCTTAAACATTCAAAGAGCTGCAAAGGTCCTAACCGGAAGCCCCCGTTCAATTTTGGAGCTGACCAGAAGTCCAGTTCCCCCACCCGCAGCAGAGGGATGAAAGAGCCACATGCGGCTCCAGAGCTGCGGGTTGCCGACCCCTGATGTAGGTTGGCCTATAACTACTCCTTCCCCCTCCCCTAGGTGGGGCTTTGCTTTGGCAGTCCAGGCTCAAACGTTGCCATCTACTGTATTTATTTCTTTTGAGTATTAAAGGAGAAAAATGTTTTTTTTGGGGGGGGGGGCGGAAAGCATGATATGGACTGATTTCTGTTCCCATGGCCTAATTATATTTATATTAAGTGACAGGATATCCAGAGAAGCATTTGTATTTGATAATTGTGTTACTACGTCGATGGGCAGGCATGTAGCATCCTATAGCTATGTCAAAAATATTAATTGTTGATAGCCACAAATAAGCAGATTACATTGTGGCTTAACCACTGTATTTGTGTAACAAAACTGCATTCTTGTCATTCTTCCTTAGCCTAATCCAGCCACTAAAAGAGAATTCACAGGAGAAAATAATTGGACTGCTTTTTAATTGGTGTCCTATCAATCAAACTCAGAAGGGAGTGGAGTTGTTTAAGCCATTGTTGCTTCAATCCTCTGACACACACACCTGTTTTTGAGTTGCCTTCTTGGCAAGCCGAAGACATGATAAAGCTTGTATATTTTGTGGTTCTTGCATGAAGCAGATTGTAGCCCTTAAAGAAAGATTTGTTAGTAGCATCTGCTTTGTCACATTAATATATTTATAACGGTAAATAATGCTAAGATTTGATCAAATCAATGGCAATATTATCTTTGCTGCACAAATCTGTTTTGCAACCGCATAAGGTGTTTAATTTGTAACCGTATTTTTTTAAAATTTATATAAAATTTATATAATTTTTCTCGTATTCTAAAGCAAAACAAAATATTTCACACAAACATAGATATATAGTGGAAAATGTATTTTTGGTACTTCCTGTTCTGAAATAAGGACCCCAAAAGCTTAAAACAAGCTTTTCTTTTGTATAAACTAATTGGAGTGCTCGGTATCTTTAACAAAATGTTTTCCCTGAGGGTTAAGGTAGCTTTTCTAATATCGCACAATTTTTATTTGAGCGTCTGTTAGTAACATTAAGTAGCAAATCCATAGGTTCCATATTTAAAAAAGAATAGCATTTAAAAATGACTTTAAGTTTCAGTAGTAACCAGTAGCCTGCTAGGTTTTACATACAATATTATATGTCACGTCATTCCAGAATGATGTCATGTTTACATATGGCCAGAGAGCGTCTTTTCTGCTTTCAAGGCTCTCCATCTCCAGCATCTCCCCATGGCCACCACAGTGGGCCTTATTTTGCTTTTATTTTTAATCATTTCCTCCAAAAGATTTTCAAGCTCTGTCACGGAGCGCAAATCTGATACCAGTTGCTGTCGGAATATTGTTTTTTTATTCTTCCCACATGAATGTTTTACAGGTTGGAAGCCGACGAGTTATTCAGTACGGTGCTGCTTTCATGCTGCTACTTGGAACAGTTGGCAAATTCAGTGCGCTGTTTGCATCTCTTCCAGATCCAGTGCTGGGAGCTCTGTTTTGTACTCTCTTTGGTAAGTGATTATCACTCTGTTGTGTTTGTGTGAATTGTGCTTTTAATATCCCCTTTTTGAAGGAATTCTGGACCATCTTAAACTCCTTTTCTCATTAACTTCTCTTAGTAGGGGATCTTGGTAATGGTTAGATGTGCAGACTTCAGCTCTTAATTCCCTAACCAGAAAGCAGTTGAAGTCGACACGTTGTAAAGTTGCCACGGTTGAGAAACTCTGGTTTAGAATCAACTCAGGCTAGCAGAGAGCTCAGTGCCTGTAAGGATACATGTGAATCATGGAGTGCTGGAGCTGCATTTTCTTTAAACAAAGCTCTGAATCCTATGAAATAATCCCCAGAGTGTTTTTATATCATAGCGTGTAATGATTACATAATCCTTTTAAAAATATAATGCTCTGTATCAAGATTTCGGGTTTTTAGTCCATATGTCATTTCGTTGACATATAAAGTACGTTGTGTTATGATTCCCATTTTCCAAGTAGCCAGACAATTTTTCAAGGCCATATTTTAAAATAACTTGGAGGCTGTTGTACAAATATGAATAATTTGGAAATCCTGTCCCTTTCTTATTTAGGAATGATCACTGCAGTTGGACTTTCAAACCTGCAATTCATTGATCTGAACTCTTCACGGAACCTTTTTGTTCTTGGATTTTCTATCTTCTTTGGGCTGGTGCTCCCAAGTTATCTTCGGCAAAACCCACTTTTTACAGGTAAGCGTAATCTATATCTATATCTTCTTAGCTACTCATGTATGCTCAAATACCTTTCAATTAAAATAAGAAATTGGCTTACAACCAGTCACTTAGCAATCGTTCAAATTTAGAAGACACTGAAGACCATGAGTTATGGCCCAGTCCTCCCACTTACAACCATCACAGTGTCCCCACGATCATGTGATTGTTATTACTAGGTTGATTGCAGTGTCCCAGGTCATGTGTTCACCACTTCCAACCTTTCCAGCTGGGTTCTGAGAAGCAAAGTCAACTTTGTGATTTGCTTAATGACCATGGCTTAAAATGATTGTAAAATTGGGCCTGTGATGTCCCTGTAGTAATATTCTGAATCATGTACTCACACAAGGTATGTGGGAAAAGACTTTTCCAGTAGTTCAGCTTGCGCTCTTATCACCCTAGAGCAATGTTTTTCAATCTTGATGACTGTGGAATTCCGAGAATTGAAGTCCACGCATCTTCCAGGTTAAACAACACTCCCCTAGACTGCAGCTGTTCACCAGGGAACTGGGACGATCAGTTAATTAACTTTTTAAATGCAGATTAAGATCGGCTCGGTCTACTTAAAGCAGCTTTCCCAAACAGTGTTCTCTGCAGCTAAGGATTTTGGAGCTCCAAAGATCTGGAAGGCTCCCCAGTTGGCTTAGCTTCAGTCTAGTTTATCAGCCCTAATTCCTTCCCTGTGCACCGCATTTAATAAAAAATAGGTTTTAAATCTGGGCTGTCTTCCAAATTGAAATAGTTTCTGTTTTTCATCCTGTTTGACCTGCAGGGAAAACTGGTTTAGTCCAGCTTTTCTCAAGTTGTCATCCTCCAGATGCTTGAGACATCTGATACAGCCTACTGGTTTTGGCTATAAGAAATTGCCTTCTTTTTTTCCCAAATTCCTCACAGAGGCATCTTTCTAATTAATTAGACAGTTAATTAGCCATCTGCTTAAAAGTCACAGCTAATCAAATTAATAATTACCTGACCAATCTGGTTGCCCATGTTCATTCAAGAATCTGAACATAGGAGGCCAGAGCCTACGGGCAACTTTCCATCTCTTTCTCTCTCTCTCTCTCTCCCTCCCTCCCTCTCTCTAAAAAACAAAAACACAGATGTGAGAAAAGAGGGAGAGGAACAGTCACACACCAAGAAAGAGTCAAAAACCAAGACACGAGGAGAAGCAGTGCGAGCAAGAGAAGGACAGGCCAAACAGAGGGCAGAGAGAGGGAGCATTTTCAATAGACCAACCTTGAGTTGACTGGGGAAATAGCTCCGTCATCTTGATAAAACACAATTTTATAAGCCCTGCAGAAGAATGCTAGGGAGGGCTGGACACCAACTCCATGGGCCCTTCCACGCTTTTAGTCTTTGACTTGCCGAGAAATAGTAGGATGCTGGGGGCTTCGTCCAATCCTTCAGGATATTTTCAGCGAAAGGGAAATTCTCCCCCAACTTCTAGGTCATTCTATTGGCTGATTCTGTTGGTTGGCTGGTTAGTAGACCTTAAGTGTCAAAGATGGGCTGAAGTCCATCATTATCCAAGAGCCGCGAGGGCAACCAAGCTTCCACCTCTCTTGTCCTGAGCAGTTGAAGAGAACTCTTCCCCTCTTCTGACCTTTCCGAAAGATTTTCAAGTGAGATCTCCTTTTCCCCTGAGATCTCACCCTTCCCCAAAGTAGACGAATGGAGATACCACCGTTTCCCCTTGCAGGCGAGGAATTAAGCGGCAGGAGGTTCACCGTTGACCGGTGGGGACAATGGCTGCTACTGGGCAAGCTGTGGATTCCAGCACTGAACGTTTCAATAGGGAGAAGTTCTGTAGGAACTCAACCACGCTCTGCAACTTGGGCTGGGCAGGAGGGACCTGGATGTCCTTGTGTTTCTATGGAGCTGCTCATTCTCCGTCTTGGCACCTTGTCCCAGCTTGCCTTCCTCTCTATGTTGCATCTGTTCGGATTCTGACAGACGCCGTTTCCCATCTTCTACCCTTTCAGGAATCGACAGCATTGATCAAGTCCTCAACGTCTTGCTGACTACCGCTATGTTCGTTGGTGGCTGTGTGGCGTTTATTTTAGATAACACCATTCCAGGTAGGTCGCCCAGCGTGCTCTTTTCTTTCTGCCCTGCTTCCCTTTCATCCTGAGGAGGCCCTCATGCTCAAGGAGAACATCCCCGTCATCAGCGCTCGTTAGCGAGGGTCTCCATCCACCAGGATATTCTGCTATTTCATCGAAAGAAATGAAGGAATGTCATACAGCTGAGGTTGTATGACATTCCTTCATTTCTTTCGATGAAATATCGACTGAAATTTCACTGTTTTTTGAAGTGGCGCTTGTAGAAGGGAACCTGCGTGGCTATGCTTGCCCGTTGCTTGTGTGGTCCAATACTGGGCCATGAGGTTAGGGGCCCCTGTTATGGGACATAATACATTCAATTAAGATAAAGCCAGTGGTGAAATCTGAGCCAGCTTACTCCCGGTTCGCTGGCTGCGCATGTGCACTTTGCACCACGCACCAAATGCGAGGTGCACGCACGTGTGTGCAGTGCACACCAAGAGGAGGCATGGGGGAAGTAGAAAATGCGCGCAAGAAAGTGATCAGCTGTGGCGTGCGATCTTTTTTTTTTTTTACTTTTAAAAGCATTTTTTTTTACAACCTATTCAGCCAAATAGGTTGTTAAAAAAAAAAATGCTTTTAAAAGATTAAAAAAAAGGCTCTGATGATTGCGCTGTGATCGTCAGAGTCTTTTTTTTTTTACTTTTAAAAGCAAAAAAGCAAAACCTTCTGCGCATGTGCAGAGGGTACAAAACACATTACTTCTTGGTTAAAACTAGGAAGTAATAACAACCAGGCGGATGGGCAGAGCCTCCCGCTGTGATTGCTACTGGTTCTCCGAAGCACCCGCCACGGCGATCCGGTCCAAACCGGGAGCATTTCACCCCTGGATAAAGCCATCATAAAATCTCCCATTCTATGGAGCCATAGAATTGCAACGGGAGAGCTGTTGTCCTTCGCTACCTAAGGAAGCTAACCGTCTTAAGTGTTTCCGGGGTGGCTGCGGTGGGATCATCCCAGGGGGGTCCTTGACATTTCTCTGCTCCCAGGAATGGGAGTGGGCTTTGCCGTTGGAGCCGGGAGGAAGTTATCACCATCGTTGACTGGGCTGGGTTTTACCTGGACTGCTGGGGGGGTCCCCTTCGTTCAGCCACCCCTTTTTGTTTTTTTAACGGCTGTGAGATGGGCCGCCCTTTGAATTGCACAAATTAGAAATAAAACCCACAAGAGTCTTTTGGCTTCCATCAGAATGACACAGAAAGCAGTGTCACTCAGGACGTCATTCATCAAAGTTTTTAATCACGGGGCCAAATTTATATATATCTTTTTAATTGTATTTTAATATTTGTAGTTTATGGTTTTACTTGGCTGTTCACTGCCCTGAGTCCTCAGGGAGAAGGGCGGTATACAAATTTAAAAATAAATAAATAAATAAATAAATAAATAAATAAATAAATAAGTAAGTAAGTAAGTAAGTAAGTAAGTAAGTAAGTAAGTAAGTAAATAAATAAATAAAATGTCAAAAGCAGTGACGGTCCTTTGCCACCCTGTCGCTGGGATGGGGGGTGGGGATTTTTGTCTTATTTTATGGGAAAGGAACAACCAGGCAGCTCGGGGGGAGGAGGGGTTTCCTGTGGGCTGCATGGAGAGAAGGTCATCTTCTCGGTCCTGCTTCTGCTTTGGGCCTGGGGCGTCCAAAGCCGGGCGGAGAGTCCTCTTGCAAACCTCCCTGCTGGCACATGATTGTGGGAAGCAGGACCAGCAGCTCATCTCCCACCCACCCCAAAAATAATCCCAATTTCAGCCACGCGCGGAGGAAGCCCCCCCAAACGAGCTTGTTCCTTTCTTGTTCACACCTTGTTGTTCTGCCTCCCTTTTGCAAAACGAAGGCAGCCCCGAGGAAAGAGGCATCCGGAAATGGAAGAAGGGCTCAGGCAAGGGCGGGAAGTCCCTGGAAGGCCTGGAAAGCTACGACTTGCCTTTCGGCATGGAGTTCATCAAGAAGTACAGGTGCTTCAGCTTCCTGCCCATCAGCCCCACCTTCCTGGGCTACAGCTGGAAAGGCTTCCGGAAAGGCAGCAACTGCGGGGCTTCAGAGGACGATTCGGAGGCCACCGTATAGCCCCGGCTGGACCTCGGTCTCCCAGCTGTCGTAACAGACCCTTTGTGCAGTTTCTGGCTACTTTACTGTGTTGTATTGTATTGTATTTTTATTTTTATTATTATTTTGTATATTTGCATTTTTAAATTCTGGAACTTAAGAGCCGAGGCAGGTGATTTATTTTTATTATTATTTTTTTTTAAAAAAGCAGCTTTCCCTATTGTAGATGGCAAGAGCAATCTGTAATGTCTCTCTACAGTTATATTTTGTGGGCATTCGGAAGAAGAAGAAGAAGAAAAAAAAGAATCCTTGGGGGATTAGATGCTTTTATATTGGGCAAAACTGCTTTTCCTTTTGAAACAACCCCGATAAAATGGTTCCATGGCCTGCACCTAGCAGCCCTCAGGCAGGCCGAATTTATCCTGTTTGCAGGTTCTACATTCCATTTATTTTTAAGCCTGCATCACCTTAACCCAAACCCTGCACAAGTCATTGGTATTCTGTATATAAACTGTTGCCACAGAGCCTAATACGGTAAATCAGGACCAGTGGCGGGGAGGGGGTGGGGGTATTTCCAGGGTAGGTGGGGGAGGCAACCGGCCAGAATTTGCTCCCATGACCAGTTAGAAGGTTGCAGGAACATTGCAAGCCTCAGAAGAAAGGGGTGCATGGCAGTGGGAGAGGGAAACTTCACCCCCTTTTTTGACTTTCCCCTTCCCAGCTGTATTACAGCACAAAAATTAAGATTCCGGATGAGTGAAATCTGGCTGGCTGGTCTCGGACTGCGGCCGCCTGTTCAAAACTTTGGAAGTTGGGATTGTTTTTCTCTGCCACGCCCTCCGGTTCTTAAACCAAGCAGCACTTTCAATGTTCTCCAGTGGATCGTGGAGGCTTTGCCCTGAATGCAGGAAGAGAGAGCCAGGGACCCACCTGCTCCCTGTGGTGGAGAAGGGGCCGAGGGGGCTGCCATCAGGTTGCTTTTCGTTACCCTGACAGCAGTGAGGCTGCACAGCACGACAAGTTTGATTCCCTTAAAAAGGTTTTGGGGTGCGGAGAGGCAGCCCTGTGATGGTTCCACAAGCCCCCCTTTTTCCCCCTGGGATGCGGTGGGCACTCCCAACTCTTGGGTGCTCTGGGACCCTTCTTGGGCCTTGCTACTGAAATGCCTCGCAGCTTTACTAAGAGATTCATCGCCTACGGTACAAGTTGGTTTCGTACGATAATAATACTATTTATTAAGCGCTTGAGTTGTAAAACAGTCCCTTTGTCTCCAGGCCTCTCCATTTTCAGACGTTTTTGTCAACCCCCCAAAGCGAGAGGCAGGTGGCATTGCCTTTTCCCACGCTCTTTTTCCCCCAAATGGAACCCAGGGTCCCTTACGAGGGGAGGAGAGACGCTATGCATGGCACTGCTGTCTGCCAAACAGTTTTAACGGGTATCGGGGTGTCTCCGTGGGGCCCCATTCAGTCTCTTCGTGTTGTGGGGTGTTTTTTTTTTCCCCTCCCCCCCTGAACTGATCTTGGCTCGGATATTGTGCAGCTGTTGAAACCCTTGTAAGAATTTATTCCTATTTAATGTTCTCACTATAACAGCTTAGTTTGTAGATACAGGTGAGTTAGCTTTCCTTGCTCTTCCCCCCCCCAAAGGTAGCACCCAAATTGTTCCCTTTTTTTTTTAAGAAAAGGAAAAGGAAAAAAAAAAAGTTGCAGGAAGATTTGTCAGAGAGGCATTACGGGATTTTAAGGCCAGTACGCTCTGACCAGCTGCTCACGAATGTCATTGTGGTTGATGGCAAATTCTGCAGGTGGTTGCTGGTTGGCTGCTGAAGGATGGCTAGTAGAGGGGAGGCCCAAGCGGCTGTCCGAAGGGCACCAGGGGCTTGAGGGGTGCAGAACAGAAACTGGAGGTCAGTGGAGGGTAGCCGTTTCCTGCCATTTCTTTAGTTCCCATCCAGGAGCTTTTCTTTCCTCTGATACTTTCTTCGAGAGCTTTCGGTACTTTGCATCTTTAGAATCAAGCCTGCAAGAAGGCCTCTCTTAATTATTTTTTTTTTAAAATCAGAATTCATGCTCTGTTCTTTGAAAACAGGACCTCCCTTGGCTTGGAGGGATATATGACACTAAGGCCTTCCTCTGCAGGAAATTCCCTTGCGTTCATCTGCACCTCTTTCCGAAAAAAGCTTCATTACGATCCCACTACAAAGCTGCCATCCTGGGCATATTTACGTAAGGAGTTAACACAACTGAGTTTAGCCCCAAGTTTTGAATTAGTTTAGAACAGGGGTCCCCAAACGTGGCAGCTTTAAGACTTGTGGACTTTAACTCCCAGCTGTCAACTTGCAAAGCTTTCAAATTGCCATGAGCAGGAGGGAGGGAGAACTGATAGAGCTGATTGATTTCCCTAACTGAAGTGCATTCCATACATTCTTCCTGACCGCAATCAGAAGGAGGGTGTTGGATTTCACGGCCAGCCAAAGTGGTTCATTGGAGAATGTGATTTATGACATGGCCAGAGAGGAGGGGGAGAGACAGGGTTATAGGGGAACATAAATCTATGTGGGATTAGTTCTAACTGCATCCAAAACTTCACACCAGCATAGCTAGCTGAAGAATTCTGGGAGTTGAAGTCCACAAGTCTTAAAGCTGCCAAGTTCGAAGACCTCTGGTTTAGAAGGACCAAGCTGTGTGTTTAGTTTCCCCCCGTTATATTTAGGTGAACCAAAGAAAGAAAAAGAAAGGAAGGAAGGAAGGAAGGAAGGAAGGAAAGAAAGAAAGAACTCCTGCCCTGTGTTTGGTGGTGGTTGTAATATTGTAAAATGCCAAAGCCCCTTCAGTTTAGGTGCATTACAGAAGCAAAAGAAAGTTGTACGGCCAGAATATTGGAAGAATGTAATATATTCTGATTTGGCCCCTAGTCTCTCTCTCTCTCTCTCTTTTTTTCTCTTCTGCTTTGATGCTTTGCTAAAGCAAACCCCAAATGACCCTGACTGTGAAACAGTGCTGTCTATCTCTCACCTTTGCACATTTGTTTCCACACGCTTAGCCAAGAGTAAAAGTGCGTAGCAAATAACACATGCAGCTACCGCTGGTGTGTTACCTGTATTTTGAGCAACTGTGGCACACCGCAAACCTTAGTTTACCCGATTCCAATCAGATGCAATGATGATCTGAGTGCCTATTTGTACATTAGACAGAAGCAAGGAAGGAGCAACTCCGTTAGATTCATTCCTCCTGTTACAAAACACAAGGTCTTGCTTTCCTGAGGCTTCCTCATCCAGAATGTGGTGCTGATGCCTAGAAATGGTATCTTAATCTTACCTAATGCGGCTGTAGTAGCTGCGTCAGCAGGGCTGCAAGGTGAGGGACATGATTTATAGTGACTTAATCTGATTTGGTAAACGATGCAATCATGAAATTCATTGAGGGAAGGAAGCCAGGCCCTCCTGAATAGCTGATTTTACTGTAAGAAGGCATTCTGTTTACCCTACAAAAGTAGCTAGGAAATGGGCCTGTCCATCTGCCGTGGAGCTTCCCTTCCTTAAGATTTGGAAGGGCTCCGTGGCCATAATATTGAAGCCACTGAGATCCCAAATTCCCAGGAGGTTCAGTGTTTCTGCAGCTGTAAGAACGAAAAGAAACCGAATGTCAGTCCTCAAGAAACTTGGTTTGATTTTTTTTTTTTTTTTAATGTAAGCTCTTTTGGGGAGAGTTGGTAGCTGAATTGCGGAGTACGTGGCTGGAAGTGGCTCCTGTCCATGAAAGGGGGAGGCGGCTGCAGGAATCTCAGCCTGGGGAAGGATTTTTTTCCTGCATCTTTTCCTTTGTTGCATGGATCTGAGCTGCTTCTCGGTGGGCTGTGTCTCAAGCAGAGCATAAGCGTCAAGACAGGAATGCCCAAATCCGTTTACTTAGGAGAGAGCCTGAAATCAATGAATATTCCTTGGAATGAGGGGTGGGATGTGGGTGCAGGGGAGGGGGGGCGGTTTAAAATGCGTCTGTGTATTTTAGCTGGAAAAAAAAGTAAAAGCTAGACACTTTAAATTGTGTCTTTGTGCATAGCTATCTGGCTTTCAGCCGTCGGAGTGAGAGAATATTGTGTACAGAGAAATATGTAAGGGAAAGGGAAATTTATTTCATTTAAATTAAAAGAAATATTAAGGAACACTGCTATGTCACGTCGAAGATGTAAAGACAAATATTCAGAACAAAATAATTTGAAAAACTTTGTTTTTTTTTTAAATATGATGACTTTTTTTGTTGTTAAATTAAGTATTTTGAAAAGAAAAGATGTTTGAATGTGTTTTATAAAACGATGCCTCTTAAATTTATATTTAATTGTTAATTTTATCCATGAGTAACAAAAACGTATTAATCAGAATAATCTGTATCAGGGGGAAAAAAAATGGTTTTTAAATTCACAGTTGGTTTTACACCGTTTAATACTGACTTTCAACGTGACAACTTTGTACATGAGCATTGCAGTATTTTTGTTTCCATAAGCTTAAAAAACAAAAAAAAAAAAACAAATAAAACCAATATCCAACAAGTGACATTTCCACCCAGGATAATAACTACCTGACTTCCTGGGTGGGAGTGATATATATATGATTGTCATGACAGTGTCATGTGATGAATTTATTTCATTGACAAAATTGCTAGCAATTGTGTATACTTTGTTTACCCATGTTTATACAGTGTCCTTCAAAGAAGAGGCAAGGTCCTCCAGAGAAGACTTGCAACAAAAACTTTGGAGCCCAGAGCTGGTCCAGACACAAAGCATGTGTGACCATCTCAGGTAGCTATTTTTGAACCTGACTCCCATTCAGGGTAGAGAATCCTGGCCAAGCAGGAACAGCCAGAGTCCTCCTAATAAGCCGGCCTCATTTGGAGAGAGTGAGCTCAGCTCCCATCGAGTCCATGGGGCGTGTGTTAGGAACACAGCCCAATGGATTGGACCCCATCTTAATGAGCCCCATCTTATTTGGGGGACTTCCCACCTCAAGTATCCAGATGTCTTGTGCCAACTCTGTTGATTAATTAAAAAAAAAAAAAAAGTTAAGCAGATGCAAAGGTTAAGCAGTTAGACCAAAACAGATCAACATCTTGCTGGTGGCCCAGATCCCTCTTTAAGCTTCGATCATCTCTCTCTAACTAATGCTGGTATAAATGTCAGGCTGTTTCCATGTTACAGCTTAAATGTTGGGCAACCCCAGGTCCTCGAGGCCTTGGCCTTTTCTGTTGTTTCTGAGCTCCCCTTTGCTTTCACCCTGTTAGCGGTGGGTTACATTCCTAGGGGGAAGAAACGGGGACCCGTTCAGAGCAGAAATGGGTCGTTTAGACCAGGGGTCTCCAACCTTGGCAACTTTTAAGACTTGTGGACTTCAACTCCCAGAATTCCTCAGCCAGCAGAATTCTGGGAGTTGAAGTCCACAAAGTTGCCAAGGTTGGAGACCCCTGGTTTAGAGCAGTGTATATCCTGCATACCGGCTGGGGAAATCTGGGAGTTGAAGTCTTAAAAGTCTCGTGAGAAACCCTGGTTTAGATCCTTGGTAGAAACTGACCCATCTTACCTGCTAAAAAACAATATTTTGTATTCATGGGCTCTCTTGAATTGGTGGCTAGGCTGTTCGCATCCGCGTGTAAATTTGGTTCATCCTGAACGTATTTTTAAATAGCTATCAGGATCTCCCAGAGAGTTCGTTTTTTCAGAGGTAACTCTTACCTCTCCCAGACGTTTTTCCCCAGGAGGCTTTCTTGGTCTTAAAGAGCTTTCCACAAGCTCGGCCAAGCTCAGAAACTTCTAGAGTAACTATACTCTGTCGTGTTTGTCCCAGGGTCTCCAGAGCCCTTCCAAAAATCACAGGGGAGAAAAGAATTAAATAAAAATCAGAGGAGTTCCCATCGATATTAGCTTTCCTTTAACTGTCATTCAATAAAATTGGTTCTCGGGCCCCAATCCATTTTGGAAGTGAAATCCTTGGCATTCCACTCCCACTCCAAGGCCTGGTTAAACCAAACCCCAAAGTAGTTGGGGACCCCCAACGTTTAGCTGTAAAGCGGATAACCATCGCTTGCCATTCGATGTGCGTTTGCATTCCAAAGCGACCCAGTTCATCTCGGGGTGTACGCTTCGAGATAAGCCAGCGCAAAAGGAGCTTCTTATTTTGTTTGTGTGGGATTTTTTTTCCCCCCAGTGGCCTCCTTGAACAATATATCCAGTCCTTAAAACCTCCAGAAGGTGGTCTTAGAAAATGGGGGCTTGTGATGGTCCCTGTTGCCTATCTAGAGCAGGGGTCTCCAACCTTGGCCACTTTAAGCCTGGAGGACTTCAGGAGAATTCTGGGAGTTGAAGTCCTCCAGGCTTAAACTGGCCAAGTTTGGAGACCCCTGCTCTAGAGAACCTCTCTGGGAAGCTTCTTAACCAGGCTGGACAGAGATTAGCCAACCTATTAAGGGATTTGCCTTTTGCAGTTCAGTCCCTTCGTCCTTTGCCCCGCGAGGAGTCCGCCAGTATTTTGCTTCTGCCCATCGGTCTCCGCCATTGCCAGGCCGGCTTGCTTTGAAGTATTGAGAATTCATCTCCAGCTCTATCCAAAGCACTCCTGCTCGGTTATTATGATTTCATTTGTGGCTGTGATTAGTCATCCATACCTATTTGGTAGCCGAAAATGGAATGACCTCGTGTTATCGTCCAGCATCTGTTCAAGTAGTAGACCATCTTGCTGCTGATTGAAACTTAGAGTGCATTCCCCAACCCCACCCCAACCCCTGTTCATCACAACTTTTGCTGTAACAAACTCTTAACTGTTTGTTTAGACAGTGGGACTCTCTCTCTCTCTCTCTCTTTTCATGAGTTTTCTGTGAATGACCTTAGCTACACAATCTCCTGTTAAATACCAAGTTGGGTTTTTTTCTTGGAGATGTGTAGTCCTTTTATTATTGAGATTTTTATGGGTTTTGTTCTGTTTTTTTTTTTTCCTAACAATTGCTTTATTAAACGTTAAAATATTTAAAAAATATGTAATATTTGGACCAGATGTTGTGAATAATAGTAGATAAAAGCTATTTTATTCTGTATTTTTAAAAGCTGTTCGGTATAAATAAAAGTTGACATAGATGCAACTTTGTAACTGGATTGTGGTGATAATTTTGCAAGTACATAAAACTCGACACTGGAGCCCACCAGTTGCCTTATTGTCCCAAAACTGCTGAGAAAAAAAAAAATTGCCGACAAGCCTTAACATTTTAGACCCACCCAGTACTGACAACTCAGAGGGCTGAAAAAGAGATGTTGGCTACGCTTCTACTCCTGATCGATAAAAAAGTGTAAAAAGTTCCTCCGAAAGAGATTTGAAAAGCAAATTGTTTTTTCCTGAGCAAAAGATGGACAGCTGGTACTGTATATAAATATAAATATGTTATATAAATATGTTTAGCAGTAGCACAGTGCTAAAGCATGGCTATGTATTGAATAAACCACAGTTAGATGGATTGACATAACGCATTAAGACAAAACCAGCCAATAACTTGATAAAGGAGTGTGAAACCCCACCTAGTGGGGCAAATTGTGTGTGTGTTTGTGTGTTTGTGTGTGTTTTTAAGTAGGTCATCCTTGAGTTGATTACATGGTTACAACAATTCCATTTACTTGGCAGTCATCGGCAGGACCTAAGCCGGGAAGGTCTCCAAATTTGGCCACTTGAAGACTTGTGGACTTCTGGAATTCCTCAGACACCCTGCTGGCTGAGGGATTCTGGGAGTTGAAGTTCACAAATCTTAAAAAGTGGCCAAGTTTGGAGATCCATGGCCTAGACCTGGGTATTTCTCGGCCGCAATATTTCCTCCGAGCAAACATTCTTTCCAGATAACCTTCTGACTGCAGCACCTTGGACAGCTACTGTACATCTAGAGGCCGCAGCAATTCCAGTTGCCTTCCCAACGTGGCACGCTCTCCATGTGTTGGGACTTCCTTCCCAGAATTCCACCCTAATTGCCAAAATTTATCTGGGGGGTTCTGAAATTTTGCAGCCCCCATCAAATCTGGAGAAGGCCAGTCTTCTCCAGCCTCTCTAGGAGTCTCTGGAGGCTGGGTACAGCAAAAAAGTCACTTCCTGTGGCTGGCTGAGGAATTCTGGGAGCTGAAGTCCACAAGTCTTAAAGTTGCCAAGGTTGGAGACCCCTGGTCTAGAAGTCAGTCCATTAAAAGCCTTGGTAGTACAGTGGACTAAAGCACACTGTTATTAACATCTGCTGCTTGCAGTTACTGCAGGTTCGAATCTCGCCAGGTTCAAGGTCGACTCAGCCTTCCATCCTTTCAAAGGTAGGTAAAATGAGGACCCAGTTTGTGGGGGCAATAAACTGACTTTGTATGAATATACAAAAGTATGAAGGCTATTGCTTAACGCATTGTAAGGCGCCCTGAGTCTCCGGAGAAGGGCGGCATATAAATTAAAGCAAAAAA
This sequence comes from Pantherophis guttatus, assembly GCF_029531705.1. Next base: position 955,294 of record NW_026844095.1, on the reverse strand, counting down.
ACAAACAAACCAAGAACAACAAAGCTGTGAGGCCCAGAGAGTTGGATTTGCAGAATCATGTGCTACCCTTGGATAAATCTCAGCCCGCAGGAAGCCTTGGCACAGTTGATTTCTGAGCGTTTTTGCAGAGAAACTGAGAAATAGCAGCTCACCCACCCACCCACTCATCCTTTGCTTCATAGGTCAGTGGCGATTGGAGTGTGTGCAAATTGAATGATTCCTCCATCACCTTGAATTAAACATGTGCAAAATGTGAGTTTCCTCAGCTGGAAAATACATTACTTCAACTCAACCCAATTCACCCCCTTCCCTTTTTCGGCCCCCCTTTTTCAGGGACTCTGTTATATGCTGCACATTTACACATAATAATTGAGTTTTAGCGGCACCCATCCCGCTGTCCTTGCGCCTGACTGTTATGTGTTTTGCATTTGACATGAATTGTTGAATAGTGAAGTACAGGGACTAGTATCTTGGTTTGCAAGGTGAGTCCCTAGACCCGTGATGGCGAACCTATGGCACGCGTGCCACAGGTGGCACGCAGAGCCATATTAGTGGGCACGCCAGCTCAGCTCTGGGGCGCATGCGCGGGCCAGCCAGCTGATTTTTGGGCCTTCTGGGCCCACCAGAAGTAGGGAAACAGGCTGTTTCCTGCCTCTGGAGGGCCTGGGAGGGGTGGGGAAGGCCCGTTTTTCTTTCTTACCTGGCTCCAAATCCTCTCTATGCATCTGGGAAGGGTGAAAACAGCCTTTCCCACTCCCTTGGAGGCCCTACGGAGGCTGAAAGGGCCCATTTCCTGACTCCTGGTGGGACAGGAAGTGATGTTTTTTGTTGTCCCCAGCCTCTAGAGACTCCTAGAGAGGCTTCTAGAGACTCCTAGAGAGGCTTCTAGAGGCTGGGGACAGCAAAAAATGTCTTCAAAGAGAAACCATGGAAGTCCAGTTGCCTCTCGAAAAAAATACCTTTGGGACAACCATGACCTGGATGACTGAGAATCTTGGTAGGCATTTGGATGAAAGATTAATCTCTGAAGAGAACGAATGGAGCAGGATATAAGGACGAATGTGGTGGTCGGAGTGAGAAGAAAGATGTTTGCAGGGCTGCGATGCGAAGAAATACTGCAAAAAGAGGGCAAGAGATGAATATTGCATGAAGGGCATCGTGAGGAAAACAGTCGCGAAGAATGTGTCCGAAGAGAGCGAGGAAGCGTTAAAATTTAAAGGCAGAGAAAATGCAGAACAATTTTGATGGGAAGTTTTAAAAATGGTTCTGAAAGCGGCTGCAGAGAGTTAAAACAAGGAACCTCCGGCCGAGAGAAATGGAATTGAAAACAAAAGCGATGAGAACGGAAAGGGGAAAATTGACTGTACACCGCCTTGAGTCCTACGGGAGAAAGGCGGTATAGAAATATAATAAATAAATAAATAAATAAAATGCCCGAACGTCTCTCTTTGAGAGATTTGCAAAGGCCTGGTGTGTGCGTGGCTTGTTTAAGAGTGGAGATGAGTGGAAAGGAATCCTGTAAACTTGCACACCCAAGTGAGAAACAACGGAAAGGGAAGAATGGATGTTGTGGAGAGCGTTGGAAAAATGATCAGGCTGCAGGTGCGAATGAGATCATTGGAGAAGGTGTAAACGGGTGTAGTTTACTTATGGGACGGCTTGGCATAGTTCTTCCTTTCACAGGTGTGCTGCTATTGTTGCCCATTCAAAGGCAAAGGAAACAAGAGGGAGCGCAAAAACGACAGAGGGATCGGTTTGTTAAGCCGACCTGGAAGGATTTGGCAGAATTAGGAGAGCAAACCTGGGAACTGCAGTGCCGCTCGGTACCCAGCAGGGGGCGAACGGAACAGATTTTTATTTTTTCCCCCCCTTAATTTTGAAAGTTTTAAAGTATGAGAAATTGTCCTTCGGCTGATTTAGAGAAAGCATAAGAAAGCAGGTGTGCGACATAAAATACTGGAATTGAATTTAAGAGGTACATGATGCAGTTCAAGCAGGCGAGGAGTAAATGGCATAGTAACGAAGCAATGGTGAATGATTCAGTTGTAAGCAGAGGGTAAGAGAAAGACGGCTGATCATCTCCCTTTGCTCGCTGAATGTATTTGTAGATAAATATAGGAGGAAATTCGAGGGAGGGGCATGTTTTTGGGGAGGGGGCAGCTCCCTGCCCCCAGTAGATATTTGGTGCACGTTGGGAGTGGGCCAGCCTGCCTACGAGGCGGGGGACCTCGGCCCCAGGGTGACGGGGTTGGGACATGGTGGGATTGTCTATCGGCGGAGCTCACCACATGGCTCGGCCGGGCCCCTTCGTTGCGTTGCCCAGTGCAGTTGGGCCAAACTTATCTCAGACAAGCTCCTAGGAGCAGCACATGACATGCCCTTGCCACAGGAACAGGAAGCTCAAGTTCAAGGCCCAGGAGAGGGTGCTGTCGGCCAGACAGTGTCAGCTGGCGACCCCCAGGGAGAGAGCTTTCTTTCACACCCGCTCTTTGGAATCAACTCCTTCTGGAGCTCCGGGTGGCCCACAACCTTCGTTCTTTCCGCCGTGGGCTGAAAACTTGGCTATTTCACCTGGCCGCCTTGGACTGATGGGGGTTTTAATCTGGGTTTTATTGAATTTCTTCATTTTAACGTGGACTTCTGTTTTAATGGTTTGTCTGTCCTGTTTTAATTGTTGTGAGCCGCCCCGAGTCCTGTGGAGATAGGGTGGCATACAAGTCCCAACAAATAAATAAATAAATAAATGGCACTCACTCTCCACTCCATGCGGTCAGCTACTCAGGACTTCAAACCCATGTGGTCCTGTCCGCCATTAAAGCATCCCTCCAAGCAGCCTCCATGTTTCCAGGGTCTTTCTCCCCACTTGGAACTGAACCCAGATGGACATGCCTTCCAATGTAACCTTGCAAAAAAAATATACAGTGATTACACCTGGGTGTGCCTCTTGCCTGGACTACCTCACAAGGCTGGCTTGAATCTCACAAGTTTCCCACTCTCTTCCAAAGAGAGTCAGAAGACACACACATACACACACAAGCCTTGGAGTTTTAGCAACGGCCTCCAATCCCCAGGGGACTCTCCTATCCATCAAGCGCCAGTGTTGTTGCAACAGCAGCCGCAGCCAGATGTACCGAGGCCAATTTCCAGAATGTCATGATACAAAGCAGCACAACAGCAGAGATAAGAGTTTGCCCGGCAACTCTTCCAAGGTCGCTCCGACATGCCATTAGGGCAGGTGATTGATTGCCACGCTCCCTTCCATTCAGTCTAGACTAGAAACATAGAATCGCTGGATGGAATAAGAACCTCGGTTTAACTCTGCAGCAGAAAAGAAGTTTTAAGTGGACAACTCGCGAATTCCAATGAGTTGGAATTTAAATGAGGCCAATTTATAAAAGACCATTTATGCTGGCAAAATGGGTTGAAACTTGACAATTTGGGGTGCATGTTTGTTCACAGTTTGGAGGGCTGTTCTTCCTTTTATGAATTTTGAGAACCTGAGTAATAATTGTCGTTGAATGTTAAGTCCGTATCATGCCAGGAAGAATATGGAGTGGAATATTAATGAATGAAAGACTGCAGTGGTTTTGTCTCACAGGAAAAATAAACACAGGTTATACATAAATAAAATGCCGAACCCTAAAACAAATAGATGCATTTGTTTATTATTGTGGTAGAGTGTTTACCAAAGACCGGAGAACCAAGGGAGAAATTTTAAGATGCACAAATCTGTTCAAAAAGGGATTGGAAATGTGCACATTCTGTTGTGAGAAATGATTGTCAAAAGATGCAAAAATTGATGCGTTTCTGCTACTTTGTTAATGTGTGGAAGAGTTTGTTACGTCCGTGAGAAAGATGAAATAAAGTTTAGTAGAGGAAAATAAACATTAAGAAACGTGTGCGGTACAGCAAAGCGATTTTGAAGGAGCCAAATGAGGGGGGAAGGTTGATGCTTTCAAACTTTGGTATTGAAAAACACTCCGGAGAAGGTTGTAGACAGCCTAGGAAACAAGCTGAATAAAGTGTGCAGCGGTTGCCAAAAAAACCAACGCAGTTCTAGTCTGCATAAACAGAGTCACATGAAGGGTTAATACCACTTTATAATGCCTTAGTAAGGCCACACGTGGAATCCTGCATCCAGTTATGGTCACCACGAATGATGTAAAAAAGATGTGGAGACTTTAGAAAGAGTGCAGAGAAGAGCAACAAAGAGGATTAGGGGACTGGAGGCTAAAACATAGGAAGAACGGTTGCAGGAACTGAGTAGGTCTAGTTTAATGAAAAGAAGGACTAGGAGAGACACGATAGCAGTGTTCCAATATCTCAGGAGCTGCCCCAAAGAAGAGGGAGTCAAGCTATTCTCCAAAGCCCCTGAGGGTAGGACAAGAAGCAACGGGTGGAAACTAATCCAGGAGAGAAGCAACTTAGAACTAAGGAGAAATTTCCTGACAGTGAGAACAATTAATCAGTGGAACAACTTGCCTCCAGAAGTTGTGAATGCTCCAACACTGGAAGATTTTAAGAAGATGTTGGATAATCATTTGTCTGAAGTGGTGTGGGGTTTCCTGCCTAAGCAGGGGGTTGGACTAGAAGACCTCCAAGGTCCCTTCCAACTCTGTTATTTTATTCTATTCTAAATCAACCTGAATAAATCAACCCAGATTTCATCCTGGAGGCCCAGACGATCAGGCTCGCATTGTCCAGCTTTAGACACCTTGTGTGAAGTCTCAGCTCTCTGGAGAAGGCTCCGGTGGTGGGAAGGATGGAAGGAAAGAGGAGAGGAGAACAACCAGCAGCCGGTGCATGGATTCGGTTATCGTGACGATGGAGGCACCCTTGGAGATGCGGATTGTCACAGAGAAGGTCCATCTATAAATTATGCAAGGCTTGGGGAGACTTCCTAAGAAGCTGCTTCGAATTGCCTTTCAGAAGTCATAATGATTTCGCTCGCCCCTTTGCAAGCCGTGACAATAGAAGAAACTTGCCCAAATAGAGTTAGGTGAATATTTAATATTATGCGGCCCAGAGGAAGCACAATTAATTACAATCAGAAAAGCAACCCTTCTGTGGGAAGAAAAAAATAAGCAAAGGATTTTTGTGGCAGGCAATTAGATACTTGATACCAAGGGCAGACTGCAAGCCCGAGAAAGATTTCTGGACGTTTTACAAAAATGCACGTCTCCGTTTCCAAGACGTGCAAAATTCACATCACGACTTGAACCCCGGAGAAGAAAAAGGAGCACAGAAATCTCCTCCTTCCTGGGGATATTTTGAACTCTTGTTCTTTTGGAGCAGAAGGTCATAAGTCACTTTTTTCAGTAACTTTGAACAGTCACTAAACGAAGTCAAGCCTGTATACCCTGCCTTTTCATCACGAGCAAAAGGCAGCATTATGCAGTTCTTCCTCCCTTCGTCCTTCACAACAACCGTGTGGAGTAGGCCGGGTGGAGAGAGAGCAACTGGCTTCAAGTCCCTGACAGAGTTTCCATGCCTAATAGAACACCTGAACTCAGGTGTCCCATGACAGAACTTTCACCTCTTCGCCTACCTAGGTTTTTTTTTAACTACATTTTAGCTGATGTGCTGTGCAAAGCCGATCCCTGTCATTTATTGGCTTGAAATAATTTTGTTTTTAAGCGTCTCTGTTGTGCGTCACTCAGAGTTACACAAAGAAACTTGCTAAATAACTAAATAAGTGCCTTCCGCCGTGCCCTTAAAACTTTCCTTTTCCAGCAAGCCGGGCTGGCCTAACAAATCTTTTCAATGATTTTAAATTTGTTTGTCTTTTTAAACTTTGGGCCAAATTGAGATATTTTCTTTTAATCTGTTCTTAATGTATTTATTATGTTTTTTTATTTGGCTGTACACCGCCCTGAGTCCCTAAGGAGAAGGGCGGTATATAAATTTGAAGTAAAGTAAAGTGGATCAGCGTGTATAAATCAGCAGCCCCCAACCTTTTGGGCCCTGGGGACCAGTTCTGTGGAAAGAGGTTTTTTTTTGTGGACTGGAGCAGGCGTGGTTTTGCATGCTGCCTGCATCGCACGGATGGGGCTTCGATTGTTTGCACCACCCCATTTCTGGCATGCCGTGGATCGGTGCCAGTGCACGAACTGGGGGGTTGGAATTGAAATTGGCTCGAGTAATTGAGTAAAAACTGGATTAAACTTGCAAGACTGAGGATTGGCTTCCCTAGGGGGACCAGCCCAGGAGCTAGTGATGAACATAAACATATTTATATTTATTTGGATTTATATACCGCCCTTCTCCCGAAGGACTCAGGGCGGTGAACAGCCCAGATAAAACACATACAATATAAAATTAAAAAAAAACAATTAAAACGTATTAAACCATTTGGCCCATTACTAATTAAAAAGTACCCCATTTTAAAAAGCAAATTAAAATTAAGCTGTGATCGCACAGCTACCTTAACAGAACCGGACAGATCCAAAAGGGCAGACCTCCCACCTTTTACAAAGTGAGGACTGCTGTGGGTGTGAATGTGTGGGGGTCCTTTCTGAGCCTCTTTCTCCAGCCACAGGGCAGCCAATGGCAAAGCATCTCCCAAATCTTGCCAAGGGAAGTGCAAGCCAGGCAGGGGGTCCAGCAGTCAAACCTCACAAAGCCCCCTCCCCCAAAACAAAACTGCTAGGGGTGGGTGGGAAAGAAACCCCCCCTAAGAGCCCTGGAGGTCTTTAGCCAAAGGAGGAAGAGGTCAACCCTCCTGGAGATGCCAGCCTACCAGTTCTGCCCCCCCACCCCCCATGGCACCTGGGGAGTGGGGTAGGGGGCTGCCCAGTTTCTCGGGAGTGGGGAGGGGGAGGCAAAGGGTCTCTTCCCTCTCCTTCAAGCTGCCTTTCTTCCAAAACGGAGGGGGAGGTGTATTTGGGGGGGGGAGGCTGCCCTGATGGAGGAGGGGGAGTGAGCTGGTGGCCCCCCTTCCTTTACCAGGGACCAGCCCCCCAACAGCAGCCCCACCGCCCCCAGCCCGCGCCACCACCGCCAATGAGCAAGGCAGGCGCGGCTATTGGCAGGCTGGGCGGAGGAGGGGAGGGAGGGGAGGGGAGGGGCGTGAGGCTGGGAAGGAGGGAGGGAAGGGGGCGATCCTCCGCTTGATCGGACCCGGCCGCCGCCCGCGCAGGACCAAGGATCGCGGCTTGCAGCCCGGACCGTCCGTTCCTCCGCTTCCCCGGTAACCGCTTGGCTCTGTCTGGGCTTGGGAGCGCATCCTCCAGGGGCTGGAAGTGGGGAGGGGGGGGAGACGGTGCTAGGAGCCCCCCCAAGACCCCCAAGACCCCCAGGCCGGTTGGCCGCCCACCTCCTGCGCCCCTGCCCGCCTGCCCGTCCGATCCGCGGCATCCCCAAGGTTGCGCTGCGCCCCCGAACCCGGCCAGGATGCTCCAACAGCGCCCCGCTGCCCGGAGAGCCCCGGAGGGTCTAGTGGTTGGAGCCCCGGGGGTCTTCCCGCCCGCTTTCCTCCCCAGAAGCCCGGAGAAGCGCTCCGTCGGCTCCAGGCCAGGGATGGAGAATTGGGGGGATGCAGAGTCTCAAGCGCGAGCTGGGTACCACTTGGGTACCACTCTTCCATCTCTCTCCCTGGGGGGGGGGGGCTCCGGGGGGGGGGGGGGGGGGGGGGGGGGGGACCCCGAGGTGCGATTCCCGAGGAGAGTGGCCCGACTTTGCCCGGGTTTGCGAACTCCGGCTTCGAGGGACGCGTTCAGACGTTTGGTTTTCGCGGAAAAAAAAAGAAAAGAAAGAAAAGAAAAGAATCTGGGCTTGTTGAAAAGAAAAAGCGAGCTCAGAGGTGGTGCGAACTGAAGTTGAGTTGAGCAGCCAAGAAAGGGGGAGGGTGGGGTGATGGGGGGGGGGACAGAGGGGGGGGGGGCTCTTTTCTTTGGGGGGGTTGGTGGACCTGAATCTCTCCTCTGCCCCAGGGATTTTTTGCTGCCTTGGAAGCCCAGATTTAGACCAGGGGTGAAATCCAGCAGGTTCTGACAGGTTCTGGAGAACCGGTAGCGGAAATTTTAAATAAATTTTAAACTATGGGCCAAATTTAATTATTTTAAATCTATTTTTTAATCGTACTTATGTATAAATGTTTTTTATTCTGGCTGTTCACCGCCCTGAGTCCGAAAGGAGAAGGGTGGTATAGAAATTCGAATAATAAATAAAATAAATAAATACATTTGCAAATATCACCTCTGGCTGGCCCCAGGAGGGGAGGGAATGGGGATTTTGCAGTATCCTTCCCCTGCCATGCCCATCAAGCCACACCACCCCCACCAAGCCACACCCACAGAACCAGTAGTAAAAAAAAATTGGATTTTTTAGACCTTCCCCGATTGGGCTCTTGGTCAAGTTTGCTGATCTCAGGAGGAGCCCCAAGAAGTGTGGGGGAAGGAAGGAAGGGGAAAAGAGGAAGCTGGGCTGGCACTGGCGGGCAACTGCAAGGCTTGCCTTTCTCGCACTGGCTGTCGGGGGGTAGTAAGTAAGACGTGGTGGTGTCACTTCCTCTTGCAGACACCCGTCCACGCTGGTGGTGCAAGAATCATTTGGAGCGCACTGGGAGCCTTGTATTTCCACAGGAGCCTTGCAGGTGAAATGCGTAAAGACCCTCCTTCCTTCCTTCCTTCCTTCCTTCCTTCCTTCCTTCCTTCCTTCCTTCCTTCCTTCCTTCCTTCCTTCCTGTGGGTTGTTGTTAAATGAACAAACAGGAGTTGTAGTCGTGAACGAATGGAGAGCAGCAGCAACAGGACGCTAGGCATGGCGGTACTTGATAATAACTTCAGGCGTCCTGTATTTATTTCCCTCCTAATTTGTTCTATTTCCATTCGATTTTTGACCCAAAGGTAGAAGTTTCCTTCTGATGCTAGGCAGGTGGTTCTCGACTTACAACACTTTCGTGTTTAGTGACCGTTCAAAGTTACAACGGCACCGAAAAAAGGGGACTTACGGCCGTGTTTCACAGTTATGACCTTTGCAGCGTTCCCACGATCATGTGATCACAATTCAGACAACTGCTTCATACTTAACGTCTGTCTTGGGGCCGTGCCGTCCCCTTTTGCGACCATCCGGCAAGCAAAGTCAGTGGGGAAGCCAGATTCACTTAACAACCGGATTACTAACCTATTCACTTAACAACGGGAGAAGGGGAGTATAAAAATTTAAATAAATAAATAAATTTATTTGTTTATGGCCTAATTTTCTCCCCTTTTCTTTTGAATTCTTTTACATTGAAATTTTAATCTGTTTTAAATGATTGGGATTTTTAATTGTCTCGGGCTAAATTATTTAATCTGGTTTTAATGATGTTTCTAACTTTTGTATCTATGTATTTTATTCTGTGCCTGTTCACCGCCCTGAGTCCTTCGGGAGTAGGGCGGTATATAAATCTAATAATAAATAAATAAATAAATAAATAAATAAATAAATAAATAAATAAATAAATAAATAAATAAATAAATAAATAAATAAATAAATAAAATGGGGCAAAACTCACTTAACAAATGTTTCACTAAAGAACAGAAACGTTGGACTCACTTGTGGTCGTAAGTCGAGGACTACCTGTACTAGCTGTTGTTTCTCTTAAGGCTTCATCTTCTGGTTTTGCTTTAAAATAGTTGGGTTAAAAAAAATTGGAAATGTTTGTTTTGCTGGAGTTTTACCTCGATAACTGTTGTGTTTTGCGGGCAGCTGATCTGCAGCCTTGTATTTCACCAAGTTACCTTCTAGAACAGAGGTCTTCAAACTTGGCAGCATAGCTGGCTGGAGAATTCCAGGAGTTGAAATCCACAAGTCTTAAAGCTGCCAAGTTTGAAGACCTCTGTTCTTCAGTCTTTATATTATTATATCTTTGTTCGCCACTCTTTATATTATTAACTTGCTCCATCTCTGAATATTGAAAGTATCAATCAAAAGATCAGATCTTCGGCACGGAATATGGGGAATTTCCAATTAAGATGCAGCACATCTGCGAGATTCCCGATCGGGGAAGATTGTTATAGTTCCTTAACCAATTTGCAAATTTATTTCCAAACTCCGAAGGCCTCTTGAATTGGGGGAATTACTGCTGGTTCAAACTGCTGCTTTTCTGTTTCCTTAAGTTGTTTCAACAACATCTTACTCACAGACCCTTCTAATATTCAGGAAGCTTTGAACTGCTGCATCAGGAAATGCCTCCCCGGCTTACATCTGTTGCAGAAAAGGAGGCAAACAGCTTGCACATCCCCATTGTTAAGCATAAGGGATATAGGAATTGTGTAGAACTGGGGCCTCCAAACTTGGCAACTTTAAGACTTGTGGACTTCAACTCCCAGAATCCCCCATGTGGCCTGAGCCATTGCTGATCATGAAAGAAAGGAAAGGCTTTGCATACAAACCAGGGGTGAAATCCAGCAGGTTCTGGCGAACTGGTGGCGGAAATTTTGAGCAGTTTGGAGAACTGGGAAATATCACCTCTGGCTGGTCCCAGAGTGGGGTGGAAATGGAGATTTTGCAGTATCCTTCCCCCAGGAGTGGAGAGGGAATGGAGATTTTGCAATATCCTTCCTCCAGGAGTGGGAAGGGAATGGAGATTTTGCAGTATCCTTCCCCTGGAGTGGGGTGGAAATGGAGATTTTGCAATATCCTTCCCCCAGGAATGGAGAGGGAATGGAGATTTTGCAGTATCCTTCCCCCAGGAATGGAGAGGGAATGGAGATTTTGCAATATCCTTCCTCCAGGAGTGGGAAGGGAATGGAGATTTTGCAGTATCCTTCCCCCAGGAATGGAGAGGGAATGGAGATTTTGCAATATCCTTCCCCCAGGAATAGGGAGGGAATGGGGATTTTGCAGTATCCTTCCCCCAGGAGTGGGGAGGGAATGGAGATTTTGCAATATCCTTCTCCCAGGAGTAGAGAGGGAATGGGGATTTTGCAGTATCCTTCCCCTGCCATGCCCACCAAGCCACGCCAACAGAACCAGTAGTAAAAAAAAAAAATAGATTTCACCACTGATACAAACGGAGTCCAGATGGAGATCTGGCAGCTCCCGATGGGCTCAGAAAATTGCTAGGTATCAGAACGATCATCAGGTTAGTTCAGAATCCCGTAGTAAATCTCTAGGAACCAGAATTTTAGTTGATTTAGCAGGAAGGACAATGAAACGGTACCTCCTTTAAATTAGAAAGAAAGGGAAAAAAAAAAACACATACATACACACTTGAGCAAGAGGTGCCAGAAGTACTCTGGATTTAGTCCGAAAGGATTTGTAAACCTTCTTCTGGTTCCAATCCCAAATTCCTGAGTGGAGAGATACCATGTTTGTTCATTCTGGGCGAAGGCCTGTGTCTCCAGCCCCGCTTCGCACATGGTTTCCGTTGTCTCTCCTCGAGAAGTTATTGAAAACAAAGTAGATCTGTTCGACTTCGCTTCCTCCCATTCTTGGCATGGGACTAAATGGAAAGATGGAGTAAATGGGATTTTATTTTACGACCCTGGGAATCGAGAAGGCTTGAGCGTGATCCAAACCAAACGAAGGGAATTTAGTGTTCCGAAGTGTTAATATTTATGCTGATGACAAAAGCAAATTGGTTAAACGATTTTGGGGAAGAGTGGAGTTTTTTAAAATCATAAATTATAACTTCACACGGTGCTAGGGAAGGTTTTGATAAATGCAACAATTAAACAAGTTCTGTCGTTTGGTTTTGTTCAGGGATAATCCAGGCCATTCTGTAGTTGCTAAATATTTATTGAACAAAGGCAGAACAAAGCAAAAACAGTCAAAAACACAACAAACGCCTCATTTTTAAGTTATCTTTTTCAAGCCTCTTTCTTGGTTCGGAAAGTGAAGTTGGCAGCAAGCCAGTTCTTCAGTTGACCACACTGTGTTCTGGACGACTCTGACAATATTTGACCTAGAGTGATATCAGTGGGTGTTTACTGGCTAATTATTGGAAAATATTTAACTAGTTATTTGGCCCTTCGGTCCAGAGATCAGCCTGATTTTGTCCTGAAATGCTTTGGAGTCCGCAAAAATCCTTTTCCAGTTTTATCTTCCAAGTTTTTCCTTCTTGCTCTTTTCCAAGATAGATTAGCAGCAGGGTCTGTAGGACGGATTAAAAAAAAAAAAGTCAAGATGGCCGCTGTGTGAACATGTGATCCCAGCCACGCCTACAAGGGGGCGGGGTTTTGCGACTGTTATCTTGCCTTTTTTTCCCCCCCTCCCACTCCCTTTGCAAAAAAACCTAGGATCATTTTCACGGAATCGTCTTCTGTGTCTGCAGAGTTATAGAGTGGAAGGAAGAGTGGATCTAAATTAATAAAGCAAATATGGAATGCGGGTTGAGCTAAAACGAACGACAGTTCATTTAATGACCGCTTAAAGTTACAACAGCCATGCAAAAAAGTGAACCGGCAAATACCACCTCTGGCTGGCCCCAGAATGGGATGGGAATGGGGATTTTGCAGTATCCTTCCCCCAGGAGTGGGGTGGGAATGGGGGTTTTGCAGTATCCTTCCCCTGCCACGCCCACCAAGCCACGCCCACAGAACCGGTAGTAAAAAAATGTGGATTTCACCACTGGTTTAAAGTCTGCAGAGGGCGTGAAAGGAAGGGAAGATCCACTTTTGCTGGGGAATCGATTATCGGGAGGTTATTTCCCCAGTCTGCTTCTCCAGGGATGAGTAGACTGGAGAGCATGTGTTTGTGAGGAAGGCTATTGGCTGGGCACGATGGGATTTGTGGTCCGACACCTGTGGAGGGTTTCACATGGAGGAAAACTTGCTCGGGGTTTTGTTTCCGGCGGGAAACGACATCTTAAGCAATCAGTTAAAAGTTGCATCTCTCCCTTGAGAAATAGGGTTTCTGTAGATAGTCGAGAAAAAGCTGTCGGAACAAAAAATATTAAAAAAAAAATACCAATTTAATCTTGCTGCCATTTTCACGTGAGCAGCAGCTGCTGTTGTGCAAGGCAGGCGGGCGATTTTTTCTCAGGCAGGAAATGGCTTTAAAGTTATTTCTAATTTAGCTGGCAGCTTTGGAGACTCCGTTGGCCCCAAGAGCGATGGTCTGAATTGGAAGCAAAAGCGTTGTTTGGGCCTGCTGCTCCGGGCCATGTTGGTGACCACGATTTGTGGCTTCCAAATTTAACTATCTCTGTATGAAGAACGGGATCCTTTCTTCCTCTGGGTCGGGCCCCTTCCGTGCACCTGCTTTTCACCACCACAGATGAATGGCGGTTTCGGTGCCGTGGGGGCCGTGCCCAGATGTGAATGTGATGCTGGCAGTGGGTAATAGCAGGAGGCCGTAGTAATTTATGGTGAAAGGCTGAAATGTCGAATGCAAAACAAATAGGGGATTTACGTAAGCAGGAAAAGAAAACTTAAGAAGTTAATAATATGAACGTCTGCTCATGGGATGGCGGTTAGACCTGAGTCTCCCTGAAGTAAGCAAACCGAGCAAATGAGGGCAACTCTCCTAGATTAACAGATTAACAGAGTTGGAAGGGACCTTGTAGGTCATCTAGTCCAACCCCCTCAACCCAAGCAGGAGATTCTACACCATTTCTGACAAATGGCAGTTCTTGAAAGCCTCCAGGGATGAAGCTCTCACAACTTCTGAAGGCAACTTCTGATCCATGGGTTGATTGCTCTCACTGTCAGAAAATTTCTCCTTATTTCCAGGTTGAATCTCTCCTTGTTCAGTTTCCATCCATTATTCCTTGTCTGGCCTTCAGATGCTTTGGAGAACAGCTTGACCCCCTTCCTCCTCTCTGTGGCAGCCCCTCAAATATTGGAAGACTGATATCCTGTCTCCCCTGGTCCTTCTCTTCACTAGACCAGCCATGCCCAGTTCCTGCAACCGTTCATCGTAGGTTTTAGCCTCCAGTCCCCTAATCCTCTTCGTTGCTCTAGATATTTAGATATTGCAATCTAGATATTGCACTAGACATTTCCAGTGTCAACCCTTTAATGTAGACCAGACTATTCTTTACTGAGATAGGCTACAATAATAGTTTTGCAAGCTTGTCTATTCCTTCCCTCCCCTTCCCTCCTTGTAATTAAATTCTCCAAACCTCTGAATTTAGCATAAAAATCTGTAACGAGGTCATGGCTGTCCTTTGGGACTGAATGTAGCATGTTTCTTCTGCTCCTAACGGCCTCTGAATTCCTTCTCCAAGGTCTCCTCCTTGGCTCCTTACGTCTAGAGCAGAGGTCTTCAAACTTGGCAGCTTTAAGACTTGTGGACTTCAACTCCCAGAATTCTTCAGCAGGCTGGAGAATTCTGGGAGTTGAAGTCCACAAGTCTTAAAGCTGCCTAGTTTGAAGACCTCTGCTCTAGAGATTGCTCCACTAGTGAGAAGAACCTGCTCTCCAAAGGCTTACCATGGATGTTGGTCATAGTCATCTCAAAGGCTTCCATGGGAATAATCAGGAACCTGCTTCTCTATAGATCCAGCTCCAGGGCTTAGTGCTTTGTCTCTCTCCCAAGGCTCATCATCATCTTCATCAAAATGGTGACTGAGTGGCTACAACAACTTAAGTTCAAAGCGATGCTCTTGTTCCAGACGAAGCAGTGAAGAAGTGGGTCAAAGATCCTCCTGTAAGGCTGAATTGGCAGATTCCTTATCAAGCCTCTTCAGAGCCCAAGGCCAAATTCTGGTTGAAAAAAAGAGCATTTCACCCACAGCAAGAACACAAAACTATCTTCTGAAAAATTTAAATCGAATGTTTAGTGTTCTGCTAGACAGAAAATTGTGCTCTCTAAAGCAAATTCTCCTTTGTCCAAATTCAGTTCTTCTTTCCTCCATTCCTCCTTTCCTCCCTCTCTCCCCTTCCTCCTCCTCTTCTTTTTTTTTTAAAAATAAGGCTCTTTAGATCTTTGGCATCCCTGACCTGCTCAGGGTGAGGACAGTTGGGTGGGGGGTTGGACTAGATGACCTACAGGGTCCTTTCCAACTTTGTTAATCTGTAATCTATAATCCACCAAGAATTCCTTTTTGTCGAGAGATGTAGCCCAGGACGGTGACTGGTCCTCACAAGATACGTTAGCTTAAATTTCCTGGTCAACCATTTTCCATGCAAATGCCTCATAATGTCATTATATTTACAATATTTGTTTTTTTAAAAATTTTTATTAATAAATTCCTTCACCAATACACAAATGAAATATGCAATCCTGCCACCATGGTATAATGTGATTACATTGTCCATAAATATAAAGTCATTCCTTTATACATACATACTTGCATCCTATATATACATCATCATATATCTATTCCATCCCACCTTTTCTGGACCCAATCGTACCATAATTTCCAACTGTTATAAAATTCTGAATCTTTTTTTTTACCATGGATCAATCTAGTTAATCTGTCTGATTCCGCACACTCATTAATTTTATATATTATTTTCAAATCCTTCGGTAAGTATTGATTTTTCCACTCCTGCGCATAACGCTAATCTCGCTGCAGTAATAATGTGAATCAACAAGAACCATATATCTGATTTAACAGTCAAAGGTTTTGCCCCCAACAGGAAAATCTCGGGCCTTAATTCCAAATTAATCTGTGTAATTTCCAAAATCCATTGCCGTATTTATTTACAATATTTACAATATTGTAATAAATATTTATGTATTTATGTTTTTTACTTTGGCTGTACACCGCCATGGGTCCTTCGGGAGAAGGGCGGTCTATAAATTTAATAATAAATAAATAAATAAATAAATAAACAAACAAACAAATAAATAAATATTTGGAAAACTCCCTGGTGACCTTCCTGGGCCTTTCCTCTCGAAGGGGAGGGCTCCAGCATCTCAACAGAACGATCAATAGATAGCTGGGCACAGGAATTCCCCGTTTGGAATGAATGTTAAAACATTCTGGGGGGAAAAAAATTCCACTTTTCCGTTTTTTTTAAGTGTACGATAACTTGAGAGGTCTGAGAGGCGGAGAACTTTGTGAACTCAGCTTGCGTGGTTAGCTGATGATTCACAGTTTGCATTCATGCAAGCATTCATTGTCTGCAGCCTCCCATAGTTAAGAAGTAGCTCAGGACAATTATGGGGAAGTTATTTGACTTGGTGCTTTGAAGGAGGGGGAGGATCTTGAAGCAGAAACTAATCGAGCAATGTGGACTCACTAATTTAAAAAAAAACATAAACGTAAAAATAACCAAGTTTAGCTCTTGTGCCAATGTGGGCATTACATCTTTAACTTTCTTTGTGTTGTGTGAACTCAAACAAACTCCCTGATTGAATAGACCATGATTTGGTTAAATCTGGGTCTCCAAAACTTGGCAACTTTAAGACTTGTGGATTTCCATTCCCAGAATTCCCCGGCCAGTTGCCAAATTGGGAGAGCCCTGAATTAAATGAAATCTTCATTTCAAATGACAATTATGGTTTTCCCCCGACTTTTTAAAGTTTTTTATTTTTTAAACAAACAAACATTTAATACATCAATTCTCTCTTTCCTGCGACATCTCGGTGTTATCTTCCCTAATTCTTTCTTCTTCCGTAGAGTTATTATTTCTTCTTATAATAATAATGACAATTATGTTATGGGAATGTTATTTTCAATATTTTGCCTTTATATTGCAGAAAATATATTGCCTCAAAAAGGAAAGCTCCTCCGGGATTTTTTTTTCAACTCCTAGAGCCTTTCCCGAAATTTTCATATATTTATTTGAGAAAGAACGGATTATTCAACTGCTAGATCCTCGAGATTTCTGGGTTTTTAAACAATGAAAAACAAACTTCTTAGCGTTTGCCACGCCAGGGATGAGGTGTGGGCCAGTGAGATTTATGCCTACCAAACGGGTCAGAATTAGATGTTGGCGGTGAGGAATTTCACCCGCCTTCCTGCCCTTCATTAATTAGGGTTTATTAATTAAGAGGCAGATGGCACAGCGTTTGAAATTATGAGAATGACATAAATTATACAAAGCAAAGCAGAGAGAGAAAGAGGCTGTAATTTAGTCTGAATGGCATCTTCGCTGGATTTCCCAGACAAAACTTCCAGTGTTCTGTTCAGTGGCATATTGGAAGCGTCTTGTTCCATGTCAGCAAAAGCACTGTGGCGATGCCTGTTTTTAGGATGGGAGTGGAGGGGCTTGTGTGGGGGTGCCATTCTGGTGACCTTATCAACCGGCAGCCTTTGCATCGAGGGTTGAGTTAACCCTCCAGGCAGGGTGCACGACAATGAGTCAGTGCACGAATTGTTTATCTCACTGATGTGTGAACTGTCCTTGTGTTGTGTAATCAGGGTGTATCGTAGAGACCTTCCAAACTTTTGGGACTGGTGAGCAGGCAGGGTGAAAGTGTGTTTTGCAAACCCTGTTAGGGTTCCCACAGACCCAAAGGGCATATATGTCGCATCCCACGTCTCTGCTTCCTGGGTTATGAAGAAGGACGACCAGGCGGGCTGAGGCTTCTAGGGATTGTTGCCCAGGTTAGACTGGAGGTTTTGGATTAGGGGTTTCCAGCAGGGGCGGGCTTCAAAAATTTTAGCAAGGGGTTCTCTGCTCGGTTGCTGGGTGGGCGTGGCCATGGTGGGCGTGGCCTAGTCAGCCTCCTCCACCAAAGAGGAGGGGTCATTTTTACCCTCCCCGAGCTTTTTTTGAGCCTCTGGGAGGGAGAAAACGGCCTCCCCAGGCTCCGGAGGCCCTCTGGAGGCTGGAAACGGGCCCATTTCTGGCCTTCCTGAACTTCCGGTAGGCCCATTTTTCACCTTCCTCGAGCCTCTGTGTACACCCTGCACTTACCTGCATCCAAAATGGGCTGTGTGGGGACTTCTGGAAGGGGTGGGGCTGGGTGGGGAGGGGAGGGCCATCCAGGAGTGGGATTTGGGGGTTCTCCAAACTGCACAGAATCTTAGCTAGAGGTTCTCTCGAACCCCTGCGAACCCCCACCCCTGGTTTGCAGGTATAAGGACATCAGTAAGTGGAGGATACTCCTAAAGTCCAGTTTGCAAACTTGGGGAAGCCGGGATGAGCCAACCTGTCTGACCTCTCTGAAGAGATTTCATTGATGGGCCTCATTGAGTGCAGCCTTCCGTAGTTAAGACGTCGTTCAGGACAATTATGGGGAGGTTGTGGAGTCATGGACACACCATTATGGCTGTCACCTTACCTTTTGTTTTACTGTGCCTTGTTGCTGTCCTTGGAAGGTCATCTCGTTCTTGAGAAGGAATGGGCAGTCAAAGACATCTGTGAGTCTCATACCTTTTCAAGAACTCTTAATCTTACCTTGTGTCTCTTTTAGACTCAGGACAAACCCCTTGATGTTTGCAAGGAGCTTCTGCTCTCCATGCTTCCGTATTTCCCAATATTGCTGGAGACTGTTAGAAGAACAACAAGATAACAAAACAATAGGGTTGGAAGGAGCCTTGGAGGTCTTCTAGTCCAGCCCCCTGCTCAAACAGGAGACCCTGTACCATCTCAGAAGAGTGTCCAGGCTCTTCTTGAAAGCCTCCAGTGATAGAGCATCCATAACTTCTAGAGGCAAGCAGTTCCACCGGTTTATTGTTCTCACTGTTAGGAAGTTCCTCCTTAATTCCAGGTTGCTTCTCTACTTTCTACTTCTCTAGTTTCCATCCGTTGTCTATGGAGCTTCTCAGTCATCCAGGTCATGATTGTCCCAAAGGTGCTTTTTCAAGAGGCAACTAGACTTTCTGGTTTTTCTTTGAAGACTCAGAAGAAGCTTCTTGGATGAGAAGGAACGCAGCTTCAAAGAAAAACCAGAAAGTCCAGTTGCCTCTTGAAAAAGCACCTTTGGGATTTCCATCCGTTGCTTCTTGTCCTGCCTTCAGGTGCTTTGGAAAATAGCTTGACTCCTTCTCCTTTGTGGAAGCCCCTCAAATATTGGAAGCCTGCTACCGTGTTTCCCCGAAAATAAGACCCTGTCTTATATTTTTTTGAACCCCGAAATAAGCACTTGGCCTTATTTTCGGGGAGGTCTTATTATTTTGGGGTGCGAGGCTCCTCTTGCAGTGTTACCTGATTTCCAGCTCTGCATTTAGATATTTTCGGGGAGGGCTTATTTTCAGGGGAGGCTTATTTTAGCGCATGCACTCAAAAGCCCGATTGGGCTTATTATCAGGGGAGGTCTTATTTTCGGGGAAACAGGGTATCATGTCACCCCCTAATCCTTCTCTTCTCCAAACTAGCCAAACCCAAATCCTGCAGCTACGTTTTAGCCTTCCCTTCCCTAACCATCTTCTGCTTCACAGTCTCTTTCCTGGTGCTTCGGAGACATTTCCCAGCAGGGTCTTGGGGAGTCTGGTGTGGGGAGAACCCCTGGCAGATGCTGGGCTGTCTGCTGGCGAAGGACAAAGGCCTCCTCACTCGGAGGCCAAGCAGCTGCCATCCTTGCACGTGGTACGCCTGCATTTCTCACAGGGGTTTTGTGTGTGTCGCGGATAATTGTGCAACTTGGTATTCTCTTTGCAGGCCGGCCCCTTGTTCTTAAGTCCTGGGACGATGACACTGAAGGATGATTTCACGGTTGCATGCAAATGGTTTCCCAGGGATTTTGTGGCCACCAACATTGGTGTTTCCTTGGAAAAAAAAAAATAGGGTGTCTCCAGGGTGGATTTGATTTAAATCGAGTCGATTTAAATCATGATTTAAATCATTAGTAAAAAGACTTGATTTAAATCAACTTGATTTAAATCACAATTTTTAAAGAGCAACTGTCATCTCTGCTACTCTTTTGACCCGCTGTTGACTCACCGATAGTCCCAGTATTGCAGAATATACAGCCTCATGCTACGTAACGAAGCTCCATTTCATGCTGAATAAACTAAATTTTTTATTTTTTTATTTTAATTTGATTTATATGCCGCCCTTCTCCGTAGACTCAGAGCGGCTTACAGTGCGTTAAGCAATAGCCTTCATCCTTTTGTATATTTATACAAAGTCAGCTTATTGCCCCCACAAACTGGGGGGCAATTTACCTACCTTAGAAAGGATGGAAGACTGAGTCAACCTTGAGCCTTGGAGAGATTCGAACCTGCAGAAATTGCAGGCAGCTGTGTTAATAACAGGGTGCTTAGACCACTGTACTACCAAGGCTCCTATTATTTATGTATCTGAAATAGAAAACTATCTTACGATAGATTTTTACCCCAAAAGTTTTTTATTAAAATAAATTCCATTTAAATTTAAAAAAATCTGATTTAAATAAAAAAAAATCCAATTTAAATTAAAAAAATCCGATTTTTTTGATTTTTTTAAAAAAAATCATTGATTTTTATCCACCCTGGGTGCCTCGGATGCATTTTGGAATGGCTGCTGCCTGATTTTCTGCCGGCCTCCTCTAGTGTAGAGAGCAGGGAACAAGAGCCTTTGCCAGGTTCGGAATTGGAGGCTGTCCCTGAACTCAGATCTTTCCCTGAAAATCAGTGGGTCTCTCCCCCATTGTACCCAGGGGCGAAGAGGAGCTCATGCAACTGTGAGGGGAAGATGACATGATGGGGAGGGAGGGGGCTGCAGTACAGGGGGGTTGTGACATCTTCCCTTGAATGACAAATGGCATCACTTGCATCCTTTCCTCAAAGATGCGACAGAGCAGGTGATGCCTTATGTCCCTCTGAAGATGCCAGGCAGAGGAGCCCAGGGAGATGGCGAGGCCCATTGGGCCCTTTCCCATAGTGACCACTCTGTTCTTGCCTGCACCCATTTCTAAAGCCCCCCATCCACCCCCATTTATTGTGGCATCACGTTATAACTTTCCTTTGATTTGAATTCAGCCCATCCAGAATCTGCATTTTTGGAAAAAAAGCTTTGCTGCTTTTTCGAATGTTTATAGTGCTCATCGCAGAAGCAAGCCAGCAAACTCTGGGGGAAGGAAGGTCAGATTCTCCCTAAAACATCCAGAAAAAGGGCAGAGGTTTCCCAGATATTTCTGGGAACTGTCTCTTCTTTCGCGGTCTCTTGGGAGGGAGGAATCATTGTTTTGAAGGAGATAAGAGAAGGCAGAACGTTGTCCAGGCTCTGATCTGCTCTCTTCTCCCATAGATGCAAAAGGGCAGGTTTTTGCTTCCATGGGTCCAGGATCGGGAATAATGGAGTTGAAGGCCAACCCACGCGCTCAACAAGGAAAGCCGATTTATTGTAATCTGAGAACAAACATCTGGATTAACCAAAATTCTTTGCTTGGGAAAGCAAATTCCCCTATGCAGATGTCCTATGCATCTGCTAACTTATTATTATTATTATTATTATTATTATTATTATTATTATTATTATTATTTACTTTATTCATTAAACATGAAACTCAGTCAACTGAACATTCAAAAATGCATCACAAATAGCATTGACTGGTGCTAATAGTTGATATGGGTTGCTGCCAGCGTCCTAGGGATCAACCAAGGACCTTCTTAAGATGTACGATGTTCCGAGTAGCGCAGTTTTTTGCAGTTCCGCTGGTGTTATTGCAGGAAGCTGCAATTTCTTGAAGTGTTTTGTGAAATTCTTGGACATGGTACCAAGTGCCCCGATGACAATGGGTATCATTGTGACATGTTTCATCCATAGCCGTGACCAGGTCGCGATATTCCATGATTTTTTTCAGTTCTTTTTCTTCGACTCTGGCATCTCCTGGTACCGCGATGTCAATAAATTGTACGTTTCGGTTTTCGACAACTGTGATATCTGGCGTGTTGTGTTCCAAGTGACGATCCGTCTGTATTCGAAAGTCCCACAAGATCTTCACCTTCTCATTTTCTATAACTTTTTCCACTTTATCTTCCCATGACTTTTTGGATACAGGAAAGTTGTATTTTTTTACATAATGACCAGTGGATTAATTTAGCAACTCAGTCATGTCTAGCTTTGTAATCAGTTTGTGCGATTTTGCTGCATTCACATATGAAATGTGAAACAGTTTCGACTTTGTTGTTGCAAAGTCAGCAGTTTGGATTGTCGGTGGATTTTTGTATCTTTGCTTTCATGGCATTAGTTTGTAGTGCCTAATAAACTTAGTAAATAAATAAAATTAGTTTGTTGTTGTTGTTGTTATTATTATTATTATTATTATTATTATTATTATTATTATTATTGTTGTTGTTGTTGTTGTTGTTGTTGGCAAAGTCAGCCAGATGTTTAGACTGGATTTGGCATTTTTGTCCATCCGTTGACTCCACTACCAACCCAATTGGCTTCCGTACGTGGAATTTGGACTAGAGAGACCCTGTTTTTCATGGGTGTCTGGGCTCCCTTTCCTCTGGCTCTGATACCCCCTCTGATGCCCCCCTTCATCTGGAAGCATCTAGCCAGGCTCCCCAAAGGTCTGGTGGAGCCTCCTGGCCACGGCATGCGTTTTGTTGTGCTAATTTATGAGACCCGGCAGGAAGTGCAGAGTGGAGAATGCAGCTGCTTTGCTGGGGCATTGTGATATTATTAGTACTTCTGCTCCCTTTTACTCCTTTGGAAAAAACAATGTCTTTGCGGATGTAGCGCCGGCCTTACGCTGCTCGGCTTCCTGCTTTAGGGGTTTTGCAAATAAGGAGAATAAATGAATAATCATCTCTGTCTTGTGGACACCTGTGAATAATAGAAGCCAGGGAGAAGAACTACAAAGAATTGAATCAAGAATATTTCGTGAACCAGGAAGGCGTACAAGAAAGTGATTCCCCTCATCATCCTGGTTGCTCTTCTCCGCACTCTTTCTAGAGTCTCAACATCTTTTTTATAGTGTGGGGACCAAAACTCGATTCAGGATTCTAAGTGGGGTCTTACTAAGGCTTTATAGAGTGGTATTAGTGCCTCCCTTGATCTTGATTGTATCCCTCTGTTAATGCAATTTAGGATTAAAGTCCACCCATCTTAAATCTGGCAAGGCTGAGAAATCCTGGTCTGTAGAGCAAAAGCAGGTTTCAAGAGTTCACCTCTTGCCACCTGCCCATTTTAGGAATAAAAAGCTACTGCGGACACCCTACTCATCCCTTGGTCCTTAAACATCCCTCTCTTCTCCTGCACTTTTGGACTTTGCTGATCGATCAACACACACCAACCATGATTTAGGGTTTGTCACTGCATTAAGTCACTTCTGGATGCTGAGATTCTTTGCAAAGTAGATCTTTTTTTGTTGTTGTCTTCAAACCCAGGCCTGAGTTCCTGATGCAATTCCCGGGATGGAGTTTGACAGCGAGACCACCCTGGTCCCTTGCGGGCAAGACAAATTCATCTCAAAGTAAGTCATCCCCTCCGTTGTCTCTCTGTGCAAGTCTGCGGTAGGCTCATTGAGCGGATGAGGGTCTAAAGCAGGCAAGATGGCAAGCTCAAGAGAGTGAGCAAAGCTCCGCCCCTTTTTGCTCGCCTGCCAATCTTCCAGGCGTGTGCAAATGGGCGGGGCTTTAATCGTGCTGCCATGTCCATCATCTCGCCTTTTCTGAGCCCGCCCCCAGCCCCCTCCGTGCCATTAATTGGTGGGTGCATTTCCTGGGACAGAAAGAAAGGAGCGACCCATCGCAGGACTTCTAAGAAGACGGTTGGTTCCCATCAGCTGTGTGTGCAGGAGGGGGGTCAAAAAAGTCAGTGTGGCAATACAATTGAAACCCGCCTCCATTTTTTTATTTTTACACACATTGTGGGTCTCAACGCATGAAAAAGAGGACCGGGGGTTTCACTCACTCGGTTGCCTTTTTACAATTCTTTATTGGCCAAGTGTGAATTAGACACCCAAGGAATTTGTCTCTGGTGCATAAGCTCTCAGTGTACCTAAAAGCTATAAGTGATAAATCATGATCATAGTCATCCTCAAAATACATTCATCCTAAATCATAAGACACAACTCTTAGCGATAGTCATAGGATCAGAGGTGGGTTTCAGCAGGTTCTGACCAGTTCTGGAGAACCGGTAGCGGACATTTTGAGTAGTTCGGAGAACCAGTAGTAAAAATTCTGACTGGCTCCGCCCCCATCTATTCTCTGCCTCTGCAATTCTGGGCTGAATTGTGGTCATGAGTGTAGGGTTGCCTGCATTTCTGTCCTTCCTCCCCCCACTCCCTGTTTTCTTCTAATCCTTGTTTCTTCTCCCTTCTTCCAGGAATGAACTTCTGTTGCACTTGAAGACGTACAACCTGTACTACGAAGGTCAAAACTTGCAGCTTCGGCATCGAGAGGTAGGAAAAGGGACGATGTCCCCAGGCTCACAAACAGGCGAGAAATTAGGGGCAGAGGAAATTTCGCTGCATGAGTTTATAATAATACAAAAGTCGCAACAAGCATTTATTATGATACAATCATCGGAATTGAAAATATTATGGCATAAACTGGCCACAACTCGGACATGTAGAAAAATGTGCGCATGGATAAAATTTTCACCTGTCAGTTGCAAAAGGCCACACGGCTTGGATCTGCGCCTACAGGCAGTCCTCGACTTACGACAGTTCACTTAGTGACCATTCAAAGTTACAGCGGCCCTGAAAAATGCGACTGAACGGCCGTTTTTCGCCCTTACGACCTTCACAGCATCCCCGGGGTCACTTGATCGAAATTCAGACGCTGGGCAGCTGGTTCGTACTTACGACCATCGCAATGTCCCGGGTTACATGATCCCCTTTGAGACCTACTGACAAGCAAAGTCATCTATCTATCATATTATCTATAATCTATCTATAATCTATCACCATCTATCTTCATCTATCTATCATCTATCTATAATCTATCATCCATCCATCATCTATCATTATCTATAATCTATCTATCATCTATCTATCATCTATCTATCATCTATCTATCTATCATCTATCTATCATCTATCATCTATCATCTATCATCTATCTATCTATCATCTATCTATCATCTATCATCCATCCGTCATCTATCTATCATCTATCTATAATCTATCATCATCTATCATCCATCTATCATCTATCTATCATCTATCATTATCTATAATCTATAATCTATCATCCATCCATCATCATCTATCTATCATATTATCTATAATCTATCTATAATCTATCATCCATCTATCATCTATCTATCATCTATCATCTATCTATAATCTATCATCTATCATTATCTATAATCTATCTATCATCTATCATCCATCCATCATCTATCATCTATCTATCAGCTATCATCTATCATTCATCTATCCTCTATCCTCTATCAATCTATCAACCTAATTACCTGTATACATATATATGGGGATAGATATGTACATCCTTGATCTTTTGGAAACTAAGACAAGAGGAAATGGGGGGCTCCCTCAGCTGTCCGGTCCGGCTCCTCCCCCTCTGGCCGGCCAGGCTCTGCTCTTGGCTGAGGGTCTCTTGCTCTTCCCCCCACGCAGGAAGAAGGTGAGTTCATTGTGGAGGGGTCCTTGAACATCTCCTGGGGTCTCTGCCGGCCCATCCGCCTCCAGATGCAGGACGACAACCAGCGCCTGCGCCCCCTCCTTCCTCCTCCTCCTGGCACTCTGGCTGCAACTTGGGCGCCCACGGGTCAGTACACCTGCGTGCACCGTCTCATTAGTCATGGCTTGTGCCCCAAAACAAAGGCTAATGACAGGTTGCTGGTAAAGGTCTGCCCCTCCCCCGCCACTTCTGACGGCTCCTTTGTTCAGAGGGGAAATGTGAAGGAGCAGCTGTTCTCTGCCCCAGACCCCCCCCGCTCTGAATGGGCTTTTCTCAGGGGTGAAGGGACTCGGATAGCTTGCTGTGGGGTGGGGAGGAGAGGATTCAGGACTTTGGGGAGGACAGGAAGCCCCTTTGGAACTCTGGCCCCCTGACACGCCCCCCCCCACCTTTCTCACCTGATCATATATTTTTCCCCCCAACATTTGTTTGTTTATATTTTCCATCATTTGTGTATGTGTATATAAAGGTGGGGTATCTTATCTGTCTGCCTACCTATCATCTATCTATCCATCCATCTATCTATCCATCTCCCTCCTTCCCTCCAGATCTCTCTCCGCCACCTTTGTTGTTTTTATAAATAACTCAAGACGATGAACATATCATCCAACCCCCCCTTCCTCCTCCTATTTTCCTATTTTCCCCACTGTTCGGTGGGTTGGGCTGAGACAGGGATCGGCCCAAAGTCACCCAGCGGAGTTTTCGTGCCTAAGGCGAGACTCGAACTCACAGTCTCCTGCTTTCTCTCCTGATACCTTAACCACTAAACCAAAGTTTAGCGATCTTTGTGATACAAGAATTACAAGGGATTCCTAGCACACTCTGGGGCAGGTGTCAGCAACCTGCGGCTCTGGAGCCACATGTGGCTCTTTGGGCCGTCGGCTGTGGCTCCCTGTCGGGTGAGCCCACCACTAGCTGTCCCCGCCCCTCGCCTGGCCTGAGAAGATAAGGGTGATGGCAGGGGATGGAGAAGTGGCCAGGGCAGAGACAGAGAGATACAGAGAGAGCGGGAGAGAGAGAGGGAGGAGGGAGGGAGGGAGGGAGGGAGAGAGAGATGTCAAAAGGATTTTGTGGTTCCCGGTGTTTTTTAACAACCGGTTCTCTGCCCTAATGACCTGGGGTAGGCATGGCTTGGGGGGGTGTCATGTGACTGGTGGAAGTGACTGACATCGAGTTGGCCACTCCCACCCAGGTTTTGTGGCTCCCGGTATTTTCTTTTCTGTGGGAAATGAGTCCAAATGGCTCTTTGAGTGTTTAAGGTTGCAGACCGCTGCTCTGGGGAAATTCACTGGGGGGCTTGGACCGAGATCCGCAGTTCCAGGAATAGCCTTGGGCCAGCCTGGCCTTTTTGGAAGGACAGAGTTTTGTGCGGAAAATTCCCCAAACCTGCAGTTATGACCCTTTGTGTGATAACATATAATTCTTTTTTTTGCGTGTTTTAATTTTCCTGTTTTCGTTTCAAGATGACTGTCTGTAATCTTTGACTTAAATAAAGGTTTGGACTGGAGGAAGTGAGGGAAGATTGACCTAAATATTAAAATACCATCCAATGAGAACTTCCATGCCAATTCCTGGAATCTTTATTTTATTTTTTATTTTATCCCTGTCCTTTTTTTTATTTTTTATTTTTTATAAATAACCCAAGGTGACAACGATACTGAATAATCCTTCTTCTTCCTCTTAACTTCTTTCTCTCTTTCATCCCCAGGTCTGTCATTAAACCCACGACTTTGCCTGATATTCAGGTCACGGAGGCCGAGCCCACATCCGAAGGGGACACCGCGGATGAGAAAGCAGGTAAGATCGGAAAGGATCAGACCGAGGGACGGGTGAACGGAAGAAGCTCTTTTTCCCATGAATTTCCACCAGTGGGGTCTCCTCGTATAGTTTCAGAAAGAAGAAAAAATAATAGGTGTACATAGATTTGTTAGATTTATATCCTGCCTTTCCTTTAGTTTAAGGCATACTTCGCCTAGAGCTTCCTCCTCCTCTTTCCCCAAAATTGATTGATTGATTATGTGCCACCATTTTCAACTCCTAGAGACCACTTGGAGAAACCTTTCCCATCTGTCTCTGACCTGGCCCTTCAGGTTTACTAGGGCACTCAGTTGCCACTGAATCTGAGTCTGGTCCCCTTCTTTCTTTCTTTCTTTCTTTCTTTCTTTCTTTCTTTCTTTCTTTCTTTCTTTCTTTCTTTCTTTCTTTCTTTCTTTCTTTCTTTCTTCCTTCCTTTCCTCCCTCCCTTTCCTCCCTCCCTCCTTCCTTTCCTCCCTCTCTCCCTTCCTTCCTTTCCTCCCTCCCTCCTTTCTTCCCTCCCTCCCTCCTTCCCTCCCTCCCATCCTTCCTTCCTTCCCTCCCTCCCTCCTTCCTTCCTCCCGTCCTTCCTTCCTTCCTTCTGTTCTCCCTCCCTCCCCTCCTTCCTCTCTCCTTCCTTTCCTCCCTCTCTCCCACCCTTCCTTCTGTTCTCCTTCCCTCCCTCTCTCCTTCCTTCCTTCCTTCCTTCCTTCCTTCCTTCCTTCCTTCTGTTCTCCCTCCCTCCCTCCCTCCCTCCCTCCCTTCCTATGCTCTTGTGCGAGGCGGTTGCAATGTATGTTTCATTTCAGGATTAGGAGTGATGCTCCCTGCTCAACTCTGGGGATTAATTGCTATGAGAGAGTTTCCAGCTTGGATGTTTTTAAAAATAGAGAGCTTTGTGGCAGGCAGAACCGTGATTGCTTAGCTCTGAATTATGTGCCGGCAGATGTGATCGGTTAAGAAACAACAGTAAGAGGAGAAGGGCTTTGTCAGTAGGCACACATACGTACACAATGACACGTGCACATTACGGGCAGATGCCTGCCTGAGGGATTGTGGCATCTGCGGAGAAAAAAAGTCCCCACAGACCTTTGATGTCATCCAGCTCAGCTCTATGGCTTAGGAATTTGCAAGACCAGCTCTAGAAACTTGTGTACACACACATACACAAACACAAACACACAGAGAGAGAGACATCTGGCACCCAGGGATGTGAAGGGATCAGCCTGGCTCCTCCTCCCCTTGGCAACGGAATCCTCCTTCTTTGCAACACAAAGCCTTGTTCCTCTTGAGTTGCCATGGGTCTCCTTCCTGTTTGAGAAAACAGAGAGAGCTGCCGATGGGCTCGGGAGAAAGGCTGGGATTGATTTCCTGGCCATCAGAATCACATTTCTTCCCTTAGAAAGGACAAGCCGACCGCTTATTGCAGCTCCTAGAACAGGGCTGTCAAACTCGATTTCATTGAGGGCCGCATCAGGGTTGTGTTTGACCTCGGGGGGGGGGGGGGGGGGCAGAGTGGGCTTGACGTCACTCATGTCGGGGGCACCTGTGGTGGCCCAAACACTCTGCCGGCGAAAACAGGCTCCCGAGCTCCGTTTTCGGCTGCGACGGCCTCCTGCAACCCTCTGCCAGTGAAAACTCTGGTGGCCCAAATGCTCTGCCAGCGAAAACAGGCTCCCGAGCTCCGTTTTCGGCTGTGACGGCCTCCTGCAACCCTCTGCCAGTGAAAACTCTGGTGGCCCAAATGCTCTGCCGACAAAAACAGGCTCCCGAGCTCCATTTTCGGCTGCGACGGCCTCCTGCAACCCTCTGCCAGTGAAAACTCTGGTGGCCCAAATGCTCTGCCGACAAAAACAGGCTCCCGAGCTCCGTTTTCGGCTGCGACGGCCTCCTGCAACCCTCCGACACTGGCGGAGGATTTCAGGAGGCCGTCGCAGCTGAACACGGAGCTCAGGAGCCTGTTTTTGCTGGCAAAAGCACTGCAGGCTGGGTCCTTCACTGTTTCCAGAGCAGCCCCGCAGGCCAGATCTAAGTACCCCCCGGACCTGGAGTTTGACACCCCTGTGTCTTCGGCCTTCCGGAGATATTAACGTACTCGCAGGCTTTTCTGCTGTACCGAATGTCTGTGTGTCTGTGTATGTTTGTGTGTGCAGAAAACCTATCGTTGTGCATTCATCCCCACCAGTGAGGCCTTCCCATTCCAGAAAAATTACTTTCTGTTCCCTGGACTAGCAGATTTGACAGTAGTCCTCTCAACTCCCTGCAACCCTTTCACACACACCCACTCCCGTCCTCTAGTAGTTGCTCTGGTTAGCATTTGCAAAAACGTAAGCCATGCATTTTGCCCCGTGTGCTCCTCTCCCCCACACCCACAATAACGCCGGGCTGTGCATGATTTGGAAATTGCACAGTTGCAGCTTGACTTCCGTAGAGGCAGAGTTGCTGGGTTGGCCCCACACAACTTAGGGAGGAAGCTGAGGTCGGTCCTGCTGCGTGCAGAGTCTGCTTATCTTGCCATCGGCTGACAGTGGCTGATAACTTCCGCTTCTTGCTTCCTCCTTTAACGGCAGGAGTCAAAGAGCTGTTGCCAAAACTTCTAATGCAGGAAGGGGCGAATTGCAGATGGCAGCTTAAGTTGCACCAAGCTTTAAAAAACGGAGAACAGCGTGGCAATCCAGTCGAAGTCCCAAAGGTGGACTTTTTTTCAGGAGGCAACTGGAAAACCTTTCTGGTTTTTTTTTTCTTTTGAAGACATTTCGCTTCTCATCCAAGAAGCTTCTTCAGCTCTGACTGGATGGTGGGGAAGGGAAGGACTGACATTCCTTGAAGATAGACTTGAAATTTTGGGCTTAGACAATTTAGAACTACGCCGCCTTCGGTCTGACCTAAGCGTAGTACACAAAATTATCGGCCACAATGTCCTTCCTGTCAATGACTACTTCAGCTTCAACCACAACAATACACCAGCAAATAATAGATACAAACTTAAGGTAAACTGCTCCAAACTCGATCGCAGAAAATACGACTTCAGTAACAGAGTGGTCAATGCCTGGAATGCACTACCTGTTCTGCCCCAGCTACGGACCCCAAAGAACGCAGCACACACAAAGTCTGTATAAAACTTAAATGTACTAAAATA
Source organism: Pantherophis guttatus (assembly GCF_029531705.1). Next base: position 925,017 of record NW_026844095.1, on the reverse strand, counting down.
ACTCAGTCTTTTCCAAACAAAGGCTGTTAATAAACGTTCTTAACAGCCTACAAGAAACCAAAGATAAAGTAATCACAATCTTACTAAGGTTGGCAGAAAGCCCAGAAGCAATTTGCAGAGAATCCAGACGCGAAGGAGAATGATCTAAAGTTGTTCCCTACAAATTGCTTCAGTCGGTGTTCCTCCTTAAATAAGTTAAGAGAGTGGCCAATTAGCCCCAAGCCTTACTCTCGAGGAGACCTCCTCCTGAGGAGCCACTCCTGCCTTTTGGCAGCTCTGCGCGCCCGTGCATCGAGAAGAGGCTCCTCCTCTTCGTGCTCTTCACTTATGGGAGCTTCTGAAGGCCCTGGCTGAATCCCCCACATCTTCTCCAGCTTCCTCATTGTCTGACTCGGGTGCCAGCTGCACAGGCTGCTGGCGCAGCACCACACTAGCCTCCTCGCTGTCGGAATCAGCTACAATACGCACAGGCCGCTGACGGGCCACAACACTACCTGACTCTGTAGTTTCTTCCCCCAACCCCCATAACTTTAACCTTAGACTGTCTACGGTTGACCTCACCCCATTCCTAAGAGGGGGGGCGTGCATATAGAAGTTGCCTTCAGAAGTTGTGGGAGCTTCATCCCTGGAAACTTTCAAGAAGCAACTGGACTGCCCTCTGTCAGAAATGGTGCAGGGTCACCTGCTTGGGCGGCGGGGGGGGGGTTGGACTAGATGACCTACAAGGTCCCTTCCAAGACTGTTCTTCCCTTTCTTCTATTCTGTTACCCTTTTGCAATGTTGAAAAAGGTGTCGGCTTTGGAACAAGCAGCATTGCAGCTGGGATCTCCTAACCAGTCGCGTTCAGTGCAAGACCATCGCTTGCGAATTTGGTCCTGCTTCATTTTCGATCCCCACACCTTCCCCCCCCGGGCTGCTCTGTGGCCTGAAGTGCAGCTGTCCCATCAGGATCTCTGAACAAAAACCACGGCTGAAGGAGGAGGAGGAGGCAATTAAAAATGGATTAGCAGGAATTTCATTATGCTGGGGATCTGCACCAGGAATCCCACAAAATCCTCTCCGGGGATAGAATATAAATTTAAAAGCTGTTGGATTGGAGCTTTGTCCCCGATTCAGTCGGGCTGGGGGTGGGGGGCAGTCGTAGTCGCTACTGCAGAAACAGAAGGTCCCTTTTCAGAAAGGGGGGGCCTTCTCCGCTGTGCCAGGAGCTGAATTCTCAAAACAGAGCCAATTTATTTACGTTATTAACATTGGTGTTGTTGCATTAACAGAGCGGTGTGATGTGAAGGCTGTCATATGGGCATTGGGGAGCCCCAAGAAAACTTTAGTTCCCCCTATAGGGATATAATAACGAGAGGAAGTCATAAATCTCCAGGTTCCTTTCAGGCCAGCCTGCCTTGCAGGGTTGTTGTGTAGGAAAAATAAGAGGGAGAGCTACATTCGCTGCCTTGAAAATTGGAAGGAAAGTTTGAGGGATAGAAAAGGGACAAATATGTAAACAAATATGCTCTTATTTCCCAGCTTCTTATTTCCCCCCACCCTCTTTTTTTTTTCCCCCTTCAATTTTCTCATACTTTTGGTGTATTGGGACATTCTAACAGAACTATTTGAAAAGACAAATATGTAAAGCCAAATAATTTTGGGAAGGCTCAGCCAAGGCCGAGTGGTTGCAGGAGGCTTCTGGGCTTCAAACTGAGCTCCTCAATTAGGAGCGACTATCAAAATGCCCTCCGCTTTTTAATTTCGGGGATTAGAAAACAATCCGTCAATAATTCCGACGAGCTGCATAGCCTTCCCACAAATTTCGCCGTCTGGTGGCCAAAAAATAAATAAATAAATAAAAAATAAAATAATAATGAAACCCCCAGGCTGTCAAATTGACTTGAAAAGCCGAAACAGGACAGAAAGTTAAGCCAAAGGCATTTTTGGGGTTTCTACAGAAATCGGACAATGGGCGAGCTTTGCCGTCTGGTCTCCAGAACGGCGTCCTTGAATTCCATCTCACAATAGTGGCATTGCTCCAGGCCACAAAAGGAGAGCGAGACAGATTGGCTGCCGAGCCTCTTTGGGACGGACCGAGAGCCACGAGGAGGATTTCGTGGGCTTGATGAATTCCAGCATAATTTAATTGCATTTCCACTGAACAGTTAGTTCCAATTAACTCGGACTGCTTTCTTTCTGCTACTCTCCCCTTGAAATTAAGATTCGAGAGAGCCCTGGGAAGCAAATCTCCTTTTGCAGATTGTAGGCATGATTCTCTGCGCACATAACGTGGCCTTTGTTGATGTGGAAAGCATCTTTTTTTTTGGGTGGAAGAACGTAACAACCGAGAGCTGGCTCCTATCTCTAAAAGGCGTCCATTCATCAGATGGTTCTCCCTGCTCAAGATGGATCTTGAAATGTTTCTCTTCCTAGAGAAGAGAAAACAAAGGGAATATTGTCTCTCTCTGTGTGTGTGTGTGTTTTCCACAATTTAAAGTGTCCTATATTTGACAGAGGAGTTGGAGGAAGGTTGCATAGATGATGAAGTCGATAATCCCAATTTATTAAGTCATACAGGTAGTCCTCGATTTGCGACCAGAATTGCGGCCAAATTCCCATCGCTAAGGCCACATAGTTGTTAAGTGAGTTTCGGCACCCATTTTACAACCTTGTATTATTTATTTATTTATTTAGTCAGATTTATATGCTGCCCTTCTCCCGTAGGACTTGGGGCGGCTCACAACAATAAAACAATCCGACAATAAGTGAAAATTAAAAATATCTACTACTTCAGCTCCCAGGAATGTCCCCCCCTCCCATCTCATCTCCTAGGGGATATTATCTTCAGGGAAAATAAGTAGGTGAGAAGTCAAGAGTCCTCTTGCCAGCTGCCCCCTCTTCTCCTTCTTATGTCAGCACTAGAATAAATGCAGGTTGAAGTGCTGACATCAATATTAAAACCAATTTAAAATCCCCAAATCCCCAAGTTAAAAATCCGCGGCAGATCAGCGAAGTTGGTGGAAGAGTCATGTCTTTAGGTCGGCGCGGAAGGTGCGGAGGTCGGGGGCCATCCAGAGCTCGGTGGGCAACCCATTCCAGAGGGTTGGTGCGGCCACAGAGAATGCCCTCATCCTGGGGACCGCCAGCCGACACTGTCTAGCTGAGGGGACTCGGAGGAGGGCAGCCCTCCCCATTTTACAGGCATTGTGCTCACACCTAGGAAAGGGATGGGACGTGCGTCCCAAGGGGAGAGGGGGGAGCCACCTTGGTTTTGTCACTTTTGGGGAACGTCTCCGATCCTTCGGATGCCTCCGATGTTTGCATGCTTTTAAGGCGTCTTTGCAACTCTGCGTTTCAGAGGACAACGAGTTCAAAGCTCAACTAGAAGAGACGCCCCAACTCATGCGGACACGGAGCGACGTGGGCGTGCGCCGCAGAGGGAACCTTCGCACCCCCAGCGAACAGCGGCGGATCAAGCGCCATCGCTTCTCCATCAACGGGCATTTCTACAATCACAAAGTGAGCCTCACTGGGGTGCTGGCAGGGGGGGTGAGGGTGGGGAGTCCCTTCGGCAAACCAAGCAAGAACATCTGTAAAAAAGATGTTGAGACTCTGGAAAGACTGCAGAGAAGATGATTAGGGGACTCGAGAATAAAACATACGATGAACAGTTGCAGGAATGGGGTATGTCTAGTTTAATGAAGAGAAGGACTAGGGGAGACATGATAGCAGCCTTCCAATATCTCAGGGGCTGCCCCAAAGAAGAAGGAGTCAAGCTATTCTCCAAAGCACCTGAAGGCAGGACAAGAAGCAATGGGTGGAAATGTCTATAGAGATTCTCAGTCCTCCAGATCATGGTTGTCCCAAAGGTGCTGTTTTTTTCAAGAGGCAACTGGACTTTCTGGTTTTTCTTGGAAGATGTTCCACTTCTCATCCAAGAAGCTTCTTCAAAGAAAGTCCAGTTGCCTCTTGAAAAAAACAGCACCTTTGGGACAATGGATGGAAACTAATCAAGGAGAGACTCAGCCTAGAGCTAAGGAGAAAGAGGGGTGACCTGTTAGCAGTCTTCCAATATTTGAGGGGCTGCCCCAAAGAAGAGGGAGTCAATCTATTCTCCAAAGCACCTGAGGGTAGAACAAGAAGCAATGGATGGAAACTAACCAAGGAGAGGAGCAACCTAGTCGATCGTATTGTGGGAACTCCGTCTTTTAATCGAACATTGTCCTCGCCCGCATTGTGCATGGCTTGTGACAGCTTCCTTCTCCTCTAACAAATGTCCCTTGCCTGGTTCTTCTCATGAACCTTGCTCTCTCCTTCTGCTTCCTCCCTCAGACGTCCGTGTTCACCCCAGCGTATGGCTCTGTCACGAATGTCCGAATCAACAGCACCATGACTACACCACAAGTTCTGAAGCTGCTCCTCAACAAATTTAAGGCATGTTTTGTTCTGATTCCGATTGGTTTCCGCTGCAGGTGAGATCAGGGGTGGGCCAGCTTTCACGCTTAGGGTACCAACACCAAATCTTCTCTTTTTCTTAATGATTCCCTCCCTTACTCTATACACCAAGCAAACCCTGTTTTTAAGGCTTCGTTCCGGGGGCATTTGAAGGATTACACCCCCTGCTTGATCAGGGGTGCAGGGGTCTCTTCGCCTCCCCCGCTGTCTGTAACGTTCCTTCAAAGTGGCCTTCAGTCTCCTGGCTTCGTCAGGGAGCTGAATCAGTGGTGGGATTTTCTACAGCACAACGAAAACAACTCAACACTATCAAGTCGTAATTTTGTCCCAAAGACTGATGGGTTTACTTGCTAGGTTTTTTTTTTTTTTAATCCTACCTTTATTAGTGTTTATGTCAGGTTTCGATGCTGTCTCAAAATAAATGAATTTCCTAACTGTCGATCTTTAAGGAAATTTTCTCTTTATTCGAGCACAGCCATCTGATCCTGACTCTTTCGCGGTCAGTACTGACCTTTGCCCCCCAATCCCTCCCTTTCCGATCCCCAATTCTCTGCTTCTCATTGGCTATCTTCCAAGTCACTTTCCTGATTCCTTCTTCGTCAGATCACAGGAATGTCTCCCCCCTCTCCCATCTCCGAGGAGACAGAATCTTCAAAGGGATTTAGCAGGCAAAAGTTCAGGCTTCTCCTCACTTTATTTATATGTCAGTGCTGGGACGCTGACAGTTTATATATAACTCAAGGTGGTAAACATGCCTAATATTGAGGGGTTCTTGGTGCTCCCTGAGCTTGGCTGTCTTCTTGCAAACTAGATAACATTAGTGCAGCATTGATGATGTTACCTAGTTGGGTCATGAAATGTCAGAGACCACCAAGGACCCTTCATTACGACCTTGAGCTACAAATATTCTCCTTTTATCAATACCTAATATTTCTTCCTCCTCCTACTTTTCCCATAACAACAACCCCGTCTTGCCCAAGGCAGGACTAGGACTCATACTCTTCTGGTGATTGGCACATAGTCACCTAGCCGGGAGTTGTGCCCAAAACGGGACTGGAGTTCTCACCTTTGGGATTTCTAGTTTGCTGCCTTATGTCAGCGTTCCAGAAAACCCCCCACTCCAAGAAAAGACTCTGAAGCAAGCATTTTTCAAAGTTCTTTTTACTAGAATAGGTAAACTGGCACATCTGGGAAAACCCGATGTCAGCGCTTCGACGCTGGCATAGAGAGCAGAGGAGAGAGAGAGATAAGCTCTGAACTTTTGCCTGCTAAATCCCTTTGAAGTCGGGTTGTTGTGGAAATAAAGGGGGGGGGACATTCCTGGGAAATGACGAGACAAGGAGTCTGAAGAATGACTTGGAAGACAGCCAATGAGAAGCAGAGATTTGGGGATCGGAAAGGGAGGGATTGGGGGGGGCAAAAGGTCAGTCTTGTCCGCATCGAGTCATGATCCGGTGGCTGTGCTCAATTAAAGAAAAGATTTCCTTAAAGATTGGCAGTTTGGAAATTCATTTATTTTGAGATAGCATCGACGTCTGACACCCGAATCTGAGAGGTCTGGGTTTTCCCTCAGTAAATCAACCCCTCCCCCCAAACCATCCCCTCCCTCCTCTGTCAATCACATGCTCCAATCACCATCCGTTCCATCTCAAGACATCACTCCGACCACTCCTTCTCCAGATGCTGGATTGCCTTGACCTTGACCGACAGGAAGAATGCTATTATGTCTAAAGACAACCCCTCTACTACTTTCCCACACATGAGAAGGTAGCAGCATGGAAGCTTCCGGCCTAATGTGGCTTCCAAAGCTGACACCTTAACTACTAGAACGGATTGACTCAACTGAAGTCAGCATACCAGGCAATGATGATCTGGACATCTGGAACTTCTTAAACACGGGGACTCAATCTTGGCCTGTTTGGAACAAGATGTTCTGCCCCAGCTACGGGTCCCAAGAAGTGTAGCACACACACACAGCTCCCAAAACTCCATTTAATACAAACAGACCCCTTTCAAAATGCAGGCTTTAACCACAAATGTCCTTATCAGCCTGCTATGAATTACAGAGATTAAACAAAGTCCGACAAGGGTTGGCAATTAGCCCAGAAACCAAGTTGTAACAAAAAAACTCACTCTCAAAATGCTCTGCGAAGGACCAAACGTTGTTTCCAGCAACGTTTGCTATCTGTGTGCGAACTTAAATAGGCTAAGGGAGTGGCCAATTAACCCCAAGCCTTACTCTCGAGGAGACCTCCTCCTGAGTAGCCGCTCCTGCCTTTTGGCAGCCCTGCATGCTCGAGCATTGAGAAGAGGCTCCTCCACTTCACTCTCTCCACTTGAAGGAGCCTCTGGAGGTTCTGAAGGCCCTGGCTGAGTCTCTGCCTCTGGCACCATATCCTCTTCACCTCCTTGCTGTCCGACGCGAGCACCGGCTGCACAGGCTGCTGGCGCGACACCACACCAGCCTCCTCGTCGTTGGGATCAGCAACAATCCACACAGGCCGCTGGCGAGCCACAACACAAGAAGTGTTTGGGGAGATGGATCAGGGCTGCGTGTGTGGAGAACTAATGCTCTTTTTTTCCTGTTTTTCAGATTGAAAACTCAGCGGAAGAATTTGCTTTGTACATTGTACACACCAGCGGAGGTGAGGAGGATGTGTTTGTGTCTTGCAGTGGTAGGGCTTCCGTGCAAGCTTTTCGTGACCCGTGGTCCTCTCTTGGGCCTCGTTCCAGCGAGCAGGTGGATAGAGACACTTGTAAGGGCAGAACAAATATTAACATTAAAATCCATTGTTGTATTTGCCTATTTTGTTATTGAGTGTTTCTCAGCTTTAAGATGTGTGAGTTTGCTGGCTGGGGAGCTCTGGAAGTCCCAGAAGTCACACATTTTTTAAAAAAATATTTTTTATTAAACAGTTTTTTTTAAAAAAAAACAAACAAAAACAGATATTTACATCTTCTTCTTTTCAACACCTTCGCATCACCTAATTTAACCATTATTTAGTCACCAGCTTGGGAGAAGTTCTGGATTTGTGTATTAGAGGGAGGCCATTTTCTTTCTCCTGTTGGTAAACATGAGTTGTTCATCAGGTCTGGGTCCCACTCCCAACCCTTCTCCTTCTTCTCTTATTTCCTGCAGAGAAGCAGAAGCTCAAGGTCACAGATTACCCACTGATTGCCCGGATTCTTCAGGGGCCGTGTGAACAGGTTTCCAAGGTTTTTTTGATGGAGAAAGACCAGGTGGAAGAAGTCACGTATGATGTGAGTTGTGGTGTGGTGGGAATCCATCCTTCGCTTATCATCTAGAGGGGCTTCCAACTTCTTTGCAGGAGGAACACGTTGGGCCCCCCATTAAAACTTCTGCCGGGCTCTCTTTGCAAAATCTCCATGTCTCCAGGAGATAACTCTTCACTTATTTGTGCATTTATTTCTCATTATCTATATTAATAATTGACTTGCTTATAAATTATTGGGAGCTATTTTGAGTACTCGCTGCTACATTTATTTCAGGGGTCGCATATTCTTATTTTCCGGGTTTTTTTTTTCCAGGCCCACAAAATCTACTCATTCAACCCTTAAAGAGATGGGTGTTTAACTTAGCACAATTAGGGTTGCCAGGTCTGCTTCCAAAAAATAGCGGACAAGTGGTGTGTGTGTGTGTGTGTGTGTGTGTGTGTGTGTGTGTTAAGTAGTAAAAAAATAATTTAAAAAATTTACAATTAAATTATATATTTTCTTACAAGCAATTTACAGTAAACCATCTGCTTCACTTCTCCATACTTCATGTGTCTTTGCAGGTTGCTCAGTATATTAAATTTGAAATGCCTGTTCTAAAGAGCTTTATCCAAAAACTTGAAGAAGAGGAAGACCGGGAAGTGAAAAAATTAAAGCACAAGTAAGTTCTTTCTTTCTGGGGAACCAGCAACAGCGAAGGAAATTTCGAGTAATCTTCTAATCTGTAGATTACAGGTAATCCTCAATTTACAACAGTCCGTTTAGTCATTGTAGGAGTGTAGGATGTGCCATCACAGGAGTAAGGAGAGGCCACCAGAAGTGGGAGAGTGTTTAAAGTATTGGACAATGGTTGAAGATGACTGTCCTTAGCCAGAAAAAATTAGAAAAATTTGAAGGAGGCATAACTTTCATTTTGGGGAGAAAGATAGGATACAAAAATGGAAGTAATGTGGATAAAAGAAGGAATCATACAGAGTTAGATACATGAACTCTAAAGGACCCTCTCTATTCACATTATTATAAGAGAGAAAAGTGCTTGCTTGGAGATTATATTAAAAAGCAGCTAAACCCCATTAAGTGGTAATATATCTTCTGATGAGACCTAGATGTCACGGAAGGACAGCCATATGGAAAACATCTGAGTGACCTCACTGTGAATGACACAAAGATATATATGTTACAAAGAGTTACTTAATCCAATAAATTTACCTAAGGACAGCAGTAAATTTCCCATTAGCAACTACAAGCAACTACAAGCACTTAAGAAAGGTTGTCTAAGCTAAAATAATCTTATAAACTAAAAATAATGGTTTACTAATGGTTTAGTAATTAGGAAATGTGTCAATTATCATATGACAGGTGTGTGTTAGCCATATAGGGAGAATGTATGATCTCATGTTAACCATATATGGAAAATGCATGATCTCACCGAATCCTTTGTCTTAGAAATGTATAAAAACAGTTGTATCAGAGTTCTTTCCTTGTTCAAAGCTTCAGGTACAAATCTGGCTCTGAACCTTGCGCAATAAAACTGTCTCTGGCTGACCCAGGAATGTTGTTTGGTCCCTTCATTCCACAACAGAAGGAAAGGCAGGGATTGGGCATGTCAATGAATGCCCTGGTTTTGCTCCAGGATCTAATAGATGCTTCCAAAGATGAAGGATGTCCCCTATCTTGAAAGAAGAACCCAAAGATAGATAAGGAAGCACAAAAAACCTTGTGTTAATCAGGGAATCCCAAAAGTTGCTTTTTTTCAAGAGGCGACTGGACTTTCTGGTTTTTCTTGGGAGACGTTTTGCTTCTCATCCAAGAAGCTTCTTCAGCTCAGCTCAAGACTGAAGAAGCTTCTTGGATGAGAAGAGAAACGTCTCCCAAGAAAAACCAGAAAGTCCATTCGCCTCTCGAAAAAAAATCACTTTTGGGATAACCCTGACCTGAAGGATGGAGAATTTCCATAGACGTTAATCAGGGAAGGAAGTCATTTTCATCCCATTCTCTTCCTCTCTTGATTAGCCCACCAGTCACTTCCTTTAAGCTGCTGTAAATTCATAACTCTTCTATTTTGGGTCCCTTTAAGGTATTCGGTGCTGCGTATAATGATTGAGCAGCGGTTAGAAGAAATCTCTGATGGCCCAGCAATGATGTAAAGGCTTGATTTGAAAGACTGAGGCCTCCTGGGCCCTCCCGGTCCCCAGCCAGGCATCCTGGACACAGACTTCCTAGAGAAGACTCCTTCACTCGCTCTTAGGAACAAGGATGTCTCTTCTTCCAGGAAAAGGACTTGGAGCTGCTTTGAGCATCAACTGTCTTTGCTCCTTCTTTTAACCACGGTGAACTCAGTGGAGAATCTGGGAAGACGGGGAGGATACCTCTTAGCACCAAGTGTTGAGAACGAGACATCTCGACGTCTTTTGGAGCCGATGCTGGTATTGGAGGATCGTCCTTGGAACCAGGCCTGCTGGATGAGAGTTCTCCAGAAGTCATCCAGAAGTTCCTTCCGCAGAGCAGTTCTTTCCTTCTCAAACCCTTTTAAAGCAGGGGTCACCAACCTTGGCAACTTTAAGACTTGTGGACTTCAACTGGAGTTGAAGTCCACAAGTCTTAAAGTTGCCAAGGTTGGAGACCCCTGCTGTAAACAGTTATCCAGGATTGGGGGAGGATGATTTTGGGAGGATGGGGAGAAGAGAGATGCTTAATGGAAAACCGAGTTTTCCCTTCCCTTGACGTCTGCAGCTTAGCAGTACTAAATATGGACCTTTCGTGAAGTCAAAGTATTAAAATGCTTTGAATTCTTCACCTTGTCCATCCCTCCACATCCAACCACCCAGGTCTGGCCTCTTGTGATCATCTCCCCTTCCCACCATGCTCATTGCCATGTTTGTAATGGCTATGTTGGCACAACTCCTGACCTTGACCCCAGGAGGGTCTCCTTCTGAACTGAGTCTTGCCTTCTCTCCAACTTTCCTGCCTTGGCTTCCAAGTCCTCTAAAGCAACTTCAAGAGACGAAGTTGCCTGCCCAACATAGGAAATCTGCTCAGTTCATTTGGTTCATCGGTCAAGGCTCCCCAGATGGGTACAGGACGTAGAGCCTCCAGAAATCAAAAATAGCAAGAGCAATAGACTTATATACCGCTTCACGGTGCTTTCCAGCCCTCTCTAAGCAGTTTACAGAGTCAGCCTCTTGCCCCCCCCCCCCCCCAACAATCTGGCTCCTCATTTGACCCACCTCGGAAGGATGGACGACTGAGTCAAAAATACTTCCTTGCCCTTCCTTTTTTGCCTCTACCTTTCTCCAAGCAACTGTTTCTTCTCTTCACGTTCGCCTGTTGTTCCTCAATATTTCGATGTGATATGGTACTCATTTTGTCCCAGGTTTGTGAATTCCCTGACTGTGGGTGGTGTTGGCTGCTGGCAGCTGGGCTCAGGAACTCTGACCCTTTGCAAGTCCTTTCCTCGAGGGGGCTTCTGACAAGACCACCCTGCTCTTCGGCAGCCTTGCTTCTCATAAATCCCAAAGTTGTGTGGTGGCATCTCGGCCATGCGACCTTGGCCCTTTTGGTCAGGGCCTCTGGATACTCTCTGCTGCCACAGACTGTGGAAACTACGAGCAGGGTCAATGATGTGGAATAATAGCTAAGTAAGCAAGCATGCTTGGTCCCTGGCCTTTCGAACATGTCCCTTCCACCTTAAATACGACACATGGGTTATTCTCAGGAATGCCAAAATTCTGCACAATGTCTGGCTTTGCACAAAATTTCGATTTAGGCTAACAGGTTAGGTTGCTTGTGAGAACGCAGCCATTGTCTTGGGAGTGAAACCATGGCCTGCACCACAAGATGGCTTATATTTGGGGCATTGCATGAGATGTGAACCATTCTTTTGACCAAATGATTTGGACTAACCTGTGTGAACCTAGGATGCCATTTTCCACTGAGTTACATCACAGATTTTTGGTGGCGGTCCTCAGCGCTGATAGGCAGCAACCCTCCAGAGAGCTGGACTCTTTCAGATCCACCTGGAGACTCCACAGATTGACCCTCGGGTCTTCTCTTTGCAAAGCAGATGTCTTTGGTGTCTGCCATGCTGGATGAGACAGGAATGTTGTGGTCCAATACACTGGAGTGCATCAATTTTATAAAGGCCATATGGATCACAGGAAATTGGGGTGGGATTTAATAGATATGCAACTCCCATTAATTGATCATTAAAAAGATAACTGGTTGTAGTTAAAATGATGAGCTGTAATAGGTAGCCAAACAACAGATGCTTTAGAAGCTATATTCACTCCTTCTCTCCTACTTCTGTGGGACTTCGTTTTGGTCTATATATATATTTATCCAAGGAGTGTCTGTGGAATGTGTCAATGGTGAAGCTTCAAATTTTTTGTAACTCCACCTTCCTGAAGCCCCACTGAAGCGATGAGACCCTTGCCCAGATAGTAAAGGCCTGGGAGCTGCATGTTTCTGTTGCTACTAGCTCACCTTCTAATATCACTTTACTCCTAAATTGCACTAGACTGTGGAAACTTTGGAAAAAAACCCCAATCTTTTCTATCTCTTTCTCTTCTAACTAGCCTCCTGACATCACCGTACTCTTAAATTTCACTAGATCGACTGTGAAATGTCTGGAAAAAAACCCCCAATATAGATAAATCTTGTGAAATTTACCAGTAGAAGGATGTTAGGAGTAAAGTCATATAGATATATATGCCAAATATCACATGCACAGGAAAGTTACAGCAATAATTTATACCGAAATGTCTCTCCCCCCTCCCTTTTTTTGTTTGTTTTTGGAGAGATTTAAGAACAAAAGAGCACAAACTAAATTCAGCATCTTTCAAGGAAAGAAGTTTGGAAGTGAGTGACTTCCTTCAGGGGATGAATAGCACAAAGCTAGTTGTAGCCGCAATTGTGATCTGTATGCTCTGTTTAGTCAAAATTAAATTCCTCGTGTCCTTTGTTTTCCTTTGGCTTAGGCCTGGAGATAATGTGCATTGGGCAACGGGGTGATTTTGTTTTTCCCTAATAAAATATGTCTTGTGTAGGAAGAAATGATTTGTGTCTCCAATTCTTAATAAAATGACAGTTTGGCAGTGGAAAGCATCATTTCAAGAGTGGGTATTGCATAGCTCAGAGGGTGCAACATTGAATGATTGCCCATCCAGGGCAGAGGTCTTCAAACTTGGCAGCTTTAAGACTTGTGGACTTCAACTCCCAGAATTCTCCAGCCAGCATAGCGAATTCCCAGAGAATTCTGGGAGTTGAAGTCCACAAGTCTTAAAGCTGCCAAGTTTGAAGACCTCTGGTCTACGGCATTGTTTTAGGAAGCCTTGTAGGAACTGGATTCAAGGCCTCGTCCCCCATGTCTTCAGCACTCTTCTTGTGAAGGTGGAGAGTTTGGGGGTCTCTCTGGAGCCAGACTTAAGGATTGGCAACAATACCGCAGATAGATATGGACAGTGGATTGTATGGTGTGGGAGGGGCATGAGTGGGTCCCAGTTGGGCACTCTTTCTTTCCACCCTGTCAAAACAGCCCTAAAATGTGGGAGGCCAAGTGTAGCATTTCAAAATGGGCTCCCAACCTCGGCCCCCAGTTCTTGAACATCGCTGAGGTGGAGAAACACTGTTTTAAGAGATTGGATCATGTTCTCCTGAACTTCCACGTAATGCTTGCTATAGAAGACCTCCAGACCTCCGAATGCCTCTTTTAAGAAGAAGCAAGGTTCTGTGGACTACTGGAGAAATGCCTGGGAGTTGAAGTCCACAAGTCTTAAAGCTGCCAAGTTTGAAGACCTCTGATCCAGAGGGTGAACTCTCTCTGCTCCAATTCTGCAGTTGCCAATTGATAAAAACATGAACATAAGGCTGTGTCTGTGTTTTCCGAAATGCCCCTGACTATCTTCCTGATGGAAATTTGGAGAGGGTTGGGTGCGTGAATGTGTGAACAGAGGTGGTGGAGTCAGCTTCAATGAAGAGAAGGACTAGGGGAGACATGATAGCAGCCTTCCAATATCTCAGGGGCTTCCACAAAGAAGAGAGAGTCAAACTATTCTCCAAAGCACCTGAGGGCAGGACAAGAAGCAACGGGTGGAAACGAATCAAGGAGAGAGGCAACCTAGAACTAAGGAGAAATTTCCTAACAGCGAGGACAATTAACCAGTGGAACAGCTTGCCACTAGTTTCTTAAACAACCTGAGGTTTTTAAGAAGAGATTGGACAACCATTTCTCTGAAATGGTATGAAATGACAACCATTTCTCTGAAATGCTATGATCTAGTCCACCCGTCCACCCTGAGTAGAGGGGTGGACTAGAAGACCTCCAAGGTCCCTTCCGACTCTGTTATTCTGTTATCTATACCGCTTACAAGAGTTTGGGGGGGGGGGAGAAACCCTATGAAACAATACAACTTTAAAAATCAGAGCTGTTGAAGTTTTCACTGAACCCCATCTCCAAATCGGTAGCATTTCTCTGAAAGAAATTCATGAAAGCAAAGCTTAACGGCTTATGGTGGTGACAGTTCCCACTTTTTATGCAAACTCACAAAGGGATGATGGAGGATCCACCTCCATTGGATTGTGGGCTGTTTTGCGAAGTCCTGTGACCTCTATTGAAACGGGGGCTCCCCAAGCCAGCTATTCAAAGAGAGCTGAGCCTGCTTTAGCAAACAGTCAGAGGATGGTGAAGCTTTGATTTTCCACAGATGGAAAATCAACATGTCCTTAGACTGTGTGGTCTTCCATAACCTCCAGAGACCGATTGTTTTCCTTTCCTGAGTGTCCACATCCACGGATGGTTAATCCAGGCAGACAGTAAGTGAGGAAGTAAGCGATGGGCAGCTGAGCTTGTGAGTTTGCTAGCTTTTTTTGCAGTGTCTTTATATTATTTTTCTTTTCACCCTTATTCCATCATCTTTGCACTTGACTCCTGCATTCCTTTCTGCTTTAAGATGAGGCCAAAATCTGCTCTGCTCTTCCTTTCTTGCCACTTATGTGAAATGCGTGGATATTGCTTCAATTTTCTTCATGCTCCACCTATTGGCAACTGATCTTGTGAAAGTTTAGGCTTCCTCCAGATTCTTCTCTCTGCAGAATTTGCTATGTCCGGAAACAAAATCTCAGCGGTTCAAGAGAAATCCATCAGGAAAAGCAGGATACAATCCATTTAAGGTGCTTTTAACAGACCAAATTAACACGTCTTGTTCAGGATAGAGCCATAATTCAATTATCTTCCTGGGTGGGATAAACTCCTGCCAGTTTGCACCAGCTGGGCTTGGAAAGAATTTTCTTGGAGAACAACCAAACTATTAGGAAGATGGATGCTTGGGCATCCCTCCAGCATTGACTACTCCAATTTAATGCCCCCAGAATTGTTGCCGGCGTATTATTGGAGTCCAAATATGTCTATCAATTCGAAAAGCAGCAGGTTGAGAAAAGAGAGCGGAACTATTTTTCAAAGTTCAAATCCTGCCTTTGGTGTCTTAAAAAGTACTTAATCCCGGTAAGGCTGCACATCTTCTAAACATGGAAGATTTAAGGCTGAAGACTGGCAGAAGACCCTCCCGTGAGTTCCCTCCCTCCTTAATGGCACGAGGGGCTCTGCAGAGATGGTGGTTGTAACCGTATGTACAGTCCCTGCCCCCTTTTTTCTCTGGGCTGCACATGCATGTCCTTGACGTGCACAACATGGGGCTCTCCAGCTTCCCATATTCCACTAACGTGATCTTTAGAGAACCCCAGCTTAACTGAGGAAGACCAATAAGAATCCTGTCTTGGGAGGGGGGAACCCATTGGTCTCTTTGGGATGGAATGGAATGGAACAGATTAGAATAGAATAGAATAACAGAGTTGGAAGGGACCTTGGAGGTCTTCTAGTCCAACCCCCTGCTTAGGCAGGAAACCCTACACCACTTCAGGCAAATGGTTGTCCAATCTCTTCTTAAAAACTTCCAGTGTTGGAGCATTCACAACTTCTGCAGGCAAGTTGTTCCACTGATTAATTGTTCCAACTGTCAGGAAATTTCTCCTTAGTTCTTAAGTTGCTTTTTTTAAAAATTTGATCTATATGCCGCCCTTCTCCGGAGACTCAGGGCGGCTTACAATGTGTTAAGCAATAGCCTTCATACTTTTGTATATTTATACAAAGTCAGCTTATTGCCCCCACAAACTGGGTCCTCAATTTACCTACCTTAGAAAGGATGGAAGGCTGAGTCAACCTTGAGCCTGGTGAGATTCGAACTTACAGTAATTGCAGACAGCTGGTGTTAATCACAATGATTTTAGTCTGCTGAGCCACCAGGCCCTTCTCTCCTTGATTAGTTTCCACCCATTGCTTCTTGTCCTGCCTTCGGGTGCTTTGGAGAATAGCTTGACTCCCTCTTCTTTGGGGCAGCCCCTGAGATATTGGAAGACTGCTATCATGTCTCCCCTAGTCCTTCTTTTCATTAAACTAGCCATGCCCAGTTCCTGCAACCGTTCTTCATATGTTTTAGCCTCCAGTCCCTTAATCCTCTTTGTTGCTCTTCTCTGCACTCTTTCCAGAGTCTCCACATCTCTTTTTACATCGTGGTGACCAAAACTGAATGCAGGATTCCAAGTGTGGCCTTACCAAGGCCTTATAAGGCGGTACTAATACTTTGAGTTAAAAAGAGCGTCTCTCAAAGCTGGCTTTGCAAGGGGGGCAGGCGGTCTGGTTGATCTCTAGAAGCTTATCTGGGCCGTGTGCTTGCCTGCAAGATGGAACTCCAGTATCCATTTGCAGAAGACAGGAATACATGACAAGGCCCTCAACCTACCCCCAGCCCATCACAAAGACCCCGCCTGGCCTCCTTTTCTTGATGTTTCTCGTGGCTCCTGCTGGGTCTGCATCAACTCAGACCCATGGAAGTGTTGGGGTGGGGTGGGGAACAGCCTGCTCCTATTGGACAGGGCACCCGCCGGAGCCCGCCTACTGGTTTTCAGGACCACTCATCCTTTAGCTCTCCTTTCTGCTTAACAAATGGTCCAAACGTTTGGGGCATCCCAGAATATGTCCCTTGAATGTTATTGTTTCTCTGTCACCTTCTAAGCGTCCAGATGCTGCTTGGAGTAATGGTTCAATCCAGCGGTGAAATCTACTTACTTTCCTTACCGGTTCGGAAGTACATGCGCCGCACGCACACCTTCTGTGCATGTGCAAAATCTTCTGTGCATGTGCAAAATCTTCTGCACATGTGCAGAAGGTAAAAAAATTACTTCCTGGTTAAAACCAGGAAGTAATGACACCCAGGCGGCGATCGCTACCGGATCGCCGAACCACAGGGAAAAATCGCTACCGGTTCGACCGATCCGGTCTAATCCGGGAGCATTTCACCCCTGGTTCAATCTATTTTATTTCCACTGATTTGAACTGAGCTGAAAAACGAGAGGAGAAAAGCATCTCTCCCTCCTCTTCCTCAGTCAGCACATCCAGCGTTTCGGCTCCAGACTTCTTGCAGTTTTGGGCACCGCAGAAAGATTTTGTGTCCTAAACTCGACGGCTTTTTTCCTGGCTCTCTGTAGCAGCTGCTGCATGTGGCCCTTTGCTCCTGGCACTCGGGCGATGCGTAAAGCAGTCATGTGAGGGACACAAGGGGATGTGCTGAGGTGTGTGTGTGTGTGTAGGGAGGGGTGGATGAGCGCACACCATTCTCCATCCCTTTTGTGTTCCCAGTTCCCAGAAGATTCGGCTCTCCTGTGTCCTGAGCCCTGAATTGTGCTTAGCTGGGTAGCTCTGGATTAGCAAACCTGCCTTCTGTTTGTTTTCGGAATCAAAATAGCATTTATTTGGCCAACGAGCAGCAACATTTGATGAAATACAGCACCCAAATAGATTAGATAAAATACTAGCATAACAAAGATAACAAATACAAATGCAACCTACACTACAACGGTGATGTATCGACTACCTTTGCGAGTGCAGATTTAACATATTATAATCTGAAGTAAAAACAGACATCTAGATAGCACTAGCAATAGTCCTTAGACTTACATACTGCTTTACAGCCCTCCCTAAGCGGTTGAGAGTCAGCCTCTTGTCCCCAAAATCTGGTCCTTATTTTATGGACCTTGGAAGGATGGACGGCTGAGTCATCTTTGAGCCGGTCAGGATCGAACTGCTGGCAGTGGGCAGAGTTAGCCTGCAATACTGCACTCTAAGCACTGCAGTACCAGGAAGGTAAAGGAGAAAGGAATGAAGGAAGGAAGGAAGGAAGGAAGGAAGGAAGGAAGGTAAAGGAGAAAGGAAGGAAGGAAGGAAGGAAAGGAAGGAAGGAAGGAAGGAAGGAAGGAAGGAAGGAAGGAAGGAAGCAAATTGCAGGCAGCCGGCAGTCAGCAGAAGTATTGTGCTGTCTTGTTCATAGGTTTCTTACTTAACAATCTGACCATTTGGCAGAAACTTTATCAGCATCAGACCCTCTTGGTTGCCAATTGACTACAAAACCCTTTTCTTGTCCCTTTGCCAACACCAAGTTACTTCACTCACGAGAGTGAGGCTGTGCGCACACACACCGGCCCATCATCCACACAGTCCGGTTGCGGCTAGGCCCCGGCCCACAGGTTGGGGACCCCTGAATTAGACCCGATTTTTAGCCCACAACTCCAGAGAGGGCAATATTGATGCAAAAGATGTAAACCCCTGCAACTGGCCAAAGATCATTCAGATTGCAGAATTCAAAGGTCCGAAGGAGTGATAGATCCAGTGGTGGGATTCAAATAATTTAACAACCGATTCTCTGCCCTAATGACCGGCTGTGTGGGCGTGGCCATGGTGGGCATGGCCAGGGGGTGTGACAGGCAGCACCTGGCCTCCTGCACGCCCCTGGGAGCAAAAATGGGCTGCAGGGGGGGGATAAGCCAGCCCTCCGCGCCCCATTTTGGGCCTAGTAGGCCACTGAAGCCTCCTGGGACTGAAAATGGGCCGCAGGGGGGTGCTGTTCCCCCTGCGCCCCATTTTGGGCCTAGGAGGCCTCCCTGCATTTACCTGGGAGCCAAAACGGGGTGTGTGTGGACTCCTGGAAGGGGCAGGGCGGGACCAGCAATTTAACTACCGGTTTGTCTGAATTGGCCCGAACCGGCTGAATCCCACCACTGGATAGATGGCGGAATTCCTCTTAAGGTCAGGATTTGAGGTTGCTAGAAGCTTCCAGGCGGTTCTGCCAGCCCAGTGCTGGCCGAGGAGGACCCACGTTGCTCCCTTGGTCTTTCTGTTCCAGGAGAAGCACCATGAGGTACGGCTGGATTACCTGTTGCTGCATCGTATTGCTGCTCCTCGTCCTTTTCAGCGGAACGGCTTCTTCCCGCAGGGCAGGTAGAAGAGGAGGCTCCGGCAAAGGGTCGCCGTCACAAGGAGATGCCCACTCGACGCCGAAAAGCAGCAGCAGCAGCAAACAGAGTCAAGGCGGAGGTGGCCACGGGGCAAAAATAGCCGGCCTGGCCGCAGTGGGCGCAGCGATGGGATACGGCTTGAATTCTCTCGGCAAGTCCCACTACGGCCACAAAGGGCACAGCTCCCCTTTGGGGGGCAGAGAGAAGGGCCTCAATTCCTCGGCGGTGATGGTGAAAGGCCATCTCTACAGCCGGGCTTTGAAGGGGCCTGGCCTCCCTGCCTTCTCCCTGCTGGTGTGTGGCCTCACCACATCCCTCTTCCAGAACTAAAGATGGGCTGTGAGAGCATCAGCCTGGCCAAGGGTTGAGAAGAGGACCCGTTGCGTATCTTGCCCTGTGTTTGCCTTTTTTTGCGGTGGTGAAGAGATCTCCTCCTTGTGGCTTTTAGAGTGTTGACACGGGGCGGAAAGGCAGACGGCTTTAAAGCATCCCGAACATAACACAACCCAGAGTGGGTTAGCTAATAAATATTTATTTTTCTTGCCTCCAGTGTAAAGTTGAGTGTAAGATCCCGTCTCACTGTAAACAGCAGCCTTGCCGGGTAGGATGGGCTGCATGGGAGCGACTGGTCCAAAACCACTTTCAAATCCAAGTTCTGCCTCAAACCTTAATCCCTATCTTGGCGGTCAGATTTAAGAAAATAGAATCTTCTGGAAGAAAAAAAAATCTAGATTCTGCCCTCAAGGGAGGCTTGGCCCTGGATTTTGGGTGGAGGAGGAAGCAAGCAACATTTCTCACACGGATGGAAAGCATTTGTGGAGAATCGGGAGCCCACACTTTGTGCACAGTGTATCCAAAACATGGATGGCCAGGCTATAATGACAGAAAAAGAGGCAGGTTTTATTCAATGCATGGAACCTTCTAGAAGTACAGACTTCAACTCCCAGAATTCTCAGGAATGGTGAGTGAGAAATTTGGGGGACTGAAAGTCTGTACAGTTGGAAGGTGCCAAGTTTGGGGAAACATTGCCTGAGATATATGTAGGGCAGGAGTCAGCAACCTGCAGCTCTGGAGCCGCATGTGGCTCTTTCACCCCCTCTGCTGCGGCTCCCTGTCACTCAAAATATGCATCACAACTGCCAATGTGCGTCACATGGTTTATTGAGCTTTTCAACCCCCGGTAGGCCAACCATGGATAAATCCAAGAAAAGAAAAGTTTAAGAAGAAAACAGAACGTTTAATTCAACTGCATATGCTAGTTTTGTGGCCGCTCAAGAAATAGTCAGGCACGGGAAGGGTTTTTGTGGCTCCCGGTGTTTTCTTTTCTGTGGGAAACGGGTCCAAATGGCTCTTTGAGTGTTTAAGGTTGCAGAGCCCTGATGTAGGCTGATGGTCCAATATACCTGCACACACCTGGTTCTGTCCCGCTCTTCTGTTTATTCTCTGAAGGTATTGTACATTTCAGGAATTACAGCTATACCTTACCTTAATGGAAATATAATAATAAGGTGGATGAAAATGCCAAATCCAGTCTAAACATCTGGCTGATAGGTGAACAATGATAATAACAACCATAATATTACCAGTAGTGATAGGCATCTTGGGTACAACCCCAAAACATCTGGAGCCCCATTTAAATACAATCGGCATTGACAAATTCACCATCAGTCAATTGCAAAAGGAAGCTTTAATTGGAACAGCTTACTTCCTGCAATGATACCTGAAAACACCTCAAAAATCTACATCTGTCTATCCCAGCTCCTTGGGAAGGATTTGATAGGCGGATATTGTTGCCAAATCCCATCTAAACATCTGGCTGAGTATGTGATGCACCATTAACATAGAAATTCCATGTCCTAAACCGTACTTGTGATACAGTAGTAATATTAATAGTATGGAATTTTTAAAACTATTTTCTGACTTTGGCCTCAACAGTTTTTTACAGATGGCCTGTAAAATGTTAGGTTAGGTGGCAAGGAAAATATTAGCAAACATTTGTATCTGGCGGTATATTTTGTCTGCCTATTTTGAAAGGCATAAATGGCTTGGCGTGAAAAAAAACAACACCCCACAATAATAAAAAGTTCTGTTTGTTCTGGTGTTTATTGTGTATGAAAATCCTTCCTGTATATATAAACTGTTCTGTTCCCTTGCCAATCCAAACCCAGCTTTTAATTAGCGCATGTTATCTAAGCTTTTATTCCCAGAGGTGGAGAACAAAATCCCTCAAGGCACATTCACATCTGATCACAACAGTGAATTTAAAGCAATTCTTATGTAAAAAGTATGTTCGGAATGCAAGTAGTTGACAAACTACTATACTAGGGGTCTCCAACCTTGGCAACTTTAAGACTTGTGGACTTCAACTCCCAGAGTTCCTCAGCAGGCTGAGGAATCTGGGAGTTGAAGTCCACAAGTCTTAAAGTTGCCAAGGTTGGAGACCCCTGAACTATGTTATAAGCACCGAATTTCAACTTTTGGGGAGCAGAGAAATCAGAGAGAGTTCGCTGGCAAATGATCTGCACAAGGCTGCCCTCTAAAGGCAGAATGAGGTAGAAGCTTACAAATCCACATTCAAGGGCAGATTGATGTTTTTGTGGCCAACTATTGTGGAAACGGTTTTGAGAGGAATTGCCCATTTTCTTAACCAAAAGTTCCTTCAATGGTTCCAGAAACTGCATATATCCATGGAGCAAACTCCTAGTTTTCAGCCCTTTTGGACTTGGGTAACATGATTAGTCACAAATCGTGGTTAAAATGCACTTTGAGCTAACCACAGACCTGACTTGGTATTATCTTTTGACTGCCACACTCCAGTAAGATTGTCCTTATTTCGATGCCACACTTTGAGTGGAGTAGGGAAAGCTTAAGGGGGACTGTTATTAAACTTTATTTATTTAAAGTGTGTGTGTAGCAATAGCAATAACACTTAGACTTATATACCGCTTCACAGTGTTTTTACAGCCCTCTCTAAGCGGTTTACAGAGTCAGCCTTTTGCCCTCAACAATCTGGGTCCTCATTTTACCGACCTCTGAAGGATGGAAGGCCGAGTCATTCTTGAGCCTGGTTGGAATCGAACTGCCAAATTGCAGGCAGCCGGCAGGCAGCAGAAGTAGCCTGCAGTACCTCACTCTAACCACTGTGCCACCGTGGCGTGTATGTGTGTGTATAGAAATACAGAGAGACTCATTTTGTGTCAGATGGTTTTATTAGAATTTTGTACTAAGTTGCATAAGGCATTACATACAGTATTTTGATTAGTAATTATGTAGTATTCCAAGTCATAGGCATAAGCTACGTATAATCTGTTAGGCTTTGTCACCCATTATCTCCAAGGTTGCTGGCAGGGGCTGGGGACAGAGGCGATAAAAGCAGGACAGGGATTAACAACGGGACAGCAAGTATCACCGCAGTATAGTTTCTGAGGAAAGAATTTCAAAATTTGCTTCATTTGTAGGCTTACACCGTGACGTCCACTTGCTTCCTCCTACCTCCTACCCCTGGCTCACCATGAATGCCCATCAATCCAGGTTTCTACATGGAAGGAGAGGAGAGGAGAGGAGGAAAAGGAAGAAAACATCACTATACGTGGACCATCCAGACCAGGGATGGGTTCTACTTAACTTTACTACCGGTTTGCAACGGGGCCATGGGCATGCACAGAAGCGTTCTGATGACGTCAGGGTCAGTGGGCGGAGCCTCCCACCAGTTTTACTACCGGTTCTATAGAATTGGTGCGAACCGGGGGCAACCCACCACTGAACCAGACCCAGATACCTTCTCAGCAAGTTCTTGGCTCCTTCACTACTGCTGCCTGCTATATTTTCTCTTCCTCCTGCTATTTCTGAGATCTTGTTCTCAGGAGGCCACACTATCATCACCTTCTGACTGCTGTCACTTACTATAAATCAGGTTTCTGTCATTTATTTTAAGTGCTTTCCCCGTTTTGCTGTGATCAGTCCATATGCGATGATAACGTGGGAGAAAGAGAGCAGAATGAAAGCCCAAGAATTCTAGACAAGGGAAATTCCGCCTCAGGCAGACATGAAGAAGATGCAAAGGCTTGACGAAGTAATTATGAAAGGACAGAAGGGAAAGGCCCCCCTCCCCACCAGCACCTCCATTCTCTGTGCCAGGACAATAGCAAGATGTAGGGTGGACACCATAGTGCAGTGTTTCTCAACCATACAAGAGTGGGATTCAGCCGGTTCGGACCAATTCAGGGGAACCGGATGTTAATTTTAATCTGGTTAGCCGAACCGGTAGTTGCAAGGACATGCTCACGCTGCCCACCCCTCCCCTCCCCTCCCAGGAGTCTCCATGCAGCCCATTTTGGATGCCAGGTAAGTGCAGGAGGTTCTGCGAGGGCAAAAAACAGGCCTACCGGAAGTTCTGGAGGTCCGGAAATGGGCCTGTTTCCAGCCTCCAGAGGGCCTCCGGAGCCCAGGAGTGGCTGTTTTCACCCTCCCCAGAGGCTCAAGGAAAGCCTCCATGGCCATGGTGCAGGAGGCCAAATAGGGGACCTGCATGGGGACTTTGAAATAGGTGGACATCAACTCCCAGAATTCCCTCCCCAGGCTGCATTGATTTGGGGAGAATTCAGAGAGGTTGAAGGTCGCACAACTGAAAATCGCCAAAGATGAGAAACCCTGCTATAGCAGGGGTCCCCCAATCCCCAGGCCACGCCCTGGTACTGAGCCACGGCCCGTTCGGAACTGTGGCATGTGCTGGAAACTGGGGAATGGAAGGATTTATATTCCTCGCAGACAGCTGGTCATTTGCATCCTTTTTAGAGGATAGTTTCCCCACTATCCTGTCAGAGCTGAAGAAGCTTCTTGGATGAGAAGTGAAACGTCTTCAAAGAAAAAACAAAAAAAAGTCCAGTTGCCTCCTGAAAAAAAGCACCTTGGGGACAACCGTGACTTGGAGGACGGAGAATCTCTACAGACTTTTCGTTCTGAACTATGGGAAATTCCTGTCCAGCGTATCTGAAAAGCAGCAGGATATGTGTGTGTGTGTTTGTGTGTGTGTAATCCTGTAGCCACAGGTAAGTTTTCCTGGATGACCTTGTATCTTCTGAGGTTTGGATTGTATCTGGCTCCAATACAGTGGTGGGTTTGCACCGGTTCTATAGAACCGGTAGTAAAATCGGCGGGAGGCTCCGCCCACCGACCCCAACGTCATCAAAACGATAGTAAAGGTAAATAGAACCCACGCCTACTCCAATACCCTCGTCTGCCACTCACCTAAGTGTAGAAGATGGGGATGTGTTTGCAGAGGATGTTGATGGTGGTCCCCAGCCTTGAACGATCCACCTGGGACGTAAGGAATTCTTCCTCTCCTTGCTCCTTCTTTCCCTTTGCCGAGCATGAGATTGCTGAAGAGAGACAACATGCTGGCCACCTCTCCTTGGGTGAAGACCTGAGTAGATATGACCACGTGGCTCAGATCCTAATGACGGACATGGTGCGACGCTGGATTCCTGGTGGGCGTGGCCACGGGTGGGCTGATCCTTTACAACGGGTTGGGTGCCTGGTTGCTGGTGGGCGTGGCCATGGTGGGTGTCGCCTAGTTGGCTGCCTGCCACAGCCGTGTGTTTGTGTTTTTTTGCCCTCCCCAGGCTCCGGAGGCTTTTCTTGAGCCTCCGGGAGGGTGAAAACAGCTTCCGACAGGGTCCAGAGGCCGGAAACAGGCCGTTTCCAGACTTCCGGAACCTCCGGTAGGCCTGTTTTTTGCCCTCCCAGATCCTCTGTGCGGCCTTACCTGGAATGATGAACGGGCCGTGTGGAGACTCCTGGGAGGGAGGGGCAGGGTGGGCGTGGCCAGCCAGGGATAGCATTTGGGGGTTTGCCGAACCCTGGCAATCCTTGGCTAGAGGATCGCCCGAACCCTGCCGAACCCCCAGGAGCCCACTCCTGGATATGACTCCATAGGCTCCTGCTCAGGATTCTGTGGGACAGTGGTTATCTTTTCCTCACTGCAAACTGAGTTTCTCTCCATTAACGCTGAAGTTTGCCATGTTATCTTGGAGCCTTTTCTTCACCTATCAAGGTTCCCATCCTTACCTGGAATTCCTTGAGGAGGGTATCTAGTCCTTGGATATTTTCCTTATCCATCCTGGTGAGGTAACAGGCTTCTTGATGTTCAGGCTTGTAGCCAATCATCAGCTGTGAACAAAGCATTGAGATTCATTTACTCTCAGCTTACTCCTTGAAGTACATTTCTGCAGCACGTACACCAACTGTAAACATTCAGGAAACAAATTTGCCCAAACATTAAATTGCCCTTGGTAAAACATCATTTACTTGTATCTTTTTAGCATCTAATATTGCAATGTTGGTCGTTGTGAAATCTACAGTGCGTTTGCTGCTAAAATTTATCTAATATTCCTCGGTGCGAATTTAGCAGGTTGGGGCAGAGCCTGAAAATGATTATGCTGGATCAATGACTTGCGGGGTGGAGTCTGGGCAAGTGAATGGAGCTGAGTGTTTACTGGCCGGATGCCCTTCCTGTCGCCAATGTGGAGTTATATTCAGCAGATATATTCTCATCGTGCCCCGAGAGAAAAATATCTGCCTCTACCTAGAATTGAACTCACGCCTCCTGATTGTGAGGGGGGAGATTCTGAGGGGGAGATTGTGGCAGGCGGAGCCATATCTGTAGGCACGCGAGCATTGCCCTAGCTCAGCTCCAGTGTGCATGTGTGCTGGCCAGCTGATTTTTGGGCCTTCCGGTCCCACCGGAAGTTGGGAAACGGGCCATTTCCGGCCTCCAGAGGGCCTCTGAGGGAGGGGGGGAAGGCCGTTTTCGCCCTCAGGCTCCTAGAAAGCCTCTGGAACCTGGGGAGAGTGAAAACGGGCCTACCGGGCCCACTGTGCCATCGCATGCCAAAAGCGGGCGGACCATGTGGGGATCGCGCGCACATGCGTGGGAGGGCGGGGGCATTGAATTATGAGTGTGGGCACATGCACCCGTGACCCCCCCACTTTTGGTGCGTGACGGCAAAAAGGTTAGCCATCACTGTTCTAGGACATGACCAAGACTGTAACTGAGCATTATTTATTTTATTTTATTTATTTATTTATTTATTAAATTTTTATACCGCCCCCTCTCCCGAAGGATTCGGGGCGGTGAACAGCCAAAATTAAAAACACACAATACAAATATTAAAATACATTAAAACGAAATTAAATTATTATGCAATGATTATTATGCAATGATAGAGTTGGGTTTCAGAGTCTTGGGGGTGGGAGGGGGCATCACACATGTCATCACACAATGGTGCAAACGATGTACTTAGCACCTGCATTGTTTGTACAACCAGACTACGTCCAAGACTGCAAAAATGCCGGCAATTTATTTACATAGGGTAGGTTAATCAGTTTCCTCACCTTCAGCCGTGTATTTTTAGCCATACACCACATATAGCTTAGTCTTAGTTCAGCAAACTTTTCGTGATTTGTTTATCAAATCAATAATTGCCCGACTCCAATGGATTTATTGCCCGGTCTATCCTCAATTATTGGTTGTTCTGTGAACATGTGTCGATTAGCCACAGGTTCACTGAACATTTATTTGTGCCTTGGGGGTTTCTGCATGTCACAGGAGCCCCCCAATACTGACTTCCTCACTTGTCAGAACTGCCACCTTAGTTAAAAGTTCAAGGGAGAATTTCACCTTCAAGAACAAATGGACTTTTTCAAATGTCAACTTTCATGGTTACCCTGGGAAAACTTGTGCATTTGGAAGATCTGGAAATAGTCCTGTTGGTCGCATTCCATGCAATTGTGTTTCTCTCCACGAGCTTGAGAAGAAGGAATCTTCTTCTATTCAGAATCTTCTTAGCCATCCATAGCTCACCATAAATAGTCTCCTTCAGCTTCTCGTATTCAGGATAAAGCTGACTATTCCTCCCTCCAGATTAATACCTGGATTTCTTTCTTTCTTGCCCAGCTGCCACTCACCTTAGCAAAATCATAAATGACCGTGGCTGGGTTGTGGATCCCATCATCCACATAGTAAGTGGCTACTTCCTCCTTATCCATGGAGAACTTCAGCTGCGATTCTTCTCCGTCCAACTCGCCAATGGTCATGTGCAGAAGCTGCATGGAGTAGAAAGGAATCCCTTTTTGGCTCACTGGCGGCAACAATTACTAGAGCGTTAAACCAGGTGGGAGGCGGTTCGAGACCGGACAGGAGGGGGTGACCCAACCCTTGTGCGTCCTCTTGACAGCCTCTCGAATGGGAAAGCTGCTCTAACTTAGTGGCTGGGAAGATTGGAAACTTAGAGGGGTGTTTGCTATCGTTAATTATTGAGGTTGTTATATTATTTCAGGTTTTTTTAAGGAACCCACCGGATGGAGAGCAATTTGTGTCACTGCGTTAAGTGTTTGCCAGCTGAGCTTCCATCCTAAGATTTACGGTAGCCTGGCCAGAGAACCTTATCACATCTCTCTAGAGATAAGACTGGTCTTGTGACTGCGCATGTCTACATTCTTTCTTTTCTAACTTCCTGATTTCTTTCTTTTCTTACTTCCTGATTTACGTCTTCCTTTGTCCGGTAACGATGTAGCTAGCTAGTTTGTTTCACTTTTATAATAAAATGTTTCTTAGAATACATTCGGGTTTTCTTTCTTTGAGAGTATACAGCATGGAAAACAAGATCCATCCACCTCTAATTAATTACAGTTTCCCCAGGGGGGGAACGAGGCTGATTCACACTTCGACAATTTGTACATGTATCTGAACCGTGGTAATCTAAGGGCCGTGCTGGTAAATGCAGAAGAGCCAGCTGTGTTGTTGTCTCTGCACTGTTTGCTGCGGAAAGTGGGCTCAGCTTCGCTTTTAAACAGCTCACAAAATCCCTGAAAATATAGCCACCAGCTCTCCTGAGTGGGCGCAAGGCAGCCCCAGAACACACCTAGGTATCTCTGGCTGCAGCTTCCCTCGCCTCTCCGCCAGTTTCTGACTCTCCAGCCAGCCCAGCCCCAGCCCAGTCCCCTACTTACGGCCTCCGTATGCGCCTGGGTGATGTAGAGCCCCATCAGAAGAGCCCCCACGACAACCAGCACCACAAGGCCCACAATCACCAGGACGATCAGGAACCTCTTGATGTTTACAGGGCAGCCGATCATTTTGGGCAACTGGCACAGAAGCCGCGGGAGGCAGCAGCACAGCTGGCAGCAACAGTCGCAGCTCGGGGGGCAGCAACAGTCGCAGCTCGGAGGGCAGCAACAGTCGCAGCTCGGGGGGCAGCAGCAGCAGTTGGGGCAGGAGTCACAGCTGGGGCAGGAGCCACAACCACAGCAGGGGCAGCAGCAACCTGGACAGGAGCCGCAACCTGGACAGGAACCGCATCCTGGACAGGAGCCGCATCCTGGACAGGAGCCGCATCCCGGACAGGAGCCGCATCCTGGACAGGAGCCACAGCCACAGCTAGGGCAGAGACCACAGCAGCCCCCAAGCTCTGGATCTAAGGCATGGTAGGCCTGTGGAGGTAGATGAAAGAGGGGAGAGAGAGAGGGTGGGGGAGGGAGGGAAGGAAGGTAAGAGAAAGAGAAAGAAAGAAAGAAAAAGAAAGAAAGAAGAAGGAAGCAAGGAAGGAGAGAGAGAGGGAGGGAGGGAGGGAAGGAAGGAAAGAAAGAGGGAGAGAGAGAGAGAGAAAAAAGAGATTGATTGATTGATTGATTGATTGATTATGGGAGATCCATGGGAGGGAGAGGAGGGGAGAGTTGGTCTCTGGCACTGCCAGAATGAAAGGGGCTCAGGAAGGAGCCTCCTGGGGACCCAGCTCTCTCCTCTTGCCCTGGTCTCTGCCACTTGTGCCACAACCAACCATTAACTTGGTTGATGGCAAGCAAACTTCCTCTCCCAGTCCATGGCTCCATTCCCTCCCCTCCCCAGCCTTTTGCCCCCACTACACGTACAGTAGCTGCTCTTTTCCAAGACCGTCCCCCCTTCCTCCTAGGCTACAGGGCCTTGGATGCCCACCAAGGGATTTATAAGTTGATTTAAGGAATATTTATAAGCTGCCTAAGTCCATCACTACTCTGGGTGGCCTCCAGCATGACCCCAAAAAGTAAGACGCTTTATCACGGTGATTTAACCAGCACAAAGAATCTGGAAACGACAAACAGAAGACTACGAAATCCTAGAAGAACAAATACCAAGAAAAAAACACTATCCAACCAGCTATTTCACCAGGGGTCTCTCCGCAAACACCACCCCAAGCCTTGGCATTAAGAGCAGCTCATTTCAATAGGGTCAGGATGGAGACCATCCAAATCTCTAGGGAAACATTGTCCAGGAGGGTGAATGTTGTGAAGGACAGAGTCACTCAGTGGACACTGCTCCATTGTTGGGACCCAGAGCGGGTCCCCATGAGACCTGGGAGGTCTGTAGGGGAGGACAATTTGTGTGTCTCTGGTGCTGGATTCTCCTTAAATGAGAAGATGCTGCCTGCAGGAATGTCCTGAGATACCTTCTGGAGCACCAAGGGCTTACTCAGCAAATTGGAAAAACGGGTAACAGACAGGGAAAAACCGTCTCTCTAAAACAGGGGTCTCCAACCTTGGCAACTTTAAGAGTTGGGGACTTCATCTCCCAGAATTCCTCAGCCAGCTGGCTGAGGAATTCTGGGAGTTGAAGTCCACAAGTCTTAAAGTTGCCAAGGTTGCTGGCTGAGGAATTCTGGGAGTTGAAGTCCCCAACTCTTAAAGTTGCCAAGGTTGCTGGCTGAGGAATTCTGGGAGTTGAAGTCCCCAACTCTTAAAGTTGCCAAGGTTGGAGACCCCTGCTCTAAAACATCTAATTGAAACTGGTGGGAGAGATAGAAGAGGCAACCTCCCTCACAACCACTGGAGCTCATCCCAATATTTGCTTGGTCTGAAGATTTCCAAAGCTCTAATATCTATTTCCAAGGTGTAACTCAAGGAATTCGGGGTTCATTCTAACCTCTGAGATAGGAATTCTACAGTAGTGACCAAAATTGTGGAAACCTTTTACGGAAAGTGTATTTTTGAGGTTTGATAACTAATAACACCACTTTTTTGGGGAGTTTCAAGATAATCCTACTCCATTGCTGGAATGGCCTGGGAATAGTCCAGACCTTCACCCAATGGAAAATCTATGGAGCCGACTAAAGAAACTTGTTAGTCAGAAGCAATAAAACCCAGTTAATAGAAGCCATCCTTCAATCCTGGTTTCACATTAGAACAGCTGCAGAACTCAAAGACTCGGTTCCCTCCATGGGAAGACGTTGTAAGGCCGTCATTCATGCTGAAGGTTACCCAACTAAGTATTCACTGACATGGGGATCATTTTTGTATATCTCGTTTTTTTCTACGTGTTTCTCTTTTCTTCCTTATACCGTAACTGCTATTCTAATAAATCCTTCCTATAAGTTATTGCATTACATTCTTGATTAATTTATCTTTCCATTGATATATAATTTTATGGTACTACTCCAAAAAAAAAAAAAGTGATGTTATTAGCTAGTTTTAGAAAATAGACTTTTCCCAAAAGGTTTCCACAATTTTGGCCACTACTGTAACGATGAGCCATCATCAAGAAATCCTGAATAATAATTCCAGCATCTAGAGACAGACAAGTTTTTAATTGGGTTTTTAAGAAGTAGATAGTTGGGTCTTGCTCAGATGCAGGTCCCAGGTGCTGGGATAATTCAGGCACTTCTTTAAATTAAATAGAGCCTTGGTAGTACAGTGGTCTAAAGCACCCTGTTATTAAGACCAGCTGCCTGCAATTTCTGCAGGTTCGAATCTCACCAGGCTCAAGGTTGACTCAGCCTTCCATCCTTTCTAAGGTAGGTGAAATGAGGACCCAGATTGTGGGGGCAATAAGCTGACTTTGTATAAATATACAAAAAAAGGATGAAGGCTATTGCTTAATGCATTGTAAGCCACCCTGAGTCTCCGGAGAAGGGCGGCATATAAATCAAATTAAAAAAATAAAAAAAAAATAAAAAAAAATAAAAATGTAAACCTGAGCCTCTGCAATTTGGAAAAAAAGAAAGTACAAAGGGAAAGAGGCATAGTCATGTAGCAAAGGGACTCACGGCAGATGGTCCTTTGAGGAGAGCCTCCGTGGTGACAATTTTTATCTTCTCCTCCATCTCCATCACTGGGCTCTCGCCTCAGCGTGAGGTCTACCCCTCACCAGTTACTGAAGTGGAAAGAGTCAAAGTTATATATATATACACACACACCTAGGAAGACTGCTGTAAAGAAAAGGGGAGTGGTTCCCCCCCTCCCCATTTCTCTGGCTATGAGATGGACCTTCTCTTGGTTGGTGGACTTGAGAATTTGATTCTCCGCTCTTCCGTCCTTCTCAGCCAAGTTTCTGAGATGGGGCCAACGTATTGTGAAACACGCACGGCTAAAGGCCTTCTCCTTCAAAGGGCTCTTCGTGGAGTTAAGTGGACCCTTGTCCCCAGCTGGATGGTCCTTGTAGTCCAAAAAGTGGCAAACATCAGACCCCGTGAGCCAAATGAAAGCTTTGTGAAGGGCTCTCCGATCCTTACGGTAAGTATACACCCTTGTGGTAAGAAGTGGCCTCTCTCGCCCATCTCCTCAGCTCCCTTCGTTTTGCTGCAGACAATATTATTTTGGGGGATGGATAATCTAATCTCAAGTCCACCAACCAAGAGAAGGTCCATAGTGCACAGTGGGAAGGTTTTTAAGCAAGCAGATAGCAGAATAACAGAGTTGGAACTGGAAGGGACCTTGGAGGTCTTGGAGACCCTGCTGATACATTTCAGACAAGTGACTGTCCAGTCCCTTCTTAAAAGCCTCCAGTGATAGAGCACCACAACTTCTGGTGGCAAGCTGTTCCACTGGTTAATTGTCCTCACTGTTAGGAAGTTCCTCCTTAGTTCTAGGTTGATTCCATCTGTTACTTTTTGCCCTGCCTTCAGGTGCTTCGGAGAATAGGTTGACTCCCTCTTCTCTGTGACACCTTTTTAAATATTGGAAGACTGCTATCATGTCACCTCTAGCCCTTCTCTTTTTTAAAAAAAAGTCTATTCATACTCGTTTCAGCCTCCAGTCTCCTAATCATCTTTGGTTTTTTTTTTTTTTTTTTTTTAAATTGATTTATATGCCGCCCTTCTCCGGAGACTCAGGGCGGCTTACAATGCGCTAAGCAATAGCCTTCATCCTTTTGTATATTTATACAAAGTCAGCTTATTGCCCCCACAAACTGGGTCCTCATTTCACCTACCTTAGAAAGGATGGAAGGCTGAGTCAACCTTGAGCCTGGGGAGATTCGATCTTACTTTAATTGCAGACAGCTGTGTTAATAACAGGATGCTTAGACCACTGTACTATCAAGGCCCTTTTGTTGTTCTTCTCTGCACTTTTTCTAGAGCCAATATTATTACCGTATACTAGTATATTAGGTGTAAGTATATTATGTCCACAGTAGTTTGCCTATCCACTAATTTACTAAGTTACTTCATCAAAAAAGGCAATAAGATTTGCCTGACGTGATCTGGGGTAATGTATTTGCAGAGGCACCTGTGGATGTCAAAGAATTAAAGAAAATGGCCTCAACGGCATGATCAAAGCCCCATGAGACATCGGCTTGGCTTCAGTTGGGCCATCAAGGCTACCATCTTGGTTTATTAACACCTATCCCAGGGGTGAAATCCAGCAGGTTCTGACAGGTTCTGGTGAACTGGTAGAGGAAATTTTGAGCAGTTCGGCGAACCGGCAAATACCACCTCTGGCTGGCCCTGGAGTGGGGAGGGAATGGAGATTTTGCAATATCCTTCCCCTGGAGTGGAGAGGGAATGGGGATTTTGCAGTATCCTTTCTCTGGAGTGGGGTGGGAATGGGGATTTCGCAGTATCCTTCCCCTGCCATGCCCACCAAGCCACACCACGCCCACCAAGCCATGCCCACAGAACCGGTAGTAAAAAAAATTGGATTTCACCACTGATCTACCCCCTATGGCCCTGGTGCTCCCCGATACTGAATTCTCACATTCATCTTTAATAATTCAGCAGTGTCAGTTGATGTATTTCCCCCCAAACCCCAAATGTTCTTTTTGCTATCATCAAAGTTCCACCTTGTTTTTTTCCCCCCATCTTCTGCCTTGCCAGATATTTTTGATAACCCAACTATTTGGACTCTTTTACCCTTCAAACCTTCTCTCGGTGTCATTGAAACTCCACTTGAAGTTGCCCAGGATGAGAGCTGGTCTTTCCACAGAGACCCAGGAGTTGAAAGTGTCATTTCCACCTTACACTTCAATCACAAGGGTTTGAGTTGAAGTACTTCAACATTTCCCCCCCCCACCCAATATTTCCTTCTCCAAAGCTGAACACTCAACGCATTGTGATGAGTTGAGTATCGCTTCATAATTTTCTGGCCAGAAATCTTTGTTTTGCTTTGGATGACTTGTAAAAACTTGAGTTGAATTAGTCTTCAAGGAGACCCTTTTCCAAGAGAAGAGTGTTGTGAAATAAGAGCTGGATCTGCAATGAAGATAAGTGGGAATTGGTCAATCACAATCATATTGTGCCAAAAGGGTGCCAGAAAAGAGATGGAGTCATGAACATGTGCAGAAAGAACACAGAATGTCCTTAGGTTGAATGTTCCTACTTCTTGAAGGAGCAAGTAGAGGAGGATATAGGGAAAACAGTCATGGTGACACTCACACCAGTACAATTGAAGCATTGCCCTTCTTGTGTATATAGTATATTGATCACACAATAGTAGCTGCCATCTTGATTTTTTGACTTCATCCTGCAGATACCCCAACTCCAGCTGTGCTATGACTAGTCTTCATTCCGGCCAAGGAAGGTTACTTTCGGGAGGGGCCCCTATTTAACCTCCTCAGGTATCTCAGGAGTTGTTGGTGGTGGAGGACTTAAAAGGTCCTCCACCGTCTTAAAAGGCTCTTTTAAGGCTCTTAAAAGAGCCTTGGTAGCACAGTGGACTAAAGCACTGTTATTAACATCTGCTGCTTGCAATTACTGCAAGTTCAAATCTCACCAGGCTCAAGGTTGACTCAGCCTTCCATCCTTTCTAAGGTAGGTAAAATGAGGACCCAGTTTGTGGGAGCCATAAGCTGACTTTGTATAAATATACAAAAGTATGAAGGTTATTGCTTAACGCATTGTAGCCGCCCTGAGTCTCCGGAGAAGGGCGGCATATAAATCAAATTTTAAAAAAACAAACAAAACTATTGTTTGCTCTGGGGAGATGAGACCTGGTCTGGTGCCAGGACAGAATGGTTTGGACTCGGCAGGGGTAGAAACTAGCAGATTACACTCCTTGACTTGAGTGGCAGAATGTCAACCTTGCGAGGTAGTCCAGACATGAAACATACTGGGAAATACTAGCTTTATTGCAAGGTTACAGTAACTGAGTCTTGCAAATCTGAAAGTACCATATTTTTTCGGACTATAAGACACAAATAAATTTACAGAAGGAAAACAAGAAAAAAAAAAGTTTTTGGCCTCTGTTTTCGCCCTCCCCAGGCGCCAGAAGCACTCTGCAGGCCAAAAACGGGTGCGTTTTTGCGGAGCACTGCAGAGTGCTTCTGGGAACCGGGGAGGGCGAAAATGCGACACGCGGAGGGTTCGGGACGCCAAAAATGCCCGTATTCAGTCTATAAGGCGCACCTAAATTTTCACCCACTTTTTTTGGCCGGGCGGGGGAAAGGTGCGTCTTATACTCTGAAAAATACGGTACATCTCTCTCCCCTTCTCCATCTTTACAGTTCAAGAAACTAGGTAGGGTCCCTTCTGAGATGTTTGCCACATTCCCCATGTGGGCTTAGACTAATTATCTAATCCCTTCCTAATCTGTGGTTTTTCCTCCTGCCCAGAGGTGGGTTTCAGCAGGTTCTGACCAGTTCTGGAGAACCGGTAGCAGAAATTTTGAGTAGTTCGAAGAACCGGTAAATACCACCTCTGACTGGCCCCGCCTCCATCTATTCTCTGCCTCCCAAGTCCCAGCTGATTGGGAGGAAATGGGGATTTTGCAGTAATCTTCCCCTGGAGTGGGGAGGGAATGGAGATTTTACAGTATCCTTCCCCTGCCCACCAAGCCACGCCCACAGAACTGGTAGTAAAAAAATTTGAATCCCACCACTGCTTCTGCCTCCCAAGGTCATTCCCACATACCATTCGTAGCAGAACCTTATGGTTTTAGTTGGCACCTGAACAAGCATCCAAGAAATGCTAGTTTGTTGGGATTAAATATCCCTTACGTAGTAACTGTACACCAGAGATACTGTGGCTAAATAAATAAATATCTACATTTCCCGTTATGAGCACTGAGTGGCCATTAAGTCCTTTTTAACACTCTTAACTCAACCCTTTCATCCCCAATATTCTCTCTGGGTTTTGCAAATTGTTGTACAATTTCCTGTGGTAAATAATGGTGGAATGTAGAGCAGGGGTCTCCAACCTTTGTCATTTTAAGCCTGGTGGACTTCAACTCCCAGAATTCCCAGCTTTGCTGGCTGGGGAATTCAACTCCCAGAAGCTTTGCTGGCTGGGGAATTCTGGGAGTTGAAGTCCTCCAGGCTTAAAATGACCAAGGTTGGAGACCCGTGGTTTAGAGGTAGCCAAATGTCTCTAGTAGGTAACCAGCATCTGTTCCCCACAAACCATTTGGTAAGTGGTTTTTAGTGATTAATTCCATCCCTTTCACACAACCTTCGATCAAGGCTCCTCAAGTCGAAAGTAGATGTCAAGGTGGAATCTCAAGTTGATTATCAAGAGCCTTGAAAGTACAGTGGTTTAGTGCACCCTGTTATTAACACAGCTGCCTGCAATTTCTGCTGGTTCGAATCTCTCCAAGGCTCAAGGTTGACTCAGCCTTCCATCCTTTCTAAGGTAGGTGAAATGAGGACCCACTTTGTGGGGGCAATAAGCTGACTTTGTATAAAATATACAAAAGAATGAAGGCTATTGCTTAACGCATTGTAAGCCGCCCTGAGTCTCCGGAGAAGGGCGGCATATAAATCAAATTAAAAAAAAAAAAAAGTTGAAGAAGCTCAGGTTGAAACCCCAATTCAGGCCATGCAGTCACTGGACTCTAGTCCTCCTGTTTCCTCCCAGAGGGCTTATGAACCCTGGGGCAGGGCCTGGGATGGAGGGTAGTCTGCAAGGAGTAAGGCAGGGGTTAAATCCAGCAGGTTCTGACACAGGTTCTGGAGAACTGGCAGCGGAAATTTTGAGTAGTTCGGAGAACCACCAAGAGCCTTGGTGGTGCAGCAGACTAAGTGCTGTTATGTAGCACTTAGCTGCCAGCTGCCTGCAATTAGTGCGAGTTCAAATCTCACCAGGCTCAAGGTTGACTCAGCCTTCCATCCTTCCGAGGTAGGTAAAATGAGGACCCGGATTGTGGGGGCAATAAGCTGACATTGTAGAAACACCACTTATGGGGGGGGGGGGCAAAGTCCTAATAAGCAGGTATATACAAATGAATGAAGGTATTGCTATAAGTACATTGTAAGCTGCCCTGAATCATCGGAGGAGGGCGGCATATAAATTGAACTAATAAATAAATAATAAACCAGCAAATACCACCTCTGGCTGGTCCCAGAGTGGGGTGGGAATGGGGATTTTGCAGTATGCTTCCCCCAGGAGCGGGGTGGGAATGGGGATTTTGCAGTATCTTTCCCCTGCCACGCCCACCAAGCCACGCCCACCAAGCCACACCCACCAAGCCACGTCATGCCTGCCAAGCCACGCCCACAGAACCGGTAGTTAAAAAAAAAACTAGATTTCACAATTGGAGTAAGGATAGTGGCCATCCTTGTGCAATCAAAACCCCATCCGTTGTGAAAGTGTAGCATGCTCTAACAAGAAGCAGGACTAGAAGTTTATGGTTATGACCATCATCTTGACTGCTTTGGCTCTCCATGTTTTAGGTCCTCCCCCCCTCCCCCGTTTGGGAGAATAAAGCATCCGCAGTAAATTCCGCCCCAAATTCTTTGGCCAACACCGGACGTTGTAGAGAGAGGCGAATAGTTGTTAGACGTGGCAGCTCCCGCCTGGATCAATGCCGTCTCCAGCTCTGGATCTTCATCATTCAGCAGGTTCACTGCCAGTGGGTTCAGGAAGAGGTCAGCCTTCAGAGTCATAAATGATGCAACGAGGGGGGGGGGATAGGTTTTCCCACTGTCAGCAAGGCAGGATGGATGTTCCTAGGCGCCAAATGAACTGGGTGCAATCATCCGTGAGATTCAAGGACAGAAAGCTTCATCGTTGTGTCTCCGGATGGCTTTTGTTCCTCTTGGGAACAGCAATTGCCCTTCAGATGCCTCGGAGGCTGCGGCAACAGTGGCCATGTTCCCGAAAGGAAGAGAGACAAAAACGAAGGGCAGGAACATTAACATTCCTCAACGTTAGCCCCAGGACGGACCCAAAGGAGAACTAAGAACTCCTAATTCTACTAACAAAAGTGGGTCTAGTCAAGGCGATGGTGTTCCCAGTTGCAATGGATGGCTGTGAAAGTTGGACTATAAGGAAGGCTGAGAAGGCCAAAGAATGGAGGCCTTTGAACTCTGGTGCTGGAGAAGGCTCCTGCGAGTCCCTTGGACTGCAAGGCAATCCAACCGGTCAGTCCTAGAGGAGATCAACCCTGACTGCTCTTTAGAAGGCCAGATCCTGAAGAGGAAACTCAAAATACTTTGGCCACCTAAGGAGAAGGAAGGACTCCCTGGAGAAGAGCCCAATGCTGGGAACGATGGAGGGCAAAAGAAGACAGAGAACGAGGTGGCTGGATGGAGTCACTGAAGCAGTCGGCCTGAGCTTCAATGGACTTC
Organism: Pantherophis guttatus; assembly: GCF_029531705.1. Next base: position 887,201 of record NW_026844095.1, on the reverse strand, counting down.
AGAGGATGGTAAAAGCATTTTTTCGGCCGAAGAGATTGTAGAAAAAATGCTTTAAAAAGTTTTTTTTTTAAAAAAGGGTGGGGTAAGCGAACGGGGACCGGTTCGGGGGTGTGACCAGCCAATGTTATTACCGGTTCTCCGAACTACTACAAATTTTTTACTACCGGTTCTTGTGAACCGGTGCGAACCGGGAGCAACCCACCACTGATGTAGTGAAATAATTTTCCAGCTCCTCTGCATCTTTTTGATAAGCTGGCACCCCCGATTTGCTTTCAGCAGCTTGATTTATCGAGATATGCATCCCAGAACAGTGACTCTGGGAGGCGTAACCACCGAAACAAAACACAACACCCAGGACTTAATTTTTTTTGTTTGTTTGTTTTTTAATTTGATTTATATGCCGCCCTTCTCCGGAGACTCAGGGCGGCTTACAATGTGCTAAGCAATCGCCTTCATACTTTTGTATATTTATACAAAGTCAGCTTATTGCCCCCACAAACTGGGTCCTCATTTCACCTACCTTAGAAAGGATGGAAGGCTGAGTCGACCTTAAGCCTTGGAGAGATTCGAACCAGCAGTAAATTGCAGGCAGCTGTGTTAATAACAGGGTGCGTAGACCACTGTACTATATGTACTTAATATGTTGCACAAAACGTGTGCAGAGATTTGAGCCAAATGCTGCCTAATATATTCCAACCATTCAACTCCCTGGTTTATAATCTGACAACAAAAATGGTCCCAGACTTATTACCTTTTTTAAAAAAAAAATTTATTATTTTTTTGATGCAATAAAAGTACAGAAAAATCAAAGGAATATAAAAGAAGAGAATAGCAAATAAGAAAAAAAAAGGAAAAAAGTAAGAAAACATTTATTATTATTTATTAATTCAATTTGTATGCCCCCCCTCTCCGAAGACTCAGGGCAGCTGAGGATAATTCTAAACATAGGATTATGATTTCCAAATTGCCATTTTGATTTTCCCACTTTAACTCTTTTTAACCCCGAATGGTCAGGAATCTAAATTGCAAACCACAGAGGGAATTATATTCTCAGAACAAGCCTTGATATACAAATATACAATTGTTTGTTAGGATGAGGAATAAGGTCAGGCTGCCTTTTCCTTCCGTTGCTTCTGGCAATTAAGGCCAAGAAGGGATGAATTTACAGGATGGGTCCTTTGTCCTGAGGAACTGAAGAAGCTCCTTGGATGAGAAGTGAAATGCTTCCCAAAAACCGAGAAGGTCCAGTTGCCTGTTGAAAATGCATCTTTGGGACAACCACAAGCTGGATGATCGAGAGCTGACAGGTAGCTGTGTTGCTTGCGATGGTGCTTTTTTCAAGACGCAATTGGACTTTCTTGTGTTTTTCTTTTGAAGACGTTTCGCTTCTCCTCCCAGAAGCTTCTTCAGTTCTGACTGGATGGTGGGGAATGGAAGGATTTATGCTCCTTGCAGACAGCTGGTCCTTTGCATCCTTTTAGAGGGTCGTTGAGACACTTGGGAGGTTTATCTGTGTCCTCAGGGTCACCTGAGTGATGCAAATGGGTTTGGAGCCTTCTTGGAACTGCTGAAAGGACTGTCTTGTAGACTGGAGATAGATGATGTCGTATCCTTCTCCTCTGTTGATTATGTCGTATCCCTTCCCCCCCTCTTCCCTTTTCCATTCCCCACCCTCTAGTCAGAGCTGAAGAAGCTTCTTGGATGAGAAGCGAAACGACTTCAAGGAAAAACAAAGAAAGCTCAGTTGCCTCTTGAAAATACATCTTTGGTTCCACCATGACTTGGATGATGGAGAATCTCTACAGACTTTTAGCTATAAAATTTGGGATGGACATCCTTGGAATGGTGTGGGAGTAGGAATGGATTTCCAGAGGGAAAATTGCAGAGTGCAGGAACTATTTGCACCACTCAGGTGACCCTGAGGACGAAGACAAAGCTCCAAGTTGCCTCAACGACCCTCTAAAAGGAGGCAAATGACCAGAATATAAATCCTTCCATTCCCCACTGTCAGAGCTGAAGAAGCTTCTTGGATGAGAAGTGAAACGTCTTCAAGGAAAAACGAAGAAGTCCAGTTGCCTCTTGAAAAAGCACCTTTGGGACAACCAGGACCTGGATGACTGAGAAGCTCCTTAGATATTTGTTGGTTCCTCACTTCTCCGTCCGCCGCTCTGCCTCTTTCCTCCTGACTCCGTTAAACCCAGTAGACGGGGAGGCTGCTGCAGAGAAGGTTGATGGCAGCTCCCAGTGTTGAACGCTCAGCCGGCAGCGCCGAGAGGTTTTCCATTGGCTTCTCTCTCTGTCCAAGGGGCAGCAAGGGAGGGGGCTTCTGCAAGAGGAAGGGGGGAAAAAAAGATTTGCTCCACCAGGAAAGAAACTCAACAGCAAGCAGCTCTTTCCTTTGGTGGGCAGAGATGGGTCTCTAGGGCCTTATTCTGGGAACTGCGACTCAAGTTATAACCATTCACTTGGTGATTGTTCAAAGTTACGACGACATTGGTCCTCGCACTTATGACTGCCGCAGCATCCCCAAAGTCACGCGATCAAAATCCAGTGGCTTGGCAACAAGCATGTGCTTACCACCGTTGTTCAGATAGTCCTTGAGTAACAACCAGGGGTGAAATGCTCCCGGTTCGGACCGGATCACCCAATCCAGTAGCGATGGTGGCGGGTGGTTCGGTAGCAAAAATCTCTGCGCCCCCTCACCATGCCCAGCTGAGCCATGCAATCATCAGAGGCTTTTTCTTTTATTTTTAAAAGCATTTTTTCTACAACCTCTTCGGCCGAAAAAATGCTTTTAAAAGTAAAAAAAAAAAGCCTCTGAAGATCACACAACTCAGCTGGGATTGCCAGAGGCTTTTAAAAGCATTTTTTTCTACAACCTCTTTGCCCGAAAAAATGCTTTTAAAAGTAAAAAAAATAAATAAAATTGGCCACGCCCATCCAGTCACATTAACCCCTCCCACGAGCCACACCCACAGAACTGGTAGTAACAAATTTTACATTTCACCGCTGGTTACGACCATTCGTTTAGTGACCAAAGTTACAATGGCAACTGACTATTTTTCACATGATGGTTGCCGTATCCCGGTGATCAAAATTTGAATGCTATTTTAGTTTGGCTTCCATCCTGCCCCAAGCAGACAGTGGGCACTTTGGGCTGAATGGCTCTCCCACCGTCCCACCATAGATGCCCTCACTCCCTCCCCCCCTTTTTTTTTTACTCACCTGGACATGCTGGAAGATCCCGATGACGTCATCCAGGCTTTGGATCTCCTTCTGGTTCATTCTGATGACGTAGCAGGACTTCCCTGGCCAGGATCGGTAGCCGATCACCAGCTGTCGAAAGGCAGAGGGTGGAGATGAGCTTGCGATGGCAAGAATCAGGTATTCGGGTATCTGACCACAAAGCCTCCTCAGAACATCCCTGCCTGAGGCATCTTTTGCCATAGTTGATTAAAATCCCTTATTATCCCTCTAAGCCAGGGGTGAAATCGATTTACGTTCCCTACCGGTTCGGAAGTGCGTGCGCCATCTGATATTTTACCCTCTGAGCATGCACAGAAGGCTTTGTGCATGCGCAGAGGGTTAAAAACCAGGAAGTAATGACATCCAGGCAGGTGGGCGGAGTCTCTTGCTGCCGCCGCTACCAGTTCACCAAAACATGTGCCGCCGGCGCTACAGGTTCGTGCGAGCCTGGCAGAATTTCACCACTGCTCTAGGCAATAGACTAAACTAGGCTAGACTGGACTAGAAGAATAGAATAGAATAGAATAGAATAGAATAGAATAGAATAGAATAGAATAGAATAGAATAGAATAGAATGGAATGGAATGGAATGGAATGGAATGGAATGGAATGGAATGGAATGGAATTATGGAATGGAATTATGGAATGGAATGGAATAGAATAATTAGAATAGAATAGAATAATAGAATAGAATAGAATAGAATAGAATAGAATAGAATGGAATGGAATGGAATTTTCTCTTCACTTTATGCAAAGCAGCAACCACTGTAGGCCAGTCTCTCCTCTGTACAATGAGAATTATTTATCACTGTCATTATTCATTCTCCTGAGTGGTGCAGTGGCCCAGAGGTGGAGCTCTCGCCTCACAATCAGGAGGCTGTGAGTTCGATCCTAGGTGGAGGCAGATATTTCTCTCTCTGGGCACACTGAGAAGATATCTACTGAATAATATAACTCCGCATTGGCAACAGGAAGGGCATCCGGCCAGTAAACACTCAGCTCCATTCAGTTGCACAAGACTCCACCCGGCAAGGGATTATGGCATCATTAAAAGAAGAAGATTATTCATTCATTCTCCTCTCTTTAACTGAATTGCAATAGGAGCCTTGGTAGTACAGTGGTTTAAAGCACCCTGTTATTAAGACCAGGTGCCTGCAATTACTGCAGGTTCGAATCTCGCCAAGGCTCAAGGTTGACTCAGCCTTCCATCCTTTCTAAGGTAGGTAAATTGAGGACCCAGTTTGTGGGGGCAATAAGCTGAATACAAAAGGATGAAGGCTATTGCTTAGCGCATTGTAAGCCGCCCTGAGTCTCCGGAGAAGGGCGGCATATAAATCAAATTAAAAAAAAAAAAAAAAGGAAGACCCTCCCCCCAAACTGGGACATATCTTTGCATTGGAGCTTTTCAAGTAGACTCAGAAGAAGATTCCATTGTGTCACAACAAGAAACATTTCAATTCCGAATAGGTGTCAGCCAGCTGCACGAGCAAACCTTTTGGCCAAGAGGAGTGAAGCCAGATAAAGGCGCAAAGCTTACATTGCTGTAATCATAGACCACCGTGGCTGAAGAGCTGAGGTTCATGTGGATGGGAAATATGGCCAGTTTCTCCTTCTGGCTCATGGCCAGGTGCTGGGAGGACCCTTTCCCGTCCAGGCTTTGAATGGTCATTTGCAGGACCTAGGAATCGCCAAGGAGCCAAAGCAAAAGGGAAGAAAAATGGGAATCAGGTCTTCCAGAAAGGATGGAATTGGCTGGGTGTCGTGCATCTCCCTGAACCTTAATCCTGGTTTAAGAAAACCACCTGTTGAGCCAACAATGCCTGTGCTGTCCAGACAAATGACCCACAGCCGTCATGGCGAACCTATGGCACGCATGCCACAGGTGGCACGCAACGCCATATCTGTGGGCACACGAGCGTTGCCCTAGCTCAGCTCCAGAGCGCATGTGCGTGCCAGCCAGCTAATTTTCGGGCCTTCTGGACCCACCGGAAGTCAGGAAATGGGCTGTTTCTGGCCTCCGGAGGGCCCTGGCGGAGGGCGGGGAAGTTGTGTTCACCCTCCCCAGGCTCCAAGAAAGCTCCTGGAGCTTGGGGAGGGCGAAAAACAGGCCTACCGGGCCCACTGTTCCATCATGTGCCAAAAGAGGGGGGGAGCCGGGGGGGTCCCGGGAGGGGGGGGGGGGGGGGGCACAGGGGGGGGTGCATTGAATTATGGGTATGGACATCTGTGTGCGTGACCCCCCCCTGCGCTCTCCCCTCTTTTGGCACACAACGGCAAAAAGGTTAGCCATCGCTGACCCACAGGATGGATTCATACATTAGCTACAGCCTGGCTTGGGTTACCTACTCAGATCAGGGCTGGTACTCAGTCAATACCTTTCTCCAGGTGGAAAATGGGAACGTGAAGACCTTCCCTTGCAAGTGGGGGCCAAGGACATCTTCAGGTGACAAGGGGTAGAATGTCAATCTACAATCAGGGCCATCGTCCTGATTTTTTGGGTGTGTGTGTGTAGAGATGGCTCGAGTGGGGATGAATGATTATGAACCTCTCTGGAAATCCCTTCCATAGTTTCATCACTCGTTCGCGATCCCATTGCGGACAGGTAGTAAAGGTAAGTAGAACCCACCCACCCCGTCTTACCGCCTCTGTATGTTTCTCGGTAAGGTGCAGCCCCACCAGGAGGAAAATCAGGACCACCAGAGCAATCCCCACCACTGCCGTCGCCATGATGAAGAGTTTTCCCCAAGGAAGGTCAGGAGGCTTGGGAGATTCTGTGTAATCCTGCAGGACCAAAAAACAGATGTGAGAGTTCCTCAGCCAACGGTGCTGGATTTCATCTCGGAATCAGAATAGAGCTGGAAGGGACCTCGGAGGTCTTCTAGTCCAGCCCCTATCCCATTTCAGACAAATGGTCGTCCCATCTCTTCTTTAAAAACTTCCAGTGATGGAGGAGCCACAGATTCTGGAGGCAAGCTGGTTAATTGTCCTCGCTGTTGGAAAGTTTCTCCTCAATTCCAGGTTGCTTCTCTCCTTGATTAGTTTCCATCCATCGTTTCTTGTCCTGCCTTCTTTGGTGCTTTGGAAAATAAATTAACTTCCCCCTCTTTGTAGGAGCCCCTCAAATACCGGAAGACTGCTATCATATCCCCCTTGGTCCTTCTTTTCTCTAAACTAGCTGTTATGTCTCAAATGACGTAATGAGATAGAACCTCTGCTTTGTGTCCTCTCCAGAAGTCACCTTGAGACAGAAGATATTCTGGGGGGGGTTGGACTAGATGACCTTCAAGGTCCCTTCCGACTTTGTTACTCTGTTAATCCCTTCTTCCCTTCCCCCAGAGGGGTAATGATCGACAGCTAGGACTCTATTTCCTCCGAGTAAATTAATTGCACATCAACCTACTTCATCATTGATCTCAAGGCTGCCAGATGGTACAGGTCGTCCTTGATTTATAACAGCTTGCTTAGTGACCGTTCTAAGTTACAACGGCACTGAAAAAAGTGACTTATGATTGTTTTTTCACACAATCCCGACAGTCACAGGAGCAAAATCCGGAGGGTTGACAACTGTCTCACATTTATGACGGTTGCAGTGTCCAGGGATCATGTGATCCCAGTTTTTGACCTTCTGACAAGCAAAGTCACTGGGGAAGCCAGATGGACTTCACAATCACTAATTGACTAATTTAACAGTGATTTATTTCGCAAAAGCAGCCAGAAAAATCGTAACATGGGGCAGATCTCGCTTCACAAATTTCTCATCTAGCGCCATAAATTTTGGGCTCCGTTGCGGTGGTTCAGTCGAGGACTACCTGCATTCCGGCCATAGACTTGGGGCAACTCTAGGGGTGGCAGGAGAGAAATCAAATTTTTCCGAGGGATGAAAAATGAAAGGGCTGAAAGCAGGGAAGAAAAGTTTTCATAGGCTGTGCCCCCATAATAATTGGTTGAAGAGTTGGATAACTAGAATTCTCCACCTCTAGAAATGTTTGGATTAGATAAGAAAGACAGAGACGAAGTCAGAGATAAAGAGAAGGAGTGTGGGAAACGAGTAAAAAAAACCCGGATAAGAATCGAAGCACTAATGAGGGCAAGAGATGATGGTTAGAAACAATTGCTTTCTAAATGTTAAGGTAGCTTGATTGTAAGTTGGAGAAGCAGAAATAAATTAGTTAGGGGAAGTCTGTTTTTCTAAAGAATAAAAGCATAACAGATAGAAAGATTAAAGGCTTATAGAAGTTAGGCTGTTTTAAAATGTATGTTTACATAATATAAAGAGAATTATTTAAATTCGATGCATGTGAAAAAGAACAGTAATATTGTGGTAAATTGGATCAATATGAATGATGCTCAGTTCTAACACTGTTCACACATAATATGGATGTATACTTAAAAATATATATAAAAAAAAAAAAAAAAAAGAATTCTCCAACTCATTTATCGTAGATTATGGGCTAAATCTAGCTGGCTGTTTCTCTAGCTCACGTCCCATGCATTCTTCCAAGTTAAAGTTGAAAGAACAAAAATTCTTCCCAGGAAGAGTGAAACTCACCGGAGGTGGTTCGGACATGAGGGCCAACTTGTTGCTATCGTCCATCTTGTAATCCCCTTCCATTCTGATCCTTAGCTCTCTAGCTGGACAATGTTCCTTATCCTTCTGGACCACTGAAGGTAGGAAAACCTCTACTTATACTTTGCACCTGATGCTAAATTCCTCCGTGGGGGATTGGTTAGCTCTCCATCCCCATTGCAACTCCTGCTGGCTGGTAGCCAGTCTTGCTTTTAGGGAGTGTTTCTTGCCAAGTCTTCTCCAGGATACTCAAAAAGAGTTATTTGGACATAGGTCCTTCAAGAGTTTCTGAAGAACCTTGTCCAAAAGCAGAAGAACCTTCTAGGAACAAGTGGGCTCTTGTTGTTCCTAAACTTTAAACTCAACTTGTTCCAAAGTCAATCTGGGAAGTACGAAGTCCTCCTCGTTTGCTTTGAAATCACTCCTTGAGAAGTTCTTAAGATGTTTGCTAAAAACACAAAAGCAAGAGCTTCTGAGAACATCAATAGTATTGAGAGAACAAGAGCCACGTTATTGGAAAGAAATTTGGAGCCAAAGAAAGGGGTGAGGAGCTGTTGCTCCAGGAGCCCCCACTATCATAGTGTGGGATGCTGGGAATGGAAGTTAAACAGTGCTGGAGAGACACAGATTTGTCACCTTGTGTTATAATAGCAGTCATTCAATTGATGGGAAGCGGGCAGCCCCAGGGGTGAAATCCTGGCGAACTGGTAGTGGAAATTTTGAGCAGTTTGGAGAACTGGCAAATACCACCTCTGGCTGGCCCCAGAGTGGGGAGGGAATAGAGATTTTGCAGTATCCTTCCCTCAGGAATGGGGAGGGAATGGGGATTTTGCAGTATCCTTCCCCTGGAGTGGGGAGGGAATGGGGATCTTGCAGTATCCTTCCCCTGGAATGGGGAGGGAATGGGGATTTTGCAGTATCCTTCCCCTGGAGTGGGGAGGGAATGGGGATTTTGCAGTATCCTTCCCCTGCCACGCCCACCAAGCCACACCATGCCTACCAAGTGCTTCTGGCTGGGGGATTCTGGGAGTTGAAGTCCACCCATCTTCAAGCTACCAAGGTTGGGAAACACTGCATTAATCTATTCATTTCTGCCTATGATTCTATGACACCCAAGTGCAAATTTAACCAGAAAGAAACTCATGGGAATTACATTTTGCTTATGTGCTATTACTAACTTCAGGACTGCACGTTTTAGACTTTCCTGCAGGAAGTTAAATGAAACTTGTAATTTTGAGAGTAAGAAAAAACACACACAGAGGGGAAAAAAAGGCAAAGCTTTGATTGTGTGATGGTGGCAGCCAGCTTGTCGGTTTTCAACACACTCTGGGGGAACCTCTGTCCTTCTGTGAACTCTGATATTACAGCACAAGGCGCTTAATTTATTTGAGTGTAGCTTTGTGCAGACGGAACGGTGTCTCGGTCCAACCTGGGATTAAAACGGAGTGAAATTTATTGTTCTCCCACCTTTACATCTTGATCTGGCAAAGATGACCCGTGATCTCCTAGCAACGAGCGTAGAACCGTGACCTCCCTGAGGAGTTCGCTCATTCTTCTCTCCCACCCAGCAATGGGGGGTTTGCAGCCTGCCCCCAAAGCACTTAACGTCTGCTTGGCCTTGCCCCAGGAGCCTTTGTGCCCATCTCAGCCCAGCCCTGGGTTGCAAAACACGGATTGCAAAGCTCAAGTCACTCCCTGGCACACTTTGCCCTTTGTTGTCTGGGACACAGCTGTGCCCGGAACAAGAAGTGTTTGTGCCCGTGCCACACGCTGCCCTCCCAGCAGCTCCTGGGCCTCAGTGGACTCAATTCAGCCACCAGCACAATGGAGGAGAGTGGGAAGACGAGCAGCAACAACAATGATTGCAGCCAGAAGCCCAATTCACAATGACCACAAAGGCTGTGGACGAGCTTGTTGGGAAAGGAGCGAAGAAACATCTGGATGTTGCAAGTGGTGTAATCCGTGTCTGTCCCATTCTCCGAGCAGCATCAGAACTTTTCCAGAAGACATTGGCGTGCCAAAATCAGCATGTCAGGTTTCGAGGTCGTCTCAAATAAATTGCATTTCAAACAAAGTCTTTGAAGAAAAACTCCCATTTATTAAGCACGATATTCTAACTCCGACTTCATCGCAGCCAAGACTGACTTCCAGGCCCAAAACCCTCCCTTTCCGTTCCCCACTCCCCTGTACTCATTGGCCATCTTCCAAGTCACTCTACCCCTAATCTACTGCTCCAGCTCAAAGGAATTTCCCCCCTCCCATCCCATCTCCTGGGGGATATTATCTCCAGGGAAAATAAGTAGGTGAAAAGTCAAACGTCCCTTTCCAGACGCCTCCGCTTCTCCTTCTTATGTCAGCACTAGAGTAAATGCAGCTTGAAGTGCTGACACAGCAAAGGCTTGGGACTGTATGTAAAGATTGGTGAAAATGTTATTTAAGGGAAAGGAGGAGGAGGAGATGAGGCAATAGTGAGATAAAAGGCAGCTTAGCCCACAAAATCAACGGAGGTGTGGAAAATGCCTCAGAAAGGACACCCCTCTTCTGGGAGTTGAAGTCCACCCATCTTCAAGCTACCAAGGTTGAGAAACACTGCATTAAAGGCATCAGCCATATTTCCTGTCCTCCGAGGCCTACAATGGCTAGGCTAATTTAAGAATTAAGGGTGGGGGTGTGTGAGGTGGGTAGAAGGGGGAGGTAAATGCAGGTCATATATGTAGAATGCATGTCATGAAAAGGTTTGCGACCCACAAAAGCTGACGCCTTTTTTTGACTTGTATTTATGACGGCTGCACCTTCATGCGACCAGCTTTTGTGACCTCCCAACCGGCAAAATCAAGGGGCGAAGCCAGATTCATTTAACGATGGTGTGACTCATTTAACAACGGCAGTGATTCGCTTAACAATGGTGGCAAGAAAAGGCTGTAAAATGGGTCCCGAACTCCATTCAACAACTATTTCACATGCCAACAAGAAATTTTGGGCTCGTTCGTGGTCACAAACTGAGAACCACTCATACCTACGTTAAAAGTGCAATTTGTGTTATTCTCTTTCATGGCATGCGGTATTATGCAAAACCTAAAAATGTAGTCGGACGTCGCGAGAGAAAGAAATGAAACGGTTGAATTTAATAAAAAGAGGGAAATCTACCTCAACCTAGTTTAGAACAATTATAACTTTCCATATGATTTGACTCCTTCCCAGCGTCCCCCGTGTCCAGCGATGGCTTCTCGAGTGGCCTTTTGTTCTACACCTGTCAAATTTGAGGTACTCAAGATGCCCACAGAGACTCCAGATTTGGCAAAACGGCTCAGGAGCCCAGAAGACGCATTGTGCAAATCCGTGTTAAGCCCAGGCCAATGACCTGTGCATGGCCCCAGGATTAACAGTGGTCCCAGCAACGGCAGAGACGCAGCCCACCATCCTGCACCCAAAATGGGACTTCTCTGCCCCCCCTCAAAAGTCAGTATCCCGCTTGTGTGGGTTGCCCCCTCTCCCTGCACCCCATGGCGCCTCTTAGCATCTTTGGCAGCCCTAGGTGGCTCCTTGCATTCCTCAAATTTTGTCTTTGCTCCAAAATTGGGGGGGGGGATGCTCCCCTCCCTCCCTTTTTTTATTACAAATTTATAAATTTTATTAAAACACAAATTAGACATTTGCACAACATACGACATATAAATAAATAGCGTATCCTTTTTAAGCATTGTTTCATAGTGGTTTCCCATCTGATACTTTATATTTCCTCCCCTTTTTCTTAGTCGAATACTCTTTTTTTTCCCCACTTCTCCTTTTCTTCTCTTCTTTTTTCCCCTCCTCCTTTTCTTCTCTTCTTTTTTCCCCCTCCTCCTTTTCTTCTCTTCTTTTTCCCCCCTCCTTGTCTTTCCCCCTATAAAGACCTATATATTTTGATTATATCTCTTATATCCCCCTCCCCTTTTACACCACCCCCAGGAGCCCTGATGCCACGTGCTTCCTTTCCCACCTCCATCCCGATGCCCTCGGGAGTCCCCAGAGCTTCCTTGACCCCCCTCCTCTCCGCCCCCCCCCCCAGCCCGGGGCTGGCATTTGCAGCCAGCTCCCTCCCTCCCTCCCTCTCTGGCTGCCACCCCCGCGCCGGGCGGAGAAGCCGAGCGCTGCTCTCTTCTGCAGAGCTTCAGCATCCCGCTCGGCCAGTTGGGCTCCAGCAGCCGCAGCAGCATCCAGCCAGGGTACCCAAAGCTCAGCCGGAGCAGCTGGTGGCATCTGGGCATCATCTGGGCATCATCTGCGCGGAGGAGAAGCGATGGCTGGTTTGCAGCGATGGGGCGAAGGCTTGGCCGCGGGGCGCTTCCTCCTCCTCCTCCTCTCCTTGCTGGGCCTGCTTTGCTGCTGGGGGCCGGTCGCTTCCCGCCGACCCCCCGGCCGCCCCCTTGCCCCGCCAGCTGCTCCTGCACCCGCGACACGGCTTTCTGCGTGGACTCCAAGGCGGTGCCCAAGAACCTGGCCCGGGATGTCATTTCCCTGTAAGTGGCCAAGAGGAGTTGGGGTGGGGGTGGGGGTGGGGGGGATGAGAGGGGGTCTGAAATGGCATGGGGGGCTCCTGCTTAGCGGGGGGTGGGGGGTCTCTATGGACTTAGGAGACCCCCAAGGTTGCCTTCCAACTCTCTCCCCTTGTGTCTTCTCTTCCTTCTGTTGTCTTCGAATTCTTCTGCGTCTCCCGGGTGTGTATTTTCAGCACCGGGACAACTCCTCGGGAACTGGGGAGGGCGGAGAGAAACTTGGCAGAAAGGAAGGCTCGGCTGCGGGGTGTAAAGAGCGAGGAAGAGGAGGAGGAGGAGGAGAGGGGGGCAGAACAAAAGAGGTGACCCCCCCCAAAAAAAAACATTTCAGGGAGGCGAAAGGGAGAGGATTGGGTGGGGCTCCGAATCTAGAAGGCTGGAAGTGGGGAGGATGTATCTTGAGAAGTGGCGGCGGGGGAGACCTTCTCTCCATCCTTTGGGGTGTGTGGGGGGGTAGGACCAGAGATGGTGGCCCATCCCACAGGACAGCATCTTCTTCCCCAGGCGGGTCCTCTCCTGCTCGGATGCGGCACTGAAAAGTGTCTTTGCCCCGCCCGGAGGTGATGCCCAAGTTCTCCTCTCTGGTGGGAGGGGGCAGAATGTGGGTGGGGGGGTCCCAGCCTTTACTGGATACTGCAGCCCCCCCCCAGCAACAGAGGGGGACCAGGGCTTCCCAGCCCCCTTTTTTTTATCTGAGGGAGAAAGAGATCCCCAGGGAGGGATGCCTGCCCACTTCTCGGAGAGATGGAACTGGTTGCTGTTGTGAAGAAGGTGTGGTGGAAAGACATGAGTCACTTGTGTTGTTGTTGTTGTTTTTTTGGTCAGTCTGTTGGTGTTTTTGTCACAGCCAACATTCCCTCTGGACACCTCGCTTGTGCGTGTGCTTCTTGTGGATCTGCCTTTCGGTCTGAAAGAGAGAGGGGCACTGCCGGGCTCTAGAACCAGGGATGAAATCCAGCAGGTTCTGACAGGTTCTGAAGAACCGGTAGTGGACATTTTGAGTAGTTCGGAGAACCGGCAAATACCACCTCTGGCTGGCCCCAGACTGGGGAGGGAATGGGGATATTTATTTATTTATTTATTTATTTAATTTATTTATTTATTTATTTATTTATTTATTTATTTATTTATTTATTTATTTATTTATTTATTTATTTATTTATTTATTTATTGGTTCAATTTATATGCCGCCCTTCTCCGGAGACTCAGGGCGGCTTACAATGCGTTAAGCAATAGCCTTCATACTTTTGTATATACCTGCTTAGTAGGGCTTTCGGCCCCCCCTTCCTAAGCGGTGTTCTTTTTTATACAAAGTCAGCTTATTGCCCCCACAATCCGGGTCCTCATTTTACCTATGCAAGATGCAAGATGGTGTTTTCTGGGTAGCTTAGATTATTGCTACTTGCTATTTGTCTAAGCTGGGGGCTGGACTAGAAGACCTCCAAGGTCCCTTCCAACTCTGTTATTCTATTCTAGTCTATATTCTAAGATGACTGATCCTCAACTTTTCAAGGGTGAGTAGGAACTATTTTTCAAAAATGCTAAGGATGCGGTGTTTTGTATAAAAAAAGAACACCGCTTGGGGGGGGGCAAAAGCCCTACTAAGCAGGTATATACAAAAGTATGAAGGCTATTGCTCAACGCATTGTAAACCGCCCTGAGTCTCCGGAGAAGGGTGGCATATAAATCGAACCAATAAATAAATAAATAAAATTCAATATATCCTGTTTTTCTTCAGTTTGGACCCTGATGCAAAGGAGTTTTAGGAATATTAAATGCCTTCAGGCCAAAATTGCAGCAGCCTCTCCAGCCAAAGGTAACCCCACTACCCACCGGAAATTGTTGGGATGCGAGGTGACAGGCCCCACCTGTGGACCAGCATTAATTTGCTGAAGTGCACTGGGGGCTCCTTGCCAAGCAGCGTTCATGAATCACAGCAGGACAAACGGCATTCAAGGCCCCCTCCCTCTCCACCTCGGGGGTGTCCGAGTGTCGCAGTTTGACAGCCGCAGGACAGAGAGGAGAGCCAGCTTGGTGTGGGGGTGGGAGTGGGGGTGGGGGAGGAGGAACCCCGGAAGGCTTGGGGTGGGGTGGGGGGTCCACAGGGGGTGCTGAAAAGAATCAAGGGGTAAAAGGAGTTACAAGATACCAGAGGAGAAGCATGAAAGATTCGCCAAAAAGTTAATAAGAGTTGAAATTCTAAAATGGGCAAGAGATGACGGATAGATACTGAATATTTTTTCTAACATGGTGGTTATTTTCTGAAGTGTTAGAAAAAAGAAGTAGAAAGCAGAAATTGGGAAAATAGTATTATGTATATTGCAATATAGTAGAACATATTATAACTACTACGTAGGCACAAATGTTAGAAGTTGAAAGATGATGATAATGTTTATTTAAATGGTACTATCATTATCAGAATTGGGTGTAAAGTATATTGACCCAGACAATACACTGTCCACCAAGCACTTTTGGATGTAGAAGAAAAAAAAAAATCATAAATAAAATTATTTTTAAAAAAAGAATCAAGGAGATGGCTTTAGTTAGAACAACAGAGTTGGAAGGGAGCTTAGAGGTCTCCTGCTCAATTGGGAGACCCTGTACCATTTCAGACAAAATGGCTGGGACAGTGTGATTGATGTTGGGCTGCCATTTTGACTTATTTGACCCTACCCTGAAGGTAGTCCCAGAAGCTTCCTATATACAGTTGGGAAAATGGGGAGGGGGGCAGGGGTGGGTTCTACTTATCTTTACTACCGGTTTGCAACGGGGCCGCACACGCGCAATGGCAGAAGCTTCCTGATGACGTCAGGGTTGGTGGGCGGAGCCTCCCGCCAGTTTTACTACCGGTTCTATAGAACCGGTCTGAACCGGGGACAACTCACCACTGGAGGGGGCACTTCTGCGTTCCCGAAGACTCTGGGGTGGGGGGAGCTTTGCCCCCGGAGGTTCCTTCAAGGCGTCCCTATGCAGGTGTTTTGACAGGCACCTGTGTTGTGACATCACACAAATGACGCCAGTGCAATTTCCCCTTTTTCCTCTTGTGAATTTCATGGAATTTTCTGGGAACAATTCAAGAGTTGATTCTTGGATTTTCCCCTATTCACAGTCTTATCATAGACTGGTATTTCCTAGGGCTATATTGATATGCATTATTATTGATTTAAACATTTTTAAATATGATTTTTGAAAATATTTAGAAACATGATTTATGTACATATTTTGAAATATTGCTATTGTGGAGTGCTCGCTATGGATTTAAACATTATTTATTATTTAAATGTTATGAAATACGAAACGTCAATACTGCTGTTATTTGTTTTAATGCCAACGAGTAACGCTTTAAAATAAGAAATGCTATTAAGCTAACTTCTTTATTTATTATTTCTTTTAGCATAAATACACGGAAAGGTTAATAAATGGTTTACGATTATTAAGCATTACATCTTTTAAATTGAAAAGTTAGCTCGCGAGAGCAGCCAAATTCAGTGAAGTGCTGCCATCTAGCTGGCTAATGTTCTATACGTTTGATGGCTGCAAGTTTTTTGGGAAAAGATTGACCAAGTGTCAGACTTCGATGCTATCTCAAAATAAATGAATTTCCAAACTGCCAATCTTTAAGGAAATCTTCTCTTTATTTGAGCACAGCAACTGGATCATGACTCGATGCGGACAAGACTGACCTTTTGCCCCCCCCAATCCCTCCCTTTCCGATCTCCAATTATCTGCTTCTCATTGGCTATCTTCCAAGTCACTCTTCTGACTTCTTGTCTCGTCATTTCACAGGAATGTCCCCCCACACCTTCATTTCCACGGAGACCGGGCTTCAAAGGGATTTAGCAGGCAAAAGTTCAGGGCTTATCTCCCTTCCTATGTCAGTGCTGAGGTGCTGACACCAAGACATTGATATATCTTGATATAGGCTTGCTGTGGACACGGGACACTGTTCTGACCCAGCTCCTCAAACACAACAAACCTCCTCCTGTAGTGGAAGCAATGATTCCTTTATTAGGAACGCCAGCAGCCCCGGGGAAAAGTTTCCCTCTCATGGCTCTTCCTTCCCAAGGATCAGCCCATATATTTCCACTGCTCTCCTCTCCTCTGCCTTCTGAGCATCTGCGCGTCAGGCACTGGGCCCAGCTCTTCCTCCTCTTCCTCATCAGCCATCTCCAGACCTGGGGACTGTTGATTCTGCATCTGAGGGCTGACGGATGGCCAAGGCTCTGCCTCTGTCTTTCTCTCTCTGCCGGCTCCATTCCTTCTTCCCCCTCGGAGCTCTCAGGTTGCCTGGATGCTGGTCCTGACTCCCATGCCTCCTCCTCCTCCTCTTTTGATTTGGCTGCTGGAGGGGCCAGCGGCTGACAGGTCAACAGTGGGCTTCAGACCCCCTGACTGCAAGCAGCCCAACCAGATGGACTACTCTGGGGTGCCAGGCTCTGCAGCGACTCCCCACTGATTTCTGTCCCCCTCCTCTTTTGCAGGACCCTGATCAACGCAGACTTCAGTGAGTTGAAGGAAGCGGCCTTTGCACATCTTCCGTCCCTGCAGTTCCTGTACGTCTCTCTGCCCATCGGTTGCCTGAAGAGGGGGAACGGGGGCCCGGGGTGTGTGTGTGTCAGTGCAGAGCCCCCACCAAAGAGCTTCCCCGGGGGAATGCCTGCCTAGGAGCATTTGGCCATGGGATTTTCTTGGGAGCTGGCAGGAGGGCAGAGGTCCCGTCTTTTCGTACCAAGGGCAGCAAATCTTCCTTTCTGGCGCTACGACATTCTTGGGGACCAGGTTTTTCAACCTTGGCAACTCTCCAATGGGTGGACTCCAGCTCCCAGAATTTCCCAGCCAGCCGTTTGGGAGTCGCCAAGGTTGAAAGATGCTCTCCAAGGAGTAAGTAGAACTTCGATGGTTTCTAGGACCAGATGTGAGGAGTGGCTTGGGAAACCCTAACTCTCTACCTTTCAGTTTGGGGGTCCCCCTTGAGGCAAGAGTTGGCAAAGCTCTTCCTAAGAACGAGAACCTCTAGCTAAGATTCTGTGCAGTTTGGAGAACCCCCAAATCCCACTCCTGGCTGGGCCCCCCAACCCCTCCCAGGAGTCCCCATGTGGCCCGTTTTGGATGCAGGTACGTTGGGCCTACCAGAAGTTCAGGAAGGGCCTCCG
>NW_026844095.1:834700-864700 GCF_029531705.1 Pantherophis guttatus | reverse complement strand
TTTTAATTGGTTTGTGATTTTTAATTTTTGGGCCAAATTTATACATATTTTAACCGTTTTTTAATATTTGTATTTTATGTTCTTAATTCTGGCTGTACACCGCCCTGAGTCCTCAGGGAGAAGGGCGGTATATAAATTGGAAATAAAATAAAATAAATATATTGAGCCACGGTGGCGCAGTGGTTAGAGTGCAGTACTGCAGTCTACTCTGCCAGCTGCCTGCAATCTGGCAGTTCAAATCTCAACAGGCTCAAGGTTGACTCAGCCTTCCGTCCTTCTGAAGTGGGTAAAATGAGGACCCAGATTATTGTGGACAAGAGGCTGATTCTGTAAAACCGCTTAGAGAGGGCTGTAAAGTACTGTAAAGCGGTATATAAATCTAAGTGCTATTGCTATCTATGACTGGACAGTGTTCCAGATTTTTAAAGATATAAGTTGCACACTTCCTCAGCCCAATTCCATATCAATTAAGAGAATAATAAATTGAAAGTGAGACAACGGGAGCTGAATTCCCATTTCCTCAGAGGGCATCCGAGCAGGGAATAGGGCCAGAAAACACTTGAGTTCATTGGCTACAGATAGAGACTTTTCAGATATGTAACAGGATGCTCCATACCTTAATTTGTGTAACATAAAATGTTCCATAAAAAATGGACAGTATTGGGCTGTGTTATGGATTGCAGATTCTGTCCTCATTTTCTGCTGATTAAATTATCAAGAATCATCTTAACTTTTTTTGAGGCTGGAACATTCCCCAAGGGGACGCGGTGACTCAGTGGCTAAGATGCTGAGCTTGTCGATCAAAAGGTCGGCAGTTCAGCGGTTCGAATCCCTAGTGCTGCATAATGGGGTGAGCTCCTCTTACTTGTCCCAGCTTCTGCCAACCTAGCAGTTCGAAAGCAGGTAAAAAATGCAAGTAGAAAAATGGGGACCACCTTTGGTGGGAAGGGAACAGCGTTCCGTGGGCCTTTGGCGTTGAGTCATGCCGGCCACAGGACCACGGAGACGTCTTCGGACAGCGCTGGCTCTTCGGCTTTGAAACGGAGATGAGCACTGCCCCCTAAAGTTGGGAATGACTAGCACGCAACTGTGCATGTGGTTTAGCTTGTATTGATTATCCAAACAATGAAAGGTTTATGGTTCCAAACACAAGCGCAGCAAATGGATTAATTCCGAAAAAGCAAGTGGTGGGAAGGCCCCACACCAAAGAGGAAGATACTAGAACTGAATCTACATTTGTAGTTCTTCCATGAGAGAACTGACCCCCATTTCCACACTTGCATTTCGAACCACTTTCTTTTGAGGACTACAGGGCCTAGAGCTGAGATGGAGAAGTTCAATGACAGTCCCCAAATTTTCCATCCTCACAGAGATCTTCGGGGCAATTCTTTGACTTGTGATTGCAAGATCAAATGGCTGGTAGAATGGATGGAGAACACCAATGCAAGCATGCCTGCTGTTTTCTGTGGTGGTCCTCCACAGTACCAAGGCCAGAAGATCCGAGAACTTCCTCTAAAGAATTTCGATTGTATCACTACAGGTAGGAACGGGTGTCTTTGTGCAGCTGTCTAAGAAATGGTATCAGAACTCCTCAATTAGGTCAACATTTGATCGATCAAATTTACATACATGTTTTCCAGCTACTTCTGGGGCTTAGGATGAAGTTGCCTCAATTCCCTTGACAACTTCCAAACATTTATAACCTAAGGTTATCTAGTAAGATGAGAAAGGGACGCGGTGGCTCAGTGGCTACGACGCTGAGCTTGTTGATCGAAAGGTCGGCAGTTCAGCGATTCGAATCCCTCGTGCCGTGTAACGGGGTGAGCTCCTGTTACTTGTCCCAGCCTCCCAGTTCGAAAGCACGTAAAAAATGCAAGTAGAAAAGTAGGGACCACCTTTGGTGGGAAGGGAACAGCATTCCATGCGCCTTTGGCGTTGAGTCATGCCGGCCACATGACCACGGAGACGTCTTCGGACAGCGCTGGCTCTTCAGCTTTGAAACGGAGATGAGCACCGCCCCCTAGAGTTGGGAACGACTAGTACATAGGTGCGAGGGGGAACCTTTATCTTTAGTAAGATAAGAAGTTACTGGTGCAAACTTTTCCTATTTCACAGGCATAGGGGTGGATTTGTTTGTAAAATTACAAGATTTGGATTAGTTAACTTAAAAAGTATTATTGATGTTATTTGACACATTTTCAGCGAGGCTGCTGGAATTTCTAAAAAAGAAGAAGATTGCATATATAAAGGAGCTGCAGGTGCCAAAATTCACCTTGCAATCAGCTGATATTTCAAATATAGTACATCAAGGCCAAATTACGTTCTAATAAAGGACATTATCTTATTTTGAAATTGTTATTATGTGCTATGTAAAGAGGCTTTTCAGGCATTAACGTTAAAAGGCACTAATGTTTACCAGGAAAAAATACTTTTCAGTCTGAAATAATAAATAGCTTTGATGAAGTCTTCTTTTTTTAAATATTTGTTGTGTTGATTTATTGTAAAAACCACATAAATTTATAACCCTTGTAATTGGGCCAAAGTCATCATATTAAGTAAAAAGGAAGGAAATGACTGCGTATTAAAATTGACAAATATTTAAAAAAAACATCTATGGTGAATGCTCCTGCATGGAGAAGATCCTTGGATGGAAAGTGTATTTTGTGCTTCTGACATCTCGATTGTAAATTCCTCCAGGCTTTACAGGAACCCCCTAAACATGATTGGTTCTCCCCCTCCTCTTCCCCCCAGACTTCGTGGTGCATCAGGTGCTGCCTTTCCAGTCCGTGTCTGCTGAGCCCTTCACCTATTCCAGTGACCTCTACGTGGCTCTGGCCCAGCCAAGTTCCAGCAGCTGTACTATCCTGAAGTGGGACTACGTAGAGCGCAAACTGCGGGATTTTGACCGCATCCCTGGTAAAGCACACCTGCAGGGCAAAAGGGGAAAAGCCATGGATTTCCATTGCTCTCCTCTCCTCTGCCTTCTGCACATCTGTGCCAGGGGCGGGTTCCAAAACCCATCACTATTGGCTTGCTCATGGGTGCGCGTGTGTGCTTGCGCATGTGCTCGATGCTTCTGTGCATTCTCTCTCTCTCTCTCTCTCTCTGTGTGTTCTGTCCCCGTCCCACACACGCACCCCCACAGGCGGCCCGGAGTTAATAAGCCACATGACAAAGTCTTTGAAGATAAAGCTGGCAGCAACCCAGTGGCTAGCTGCCAATTCAGACTTTACTCACACAAAACAAAGATTAGACTGCAAGCATTCCGATAAAGCAGGCAAAGTTTCAGCAATACAAGGATTAGTCCAAATGCAGTCTGACAAGGCAGGCAGAAGTCCAGCAATGCAGAGATCATGGATTATTTCTAGTTTTTGCTCGTCACAAACTGAACCGGCCACCACACCCACATTTATACCCTGTGGGGTGTGGTCCAGTGACTCAACTAATCTCTGGCACGCCTTCCCCTCTGCTGCGCACGCTTCTCCCTGCGCTGCTGTCGAGGATCCAGCCAGCACTTATCTCCTTCGTCGCTGTCCACCTGTGGCTGTGGGGATGTGCTTGGCTCTGGGCCTATCTCTTGGCCTTCGGTGTCCTCCGGAGGCATTGCCAGAGAGGAGGGTCCTGGAGAGGGAGGCCTTGCCAACTCCTCTCCCTCACTCTCAGAGTCTGCATCTGTCGATAGCCCAGACTCATGCAACAGAGCCACAACACTCACTCACTCCCCCCCTCTCTCTTTCTCTCTCTCCCCCTAGCTCCATTCCCTCTTCCCCCTTGGAGCTCTCAGGTTGCCTTGATGCTGATCCTGACTCCCACGACTCCTCCTCATCTGATTCGGCTGCTGGAGGGGCCGGCAGCCGACAGGCCACAACACACAAGCCGCACAATGCCACAGTAACAATGCTTTCTCTCTCGTTTCTCTCTTGCAGCTCACTCCGCCGTTTACTGCAAACCAATTGTGGTAGAATCCCACCTGTACGTTGTGGTGGCTCAGCTTTTTGGAGGCTCTTACATTTACCGCTGGGACACCAACATCGACAAGTTCATTAAGATCCAAGATATAGACAGCCAGAAGATCCGGAAGCCCAATGACATCGAGGCCTTCCAGATCGATGGCGAGTGGTTCTTTGTCATCGCCGACAGCTCCAAGGCAGGCTCCACCAGCCTCTATCGCTGGAACCAGAATGGCTTCTATCCCCATCAGGACCTGCATTCGTGGCATCGGGACACAGATGTGGAGTACCTGGAGGTTGATGGGAAACCCCGGCTGATCATCTCCAGCAGCTCCCAGGCCCCTATCATCTACCAGTGGAACCGCTCCCAGAAGCAGTTTGCTCACTGGGGGGATGTCGCAGAAGTGCTGGATGTCCAGATGGTCAAGCATTTCCAGATGAAGAAAGACAACTACTTATGCCTGAGCCGCTACATCGGAGATTCCAAGGTGGTCAGGTGGGAAGGGCTGCGGTTCACAGAGGTGCAGACTTTGCCCTCCCGAGGCTCCATGGTGATGGAGCCTTTCCAGATATCTCAGCAACTTTACATGGCTTTGGGGAGTGACTTCTCCTTTACCCACATCTACCTTTGGGATGAAGACAAGCAAAAGTTTGTGAAGTTTCAGGAACTGTCTGTCCAAGCTCCACGAGCTTTCCAGCCTATCCCTTTGGAGGCCATGAGTGTCCTCCTAGCCCCCAGCTTCAAGGGGAACACACTGGTTTACAAGCATATTGTCGTAGACCTCAGCTTGTAGGAGAGGGATGAATATTTCCTCCTCACTTCTCCCCAACAGGCACCACACCAGCCTTCCTATTCTGCTGAAACACTTGCAGCATTCAGTGGCAACTGGGCAGAGTCATCACTGGGACACAGTTACTGATGCTCTCTTTTATTCGACTGTTCCTTCTGTTCCTCGTAAACATAAAAGAATAGGAAAGGATCTTATCAGCTTGGGGATATCTTGCAAGAGCCCTGGATTCATTGCCTTTGAGACCATGCAACGAAAACACATTTCTTCAGCGAGGCCCAAATTTAGTTGCCCAAGTGTGAGACCACAAGAGTTGCACATAAATTTACCCATAGAGACACACACTAATGTATTCTCACAGCATATGCTATTTTCACTAGTATATCCTCACAGCTATGAAAATGACTTTTGGAGGCGTTCCTCCAAAGACTGCATGAATTGGCATCCTAGGTAGCAATTGGTTTCCTTCAGATTAATTACAAAAGGCTTCCACATTATATTTTAATCTGAAATCGTTATGTTTTGTTTATTTGTGTTTACGGGCCACCACCGTCACTTTCATCAAATTTACAACATTGTAATGTTTCCTTCACCTTTCCTGCTTCTAAAAGTTGTTTTTAGGCGGCAATGGAGAGATACTTCATAAAAATTAACTTTCACTTAGCGGCTGGTTCGCTTAAAGACTGGGTTCCAGGTCCTGTCTGTGATCGCTAAACGAGGATAGCCAGGATGAAGCATTCACATCCATTCATCTGTCTGTTTTGGAGGGTGTGTGTGGTGGGGGTGGTACCAAGATTTAGGGTGTCTAGTTGAGCTCTACCACCTTCCCTTTTCATTTCATAAAACTTACACAATTACCTTTCCAAATGCCATCCAAGCAAGATGGTTTTTATAAAAAGCATGTGATGATTCTGGACTACATTTTCCTGCCTACTTTAAAAATATTAAATGGTTCTAAACAAAAGAAGTTTTGATCTTCAATTGAAAATGGAAACCGAATAAAATCCTGTCCATGCCTCCTCAGAAAAATGTCCCCTCGCATATTTTTTGAAGATGTCTTATATTCAAGTCAGTCCCCCCCTTTCCATCCACAGTTTGTACCTGCAGATGTAGGTAAAGGAAGCAAGAGGGGTCCAGCCCCTACTTCTAGATCCACAGGCAGATTTCTGGAGAAGAGATAGCAATTCTTCTACAGATTTATATCTTGGATCTTATATTCCAATTAAGTATTCGAATCCTGGGGAAGGAATGTACCTGGCTAATTCGAGGATCACCTTTCCACTCTGACCTACAACTACAAGTAATGAGAAAAATCCTCCTCTTAAGGCAGAACTTTTGTCATTAAAGGTCATTAATTTCTGTCAATACCTTTATTTTAACTTCATCCTTAAACTGCTTTGTGTCTAAATCTTTCTGTAAAGATTACGGATAAGTCTGTAGACTGTACACATAATACTGGGTAAGAGAATTCAAAAATGATGCCAATATATTTTTTAGTTTTGCCTGATGCCCAGGTGGGAAGAGAGGCATCGGTTCTTCTGCTCTCCTCATCCATCCCTTGCCACAAACTCTGGGGCTATTGTGAAAACTGGTTGAGTTGCACTGTTGATTCCCTTGGACCACAAGACGTGCAGGTTCCTTTAACCTTTTGGGCTTTCCCACCTCAAGAGATGAGATGCAGCCGATGTACTGTTCAAAAAAAGACACTCTAATCCATCCTCATCCTGTATCTGTAGCATTGGCTTCATGAGGACAGGGCTCAGTCGGTGCTTTTTCAGTTTTAGTTGGGTGAGCTAAGAGATACACCTGTTCAGGTGACACGTTCAGGTGTGGAAGGGACCATGAGGAGACAGGTGGGCAGTCCTTCCCTCTCCAGGCTGTGAATGGGCAGCAAGAAGTCCTTGCGGACAGGTGGAAGCTTAACAGGGAGGAGCCCCTCACTGGTGGGGTGTGCTATGGTCTCCATCCAAATATGTCCTCTGGTCAGGTTGGTCAGGGAATTGCGCAGCCGGTGTGCAAGTGGAGTCAGAGACATTGACACAAATTTTCAGTTTTATGTGAATAAATGTATTTACAGGAGGCAAACAGGAGCATCGTCAGGTAAATCAACACAACGGGAACATCATGAGGTAAATCACAGACCGCACACACAGCACACAGGAAAAAGGCGGGAAACAAGGAAACCCCCCCTTCACTCCCACAGCAACCAATAACAGCTCAGATTCCCTCATGCAGTGGCCGGCTCTCTTCAACTGATTGGTTAGAACTGTGTGTCGTCACTCGTTGTCTAGCCCTTCACTGCTCCAGCTATTAATTTTCCAATATCTTAGCTCCCCCCTCACTGGTGTGGTGTGCTATGGTCCCAAATATCCAAATATGTCCTCCGATCAGATTCAATTTCCCCAAGAGGCCTTTAACCAGGAGGTCTCCTCTCTGACCAAATAGCCATCCCTTGTTTGCTATCATCGCCATTTTGTAGCAGGTGCTTCCTGCACACTTCCAAGGTGGTGTCGGGTATTGCTTGGCCATCATCCCTACACAATGGGCTTCTCTGAGATTTTTCAGGGAGAGGTTTTTAATTTTTTATTATTATTTTTATTGATTTTCTATTAAATACATTTCTCAGTGCTTAATTAACAGCGTGTTGTCTGGGTATTTAGTTTGCTTAACAACACAAATCTACATTTTTAATCTCCACTCCTTTTTTCCAACCATTGGTAAAATAAATTCCATGTTTGATAATATTCTACATCTCTGTTTTAATGTTCAATGTCAATCTATCCATTTCTGCACAATCTAGCGCAGTGTTTCTCAACCTTGGTAGCTTGAAGATGGGTGGACTTCAACTCCCAGAATCCCCCAGCCAGCAGCACTGGCTGGGGGATTCTGGGAGTTGAAGTCCACCCATCTTCAAGCTACCAAGGTTGAGAAACACTGATCTAGTGTCTTGCTGACTATCTCTTCATCTTGATTTTTCAGGGAGAGTTGATGTTTGGCCTTCACCAGTCCACCCAGAATCAACCAGAACCCCACTGGTCCCCCTTCCTAGTCTTCGCAGAAATAGGGTTTGAATTGCAGCTGAGCAGCTGATGGGCAGCTGTGCCTTTCGCATCACAATTTATATTCTATCGTGGGCACAGCTGCATGGAAGGCCATCTAACAAGGCTTTGGATGTTGCCAACATCCAAAGATCTACACAGGAATGGATCTAGAAAGCCAAATACTTTGGGTTCCATGTTTTTTTGTGATAGTCCTGAAATGTAGGGCATGGCTTGTAGGGCAAGCCATCTAACTTTTGGCCATTCAGGAAAACTTTATTCAAGAAGAAAGAAGTGACCTACTGCCCAGATAAAAGCTTTTTCCTTTTGTCCGCAGGACTCTCCGGGTCCCGTGCCCCCCAAGGGATCCCCAGAACACGGTGAAAAGGGGTGTTGAGGAGCAGCGAGCACTCACTCAACACCCTGTCGCTGCAAGTCACCAACCGGAAGTGTTCTTTTTAATTATATTCTTTTTATAATTTATAATTATAATTTTTATAAATTTATAATTCTTTTTAATTATATTCTTAGAAATTGGAGTGATAATGCTATCATCTTTTCTGTTTTTTTTTTATCCATTTCTGCTTTGAATGGAATATTAGTTCTTAAAGTGCTAAACTGATAAATGATTTTGCTTACACCTGTTCCAGTTCAGTGTTACTTGAAAGAAAATGGTTTTTGTTCCTTTTTCTTTCAACATCTTATATGATGTTTATATTTTGTAAATTCTCAATATATTCCTTCTTTTTTCTTTCTTTTCAGTTATGCAATAACATCTTTTAAAAAAAATTAAAAGAAGTTATATATCCTTGTAGGGGAAAAACTCTACTGCTGATAATAAATCACCACGTCCTGGATTATACCCTGTATTCAACTCCAATTTCTTTCTTTTTTCCTCTCTCAGTTATAGCTGTTTTCAGCCACAAGAGGAGGCCAAAGATTCAAAAACACGAGAAATAAATAGCTTTTTTAAAGCTTGGTTCCTAAAATCGTCTGGGTGGGGAATCTCATCGATTCTCTTCCAGAAAAATAGCAGAGCAAGGAAGCAGAAACAAATAAACCTTTTGCAATGTTTCATCAAAACACAGTGAGAAATCCTTGAGGACCCAACCCTTTTAAAGAAAATATTGGCAACTGGGGCTGTTCCCAACTGGGCAAGTTTGAAGATTGCAACAGCCCTTTGTGGGTGAGAGTACCGGCAGTTGAAGGATTTTGGAGTATTGTCAACTCATCGAAAGCTTTTAGCACCTCTTTTTTTTTTGTCTTCCTTTAAAGAAAAGGTTTTGCACCAGATGTTGGATGGTTATGTACTGGAATATGGGATGTGCTGATGTAGAAGTGATAAGTGAGGACATATTTTTTTCCCCTGATTCTTAAAAATCTGGAGCCAGATACTATGGTAGAGAGCCAGCAGTGGTTAAGGCACTGGGCTAGAAATCAGGAGATTGTCAGGCTTGTCACAACTTGGATGTTTAGGAAAGAAAGACCCTTGACTCCATTTCTTTGAAATGAAAGGTTCTTTTAATAAAGTCAAGCAGTTACAGCGTAAGCAAAGCTGGATCTGAATATTCCCCGTGCAAAGTTTGCAAATTCCCCCTTGGCCAGTCCATCAGTGTCCAATAGCATTCGCTTTTGATGCTTTGGGAACAACTTTGGCGCCTTTTTGGTATAGTTTCACATTCCGTTCTCAGGCTCCATCCTTGATTGGCCAGTTTATTCCGGATCGACATCTCTGGTTCCTGTCATTTTTTTTTTTTAATTTTGATTTATATGCCGCCCTTCTCCGAAGACTCAGGGCGGCTTACAATGTGCTCAGCAATAGCCTTCATCCTTTTGTATATTTTATACAAAGTCAGCTTATTGCCCCCACAATCTGGGTTCTCATTTTACCTACCTTTGAAAGGATGGAAGGCTGAGTCAACCTTGAGCCTGGTGAGATTTGAACTTACAGTAATTGCAGACAGCTGGTCTTAATAACCAGCTTAATAACAGGGTGCCTTAAACCCCTGTACTACCAAGGCTCTTTTGTCTTTCCCTTCCTTTTTACTGTCCATTCCCATGTCCATTCGTTACTTCCTCAATTCCTCCCCCTTGCATTTTAGGGCAGGATACCAGCGAAGTCGTGTATGCTGAAGATGATAGGCCTGACATTGACGGTGAGTTCGAGTCTCGCCTTTGGCATGAAGCCAATTGGGTTCTTGATCTTGATCTGTCCTTCTCTCTCAGCCCTAAGAAGCTGCCGAAAGCAAACCACTTCCAAAATCTTGCCGACTGCAGGGACTTGTCCAGGCAATTGCCAGGAATCAAAAACTGACTTTAAGACACCCACACCCACAAACACAATGGTAGAAAACCCTAGGAGCTTCAGATGTATCCAAGTGGGCGATATCACCAAGACAGATAAGCACTTGGCTACAAGCCTCTGGATGCATAAGATCTTAATTGGCAAGTCTCTACTGGCTTTTGAGAAGGTCTCACCCATATTTTCTTGTTTAGCTGCAGCTGTTTCTAGGATGTGGGTGATCCACCCGCCATAGGCGGAAGCTGAGATCGGAATCAAGCAACCAGATTACTCCTCGAGATAATCCACGGACGTGAAAGTTGGACTTTGAAGAAGCCCCAAAGGGAAAGTATTGACACCTCTGAACATTGGTGTTGGAGAAGACTCCTGAGAAGATACCAGCATGGTGGACAGCCAAGAAAACAAGCTGATGGATCATTGAATAAATTCACCCAGACTTCATCTTGGAGTCCCAGATGGTCAAGCTCAGATTACCCTACTTTAGACACCTTGTGTGAAGACCCAGCTCTCTGGAGAAGGCTCTGATGCTGGGAAGGATGGAAGGAAAGAGGAGAGGAGGACGGCCAGCAGCAAGGTAGATTAACTCACTTTCAGTGGCATTGAATGCACCATTGGAAAACCTAAAGGAACAGATGAGGGAAAAGATCTATGAGATCATTGAGAGCCAAATGCTACTTCATGACAGATCCTGAACAAAAGATCAGCAACAAAAGAACACTCAACGTGGAATCCCAATTTAGAAACAACATCATTCTAATTAAGATGTATTTTTAGGATTACACTTCCAACAGTGTGAGCGTGTCTGTTGTGTAAAATTGCCTGCCTGTTTTGGTTTTGCTCTTCTTCACTTCTCAAGGGAGGAAGGACGGAGGAAGGAGGGAAGGAAAGAAGGGTGGGGAAGGGAGGGAGGGAGAGAAGAGGGATGGAAGGAAGGATGGGGGAGGGAGGGAGACAGGAAGAAAGGACAGAGGGAGGGAGAGAAGAGGGATGGAAGGAAGGATGGAGGAGGGAGAGAGGAAGGAAGGATGGGGGAGGGAGGGAGACAAGAAGGAAGGAAGGAAGGACAGAGGGAGGGAGGAAGGAAGGGAGGAGGGGAGGAAGGAAGGAAGAATCTGTTTGGCGGTTTTCTGCAGAAGTGCCATTCCCTATTTCCTCCATGTCCCCTTTGAACAACTTGGGGAGAGACATGACTCACAGCATACAACCAGAGAGTACCAATTTGGCACTTCATGAGACGTATGGAAGCCCTGGAGACTGGCACCCCCACCCTTTTCCATGTATGTTTCCTCCATGGCCCCAACACTGCTGGACGGGATGTGAGAGATGCAAGCCAGCTCAGATCATCTCCACCACCACCGGCCCAAACCAACATCTGGCTGCCTCTCCCTCCTCCCTCCGGCCTGCTTATTTTTTCCCCAACCAAGTCAGCTGCTGCCATCTTCCCCAAAATATGGGACCCCCCAGGGATAAAGTAGAGGGGCAGAGACACAAATTGGGGATGAGCCCTTGAAGGGCTCCTGGAGGGAAAAACCCAGCTTCACTCTTTGCTCCCTTCCACCCGGTGCGGTGGCCCCACCCTGCTCCATCCCACGAGCTGGAAAGCAGCACGAAGGGCCTTGTCATCAGGAGGCATCAAACCTGTCCGGCCGGTTTTTGTGTCTTCCTCCCCCCCCCACCCTTCCCCAAACTTCTTTGGAAGTGGAAGCTGTTCGGCAGGAGGTAGACTTGCTCAGTGGAAGGTGGAGAAGCACCCGGCAGAAGTGGTCCTAAGCGCTCTTCTTCTTGTTGTTGTCTTCTCCTGGGCAAGCTGGACTTGGGGCCTGGAAGAAGATCTACAGGGCTGGAAAAGCTGGTTCCTCTGGTTGGTTGGCAGGAAGGAAGAAAAGGCCTTGCTTTCCCCAGGGTCCTCTACCTTGCTAGAGTGTCTGGGGATAAGGCCCCCTTGTGAAACAAAGCTAGTCTTGGACCCTCCTGGAGTCTGGAATGGGACATGTGCTCCTCTTCTTCCTGGCCCTTGCCTTTGTCCACCGAGATTTGGTCCACTCACAGCAGTGCTCCTCAGAAGGAAACCTTCTCTTGATCCTCCAGTTTGCCGATGTGGGTGCTGATCAGCGTATTCCTGCTCAACACCAACCTCCTGGACCTCTGGATCCCCTCTATCACCTTGTCCACAGTTACCTGGATGTGGTCCAACAAAACCCTTTCCCTACAGGTAAGTCACTCTTCGTCTTGTTGATAGGTTTGGTCCGAGTGCTCTGAATGGGGGGTGGGATGAATGTGGTTGTGCGCTCTCAGGAGCAGCTTAATGAGCAGAACTGGGCGAGTGAAGCTTTTGATAGCATGGAGATCAGCCTGCTAGAACTTTTAACAGATTAACAGAGTTGGAAGGGACCTTGTAGGTCATCTAGTCCAACTCCCCCCACCCTGCCCAAGCAGGAGACCCTACACCATTTCTGACAGTCTTTTCTTGAAAGCTTCCAGTGATGAAGCTCCCACAACTTCTGAAGGCAACTTCTGTTCCATGGGTTGATAGTTCTCATGGGTTGTTGAATCTCTCCTGGATCAGTTTCCATCCATTATTCCTTGTCCTGCCCTCAGATGCTTTGGAAAACAGCTTGACCCCTTCCTCCTCTCTGTGGCAGCCCCTCTAATATTGCTCTCCTGTCTCCCCTGGTCCTTCTCGTCACTGGACCAGCCAGACCGAGTTCCTGCAACCGTTCTTTGTGTGTTTGAGCCTCCAGTCCCCTAATCCTCTTTCTTACTCTTCTCTGCACTCTTTCTAGAGTCTCAACATCTTTTGGCCAAAACTGGATGCAGGATTCTAGCTGGGGTCTTTATAGGCTTCATAGAGTTTTATAGTATTAGAACCTCACTTGATCTTGATTGTTTCCCTCTGTTAAGGCAATTTAGTATTGCGTTGGCTTTTTTGGCCTGGGGATTGTCGATCTAAAAGGCACAAGATCTTCTCTGTGTGTGTGTGTGTGTGACAAGGGTCGGTGCAGAGAAGAGCAATGAAGATGATAGGGATCTGCAGGCTAAATCTTACCATGAGTGCTTAAGGGAATTGCCTATGTCTAGTGACTCTACTAGGGGTGGCATGATAGCAATCTTGCAGTACTTGAGAGGCTGCTGCAGAAAAAAAAAAAAAGGCACAGAGAGAAAGAGAAGAAGCAGTAGGTAGAAACTCATCACTCCAAGCTGGAACCAAGAAGAAATTTCCTGATAATGAGGACAATTCATCAGTGGAATCGTTTGTGGGTGCTTCACCACTGGAGGTTTTCAAGAAGAGATTGGACAGCCATTTGGACAGCTGTTTTAAGTGAAGGGTTGGACTAGAAGACCTCCAAGGTCCCTTCCATGGGTCTAAGAACGTATCTACAAAACCTTTGGGAAGCAATTTCTGTGGGCAGTTCCAGTTTGCCAGCTAATTCCTCCTACATCTTACAGAAGACCATTCTAGAACTATTCCTTCTCAGACTGGCTTGTATTTTGCATTGTCTTGCTAACTTGCAAATAAATTCACATGTTGTGCTGAGCTAAAACCTTACGCATCACATTAAGGCTTGGTTCAGTCAGTGTGTAAATTCAACTTGAAAATTCTTTGCCAGGGGTGTTTTCAAGATTTCCCTTCAAATGATATTTGCATTCTTCCTCTCTCAAAATACAAGCATATTGTAGACTTCATTAGGGGATTTTTCCCCCCCTAAATGGAAGCTTCCCACCTTCCATTAGGAAGGTGGAAAACTTTTAATGTAGTTTAAACTTCCTTTAATCCTACTTCCTGGTGCTTAATAAACATCTTTCTTTTCTTAGTTTTGAGAAAGGACAGAGTGATGTATTCAATTATATTCAAATATATGTTACAAATTAATATTGCAAGTTTTTAATGATATATTTATTTTGTCATATGTAAGCCAGCAGCCTCTAATGATAGACTTGGCAGGATAGAAACATATTACGTAATGAAACAGAATTCAGAATGTTTAAAAATAATATTTTGTTTCCAAACAATTTGGGGAATATGTTATACTTGCATGTCTAAAAATTTTGCAATATTTTGTTATGAGGACAGAGCACAAGTTGTTAAATAGTTCAGTCCTATTTTTCTGAATAATTGCGGGAAAGAAAAGCTGTACCTGTTTTGTACATTAATATCCATGTTATATTGCATCTACAGACATAAAACAAATTAATGAATTACTATATTTCATTCTCTTTCAATATCCCCAGCATTATGGGACTGAGGGACCATAAAAATGGATAGCTTGGGAGCACCGCCATGCTACAAGATCCAAAGCATTCATTTAACAGATGTTTTTAACTGGCTTTTCCAGATAAATATAAAACCCAGCACAAGATACTTTAAAATGCGAATAATGGGCACATGAAAGCAACGAAGTAGGCATAGGTAATCTTTAGAAACTGGAAGGTATGCCAATCACCAGAATGATGCCAAGTTAGGCACATTGAGAGGTCCAGGTTTCTGGGCTCTTTGGGAAGCAGTGCTGGTCACCAACCCCAACTTCCCAGGGGGTGCAGCCATGTTACTCCCCTTTTTCACATCACTTGAGGGATCCTCTCCAGGCGCTGGAAGAGTTCCTGCAGCCAAAGGAGACTCTGGAAGAGAAGTGACCCTGTATTGAGCTGAAGGCAGTCCTTGCTCTCCCTCCGTGAAGCAAACAGCATTGCCTCCACAGAAGAAAGTCCTTCTTGAGCTAAAGAAGAGCAACCTATGATTTAGGTCTCACTTGGAGGAACCTCTGAAGTCCTCAGAGAAGGTGATCTGATGATCAGGAGATCAACCTGGCATCTCAGGTTGTCTAGCTTTGATAAGTATCTTAGGTAATTAACTTTGGCAATAATTGCCTTCTGCCACTCCGTCTGTTCCTGCTTCCTCCTCATTTCCTTAATGCAGACTTACTCAAGAGTAGAACTTGCACAAGGAATCCATGGAAGTTGGGGAGAAGCGCAATGCTCTGCCCCAGGGGTGAAATCCAGCAGGTTATGACAGGTTCTGGAGAACCGGTATCGGAAAATTTGAGCAGTTCGGAGAACCGGCAAATACCACCTCTGGCTGGCCCCAGAGTGGGGAGGGAATGGAGATTTTGCAGTATCCTTCCCCTGCCATGCCCACCAAGCCACGCCCACAGAACTAGTAGTAAAAAAAAATTGGATTTCACCACTGCCCTGCCCCAATCTTCCGTTGGCCCATTCATTTAAGAGCCTTGGTAGTACAGTGATCTAAGGCACCCTGTTATTAAGCTGGTTATTAAGACCAGATGCCTGCAATTACTGCAGGTTCGAATCTCGCCAAGGCTCAAGGTTGACTCAGCCTTCCATCCTTTCTAAGGTAGGTGAAATGAGGACCCAGTTTGTGGGGGCAATAAGCTGACTTTGTATAAATATACAAAAGAATGAAGGCTATTGCTGAGCACATTGTAAGCCGCCCTGAGTCTCCGGAGAAGGGCGGCATATAAATCAAATAAATAAACAAAGAAAGAAAGAAAGAAAGAAAGAAAGAAAGAAAGAAAGAAAGAAAGAAAGAAAGAAAGAAGGTACAATCACAAGAGAAGAGGGGGTCTCTCTCTTTCTGCTTTTAAAATAGCCTTGTTTTATTCCACAGAGCTGTTGAAGGATGTCCTGAATGAGCCACCAACTGCTACAACTTCTCAGGTGAAATAGTGAGCCTGGAAGAGTGGAATGCCCCCCACCCCCTCTGTTTCTTCAGGGGTCTGGGCTGGCTGCCACAACGCAGCACCTACAACAATCTTCCCTCATCTCTCAAAGTGCTGGATTGCAGCTCCTAAAATTCCCGGAAGACAGATGTTTGGAAATTCTGCAAGATAAATGCTCAGCACACCTGGGAATCTCCCCATTTGGCGGCCTGAGAATTTTGTTTATAGAGAACGACTTGTACCTGAATGCTAGGAAATATATGAATGGGAAATATCTGACAGGGTCGATATTTAGTAAAGATTTGGCATTAGTAAATGGGTGTACTGGGTGAGGGACAATAAAAGATTTTGAGGAAATGGGAATGCTTTTTTTTTTTTAGATTTTTAGATTTAGATTTAGATTTTTTTTTAGATCCCCCTCTTTTTCCCAACCAGCAACCCTGTGAGGTCGGTTGAGCTGAGACTGAGAACTGATTTAAAGTCATCCAGCTGACTTTCAGGCTTAAGACGGGATTAGAACTCCCAGTCTCCTGGTGATCGGCCCAAAGTCACCCAGCTGGGTTTCAAGCCCAAAGCAGGGCTAGTTTTTAGTCTCCCAGTTTTTAGTCTTGTATCTAACTACTACACCAAACTGGTTATTACATTTAAATTAGATAGAGCTGCTTCTGTTCCTTGGAAGAGGTCATCAGAGGAGGTCTCCATCTCCTGATTTCTAGGCCACCAAGGCTCGGAATCAACCTTTAAATATTATTTAATTTAATGGAATGGGGAGATGGGTAAGAGAAATCATTCTCTAAAGCAGAGATCTTCAAACTTGGCAGCTTTAAGACTTGTGGACTTCAACTCCCAGAATTCTCCAGCCAGCTGGCTGGAGAATTCTGGGAGGTCCTCTACTCCCACCCCCTGCTCAAGCAGGAAGACCCTCTCTACCCTTTCAAACAATCTCTTCTTGAAAATCTCCAGTGATGAAAATCTCACAATTTCTGGAGGAGAGCCGTTCCACTGATTAATTGTCCTTATTGTCGGGAAATTT
This sequence comes from Pantherophis guttatus, assembly GCF_029531705.1. Next base: position 847,914 of record NW_026844095.1, on the reverse strand, counting down.
CTCCTTCGTTCCAAGTTGGATCTTTTCTTTAATCAGCTTCCACCCATTGCTTCATGTCCTGCCTTGAGGTGCTTTGGAGGTAGATATTGGAGGTTTCTTGGCAACGTTTCGACGAAGTCTCATTCGTCATCTTCAGGCTGGTGTCTTCGGCTTCGTGCTTCTAGGAGCAATGGAGCCCATTGCTTCTAGGAGCCCATTGCTTCTAGGAGCAATAGAGCACATTGCTCCTAGAAGCACAAAGCCAAAGACACCAGCCTGAAGATGACGAATGAGACTTCGTCGAAACGTTGCCAAGAAACCTCCAATTTTACTGGGAGAAAACCCGAACAACCAAAGACCTACATATATATATAAAGACAGAAATAGTGCTATCCCAGTCTCCCATAAGTCTCAGAACAAACAACACAAGATGTCTGACAAAGCCTGAAAGTGGTGATTTGAGATATCACCCCACTATGGCCATGTAAACAACTTGATCTACATAGAAAAAACCCTGACTAAAAAAGTATATATATATACACACACACAACACACACACACACACACACACACACACACCACACAGTGAATACACACACACACACACACACACACACACACACCCCTTTAAGAATGTCCTGGTCCAGATCAATTTAACTTTGAAAAAGGGATGATCGATTGCCAACATTTCATCCAGAAACTGACAAGCTACTTTCTGAATTTATTTCAAGTTGAATTCAAAGGTGTCACTCCCCCCCAAAAAAATCCGGCATTGGCAGGGCATTTTAGAACAATGCAAGTAGTCCTCGGTTTACAACGGTTCGTTTAGTGACCGTCCAAAGTTACAAGGGCACTGGAAAAAAGTGACCGACGACTGTTTTTTTCAGGCTTACGATGGTTGCAGCATCCCATTGGTCCCGTGGTCAAAATTCCAGTGGTTGGCAAATTTGGTTCATATTTATGACGGTTGCAAAGTCCCCGTGGTCACGTGATCCCTTTTTGTAACCTCCTGACCCGCAAAGTCAATGGGGAATCCAGATTCACTTAACAGCCATGTTACTACCGTGTTTCCCCGAAAATAAGCTCTCCCCCGAAAATAAGCCCTGCTCTGAAAATAAGCCCTGCTCTGAAAATAAGCCCTGCTCTGAAAATAAGCCCTGCTCTGAAAATAAGCCCTCCCCGACAGTAGTGGGTTGCCCCCGTTTCGGACCGGTTCTATAGAACCGGTAGTAAAACCGGTGGGAGGCTCCGCCCATCGACCCCAACGTCATCAGGATGCACGTATGCACGCGTGCGGCCCCGTTGCGAACCGGTAGGAAAGGTAAGTAGAACCCACCCCTGCTCCCTGAAAATATTTAAATGCATGCACAGCGGGTCCCCGCCATTTCCTCTGGTTAGGGTTAGGGAGACAGAGCCGGAAATCAGGTAAGACGGCAAGAGGAGCCCTGTCTTGCTCCACGTGCCCCAAAATAATAAGACCTCCCCGAAAATAAGGCCAAGCGCTTATTTCGGGGTTCAAAAAGAAATATAAGACAGGGTCTTATTTTCGGGAAAACAGGGTAACTTAACAAATGCAGTGATGCCCTTAAAGGTGGTGAGAAAAGTCGTAAAATTGGGCAAAACTCGCTTAACAAAACGTTTCACTTTAGCGACATCAATTTGGGGCTCCGTTGTGGTCGTAACTCGAGGACTACCGGTACACAAAGACAACGGACTCTTTCATTCTACTCCACAAAACAAAATCCCAACATCTCCTTTTCGGTTTCACATGTCTCGTTTTTGCCTTTAGGAAGAGAGAGTGCTGCGGGATCGGAATTTCCCCCAAGCTCAAGACGAAAATCGCCCCATCGCCTGGAAAGTCCATTTCAGCTTGGGGAATAGCAGCCAGCCGAACAACCAATGTCGGAATTCTGTCCAAGGAAATTGTTGATCACGGATGAGTTGGGTAAGATTTTCACGAAATGAAGGCGAATATACATGTCCCAGGATAATGTTGGCCCTTCTTTCTTCCTTCCCCATTTCTTTTTTCCCCTTGGTTTTTTTTTCTTTAAAATTAATAATTAATTGATAATCCCCCAAATTGAAAACGCATGACGGCCAATAAAAATGACCGTGCCTCTGAACCAGGGGTGAAATCCAGCAGGTTCTGACGAACCGGTAGCGGAAATTTTGAGTAGTTCGGAGAACAGCAAATGTCACCTCTGGCTGGCCCCAGAGTGGGGTGGGAATGGAGATTTTGCAATATCCTTCCCCCAGGAGTGGGGAGGGAATGGAGATTTTGCAATATCCTTCTCCCAGGAGTGGAGAGGTAATGGGGATTTTGCAATATCCTTTGCCTGGAGTGGGGTGGAAATGGAGATTTTTCAGTATCCTTCCCCTGCCACCCCCACCAAGCCACGCCCACAGAACCGGTAGTAAATCAGTTTGGATTTCACCACTGCTCTGAATCTTTGCCAAAAACTCAAATAACCGATTCCTTTGGAATCTCTGAAAGCGGCTTCCAAGGTTGGGTGGAATCAGTTTTCAGCCCGATATTTTGGCTTCTGTGCTGTGGCGCGGAGCCTTCCGTTCTCCTTCTGCTCAGCCTCACCTGGAGGGTCTTTTGCGACAGGCTACATCTGCGAAAGGAAGGACGTGCTGGTGAACGGGTGCTGCAACGTGGAGGCGCCCGGTGTCAAGTTGTACAGCTGCGACAGCTGCCTGCCCAGCGGATGTTTGCAGTGTCTATGAGGCCTGTGTGTCTTGCTGCTTACAGCCCAACAAGGTAAACGGGTGTAAGGGGATGTGCGAAGGACCTTGGGAGAGGAAGGAAAGAGTTGCAATTGGCGAGAACGTCATAAATTGAGGTCATGGAACCTTCAGGGTTCAGGGTGCCACCAGTAGCCTCTCACCAACCAGTTCGCTCCCATAGAGAGGGGCTCCTCAGGGTGCCGTCGGCCAAGCAATGTCGACTGGTGGCCCCCAGGGGAGAGCCTTCTCTGTGGGGCACTTGCCATCTGGAATGAGCTCCCCCTGGAGATACGGAGGATCCAAGATTTACGCACTTTCCGCCGCGCCCTAAAAAATGTTTTTACTCCAACAGGCTGGTCTGGCCTAACTCTCCCATTTAAATTGGGTTTTTAAATGTTTTACATAAATTGGATGTTTTTAATTTGTTTTTGAGCCCAAATTATTTAATCTATTTTTAATAGCTTTTAACTTTTGTATGTTATTTGTATTTTTATCTTGGCTGCTCACCGCCCTGAGTCCCCAGGGAGTAGGGCGGTAAATAAATAAATAAATGAATAAATGAATGAATGAATGAATGAATGAATGAATGAATGAATGAATGAATGTGGTGCGCTGCCAGGTGCTCAAAATTCAGTCACATGACCATGGAGGAAGCCAGGACATCAGAACTTTGAAAGCAGGACATAAATCCTACCTATACAGCCATACCTCGGTACACAACTGCTTTAAAACTCGTCGCATTTTGACGTGAAAATTTTGTCCTGCTACTCGTCATTTGTTTGGTACTTGATACTAGAAGAACCAAACCCTAGAACAGTGATGGCGAACCTTTTTGGCACTGAGTGCCGAAATGGGAGCGCGTGTGTGTGGGGGAGCGCTGGAAACCAGAAGAGCAGCTCCTCGGTGCACATGTGTGGGAGCGCCAGAAACCAGAAGCTCAGCTTCCCAGCGTGCGCATGTGTGCCAGGGAGCTGCTCTTCTAGTTTCCAGAGCTCCCACACGTGCGAAGACCAGCTGGGCAGTGCGCATGTGCTTGCCGAAATCCGGAACAGCAATGGGTGACGGCTGGTGCGCCTGGAGAGATGGCCTTGCGTGCCACTTCCAGCACATGTGCCATAAGTTCGCCATCAAGGCCCTAGAACCGTGATGCGGAACCTATGGCATGCGTGCCACGGGTGGCACGCAGAGCCCTCTGGGCACGTGAGCCATCGCCCCAGCTCAGCTCCACCGGGCATGTGTGCATGCCTCCCGCCGGCCAGCTGATTTTCGGGTCTGTTGTCCATGTGTGGGTGGCGGTGCACATGCAGAGAGGTCGCATGAGCATTGCATTAGGGTTATAAGTGCAGGGAAGCCTACTAGACCCAAAATGGGCACGGGGGTGCAGTGCAGCATCTCCCCCTCCATAGTCCGTTTTTGCTCCCAGTAGGCTGCAGGGAGGCCTACTAGGCCCAAAACGGGGCGCAGAGGGAACCATGTATGCATGTGCAGAGAGCCTGGGGTGTGTGTGTGTTGCGCACGCATTGCATTATGGCACACAACAACAAAAAGGTTCGCCACCACTGCCCTAGAACTTGTCAGTACCGGCTGCCTGGTGATTCGCGACCCTTTCTGGCCATAACAAAAGGTCATTGGTTAAGTCACATGGATTGCTTGGTCCTTGTTTTTAGTAGTTGCAGTTGTCCCGCTTCCCAGAAACAATTAATGGCGAGTATCGGGGTACCACTGCAATTCCTGGAGACGATTGGCTGATTCATATGTCGTAGGGAGAGGAGCTAAATGAAACCCTTCTCCATTGGGCACTTCTGGTTTTCGTGAGCTACGATTATTATTATTGTTATTTCCCCCCCCCCCAATCTTCTTGCCTTTATAGCAACAGCTCCTTGAGCATTTTCTAAACCGAGCGGCGGTGGCCTTTCGGAATCTCTTCATGGCTGTGGAAGATCACTTTGAGCTCTGCCTGGCCAAGTGCAGGACCTCCTCCCAGGTAATAAGGGAAGGGAAATTGTGCGGGGGCTCCATCACCGGAGGCTTTTCAAGAAGAGATCGGACAGCCCTTTGTCCGGAATGGTATAGAGCAGATCTGGGCATTTTAGGGCCATTGGGCCACATCTGGTCCTTTGACTGACCCTGTTTTGCTCATGTGAGGACAATCAGAAATTAGAAATCAAATGTAAATTAAGGACATGCCGTGCGATTCCACATTATCATAGCTTTATGGTAATATGTATTCTTGCCGGTTGCAGCTTATTGAAATCTCCTCCTCCCCCTCCTCCTCCTCCTCCTCCTCCTCCTCCTCCTTCTTCCTCCTCCCCTTCTTCTTTTTCTCCTCCTCCTCCCTTTCTTCTTCTTCTTCTTCTTCTTCTTCTCTTCTTCTTCTCTTCTTCTTCTTCTTCTTCTTCTTCTTCTTCTCCTCCTCCTCCTCCTCCTCCTCCTCCTCCTCCTCCTCCTTTCTCTTCTTCTTCTTCTTTCTCCTCCTCCCCTTCTCCTTCTCCTTCTCCTCCTTCTCCTCCTCCTTCCTCTTCCTCCTCTTCTTCCTCTTCCTCCTTCTCCTCCACCCCTCTTCCTCCTCCTCCTTCTTCTCCTTCTTCCTCTTCCTCCTCTCTTCCTCTTCCTCTCCTTTGTCCCTCTACCATCTCCTCCTCCTCCTCCTGTTTCCCAGACCAACTGGACTGTTTTTTTTCCTTGAGAAACAAGAAGAAAATGTTTTGCTTCTCATCCAAGAAGCTTCATCGCTTTTGGCAGGACGGGGGGAGGACTATGGAGGGATGTTTCCCAGAACTTAAAAAATGCCCCATCCCCCTTTTGCCTGAGTAATAGTTCTTGCATGCTTCTTTCAACCCGTCACCTTCCCATCTACAGAGACCGAACAAGGGAAATATTGGAGCAGTAGGAAGAAGAGAAGAGCTCTTTCCCAGAAACGGAGACATTGGTGGCACAAGATAACAGGAAGGAAGGAAGGAAGGAAGGAAGGAAGGAAGGAAGGAAGGAAGGAAGGAAGGAAGGAAGGGAGGGAGGGAGGGAGGGAGGGAGGAAAAGAAAAAAGGAGGAAGGGAAGGAAAGGAAGGGAAGGGAAGGGAAGGAAGGAAGGAAGGAAGGGGAAGAAAGGAAAGGATGAAAAGAAAAAAAGGAGGCAGGAAAGGAAAGGAAAGGAAGGGAAGGGAAGGGAAGAAAAGGGATGGGATGGGACAGGACGGGACAGGAAGGGAAGGGAAGGAAGGAAGGGGAGGAAAGGAAAGGATGAAAAGAAAAAAGGAGGAAGGAAAGGAAAGGAAAGGAAAGGAAAGGAAAGGAAAGGAAAGGAAGGAAAGAAAAAAGGAGGAAGGAAAGGAAAAGAAAGGAAAAGGAAAAGAAAGGAAAGGGAAAAGCTGCAATTCTATTGGGAAGGGAAGAGAAATTAATTTAGTTTCGACGTGAATGTGAATATCTGTATTTTTACCTTTTCAAACCAGAATACAAAACTACATTCTCTTCCAACAATCATCACTTCCTCAGTTTCCCAGTGTTATTTGACATTTTTTTTTTAAAAAAAGGGGGGGGTGGGGAGGCCTATCAAGAGATATAACAGCCATGAACATCAATGCCCATCAATGCACCCTCTTAAGGGAGCATGGCTTGCAAAACAGGTCCATTAGGCAATTACAAATCGGGCACATGTGTTTGGAGAAATGCCCCCACTCCTCCCCAATATGACCATATGTTAGCATTGATTTTTTTTTTTAAAGTCTTTAATTCACTGAAATGAATTTGCCAGATTGGTAACAATGAAAACCTGGGCTACGTCCTCCCGTCCTAACCATCATCCAATGCCTTCCAGACAATTCTAAACAGCAGTTCCCACAATTTGCAGCCAAGATAATAAATCATAAATGATGCCGGCACGTGAAAATGAAAACTCGAGGGAGAACGCTGCTTGTTCCTTCTCCCCCTAAGTAGCCAGGATCTAAGAAAAAAATCCTTGTTTACGGCCATAGTGTCTTAAGAGCCCAACAAGCCAGGAATCCCAGTTCAGATATGGCTAATGAACGATAAAACAGAAGTTGCCAAAATTCCTTTAGCAATTTCTGTAGCAGGAAGACCCAAAGAAAAACGACCAAGCTGTTTACTTCGGCAGATTTAGTAATGCCTAATCGGTGACTCAGTGGCTAAAGACGCTGAGCTTGTCGATGGAAAGGTCAGCAGTTCAGCGGTTCGAATCCCTAGCACCGCGTAACAGGGTGAGCTCCCGTGACTTGTCCCAGCTTCTGCCAACCTAGCAGTTCGAAAGCAGGTAAAAAATGCAAGTAGAAAAATGGGGACCACCTTTGGTGGGAAGGAAACAGCGTTCCGTGTGCCTTTGGCATTGAGTCATGCCGGCCAAATGACCACAGAGACGTCTTCGGACAGCGCTGGCTCTTCGGCTTTGAAACGGAGACGAGCACCGCCCCCTAGAGTCGGGAACGACTAGCACATATGTGCAAGGAGAACCTTTGCCTTTTATCTTTAATCAAACCGATTTTTGGAAAAGAAAATCCCGTGATTCAAGGAAGGATCTTAAAAAGGCCTGGAGTTTTTTTCAAAGGCAAATTTGCCATTTTAATTTTGCTTCTAATATGTTTTTTTTTTTTTTTGTCTGCGCCGCATGTGATGGCTGGGCCCATACGTGGCCGAATAAAATCCGCAAATCATCCGAAATGCAATTACGGCAAAAAGAAATGTTGAATTTCCTGAGGGGTTGTTTCACGATTTCATAGCACGGGGTACGGCTGTGCGTTTAGCGTGGATTTATAAGAACAATAAAAACGGCTGCAAAATTACAGGGAAGGAACCTCTAATGCTCCCCGGGAGTTGATGACTTATCAATTGTATAATAGGGAGGGGATGTTTATTTACAAAGGAAATGTCATTATCACTTGATGGCTGAGGAAGGAAGCCGTTTTTCTTCCCACCTGCATCATCCATGAGTAAGACGATGATCCGGATCCAAGGATCTTGGATGCGCAGAGCCCCCTTGACTTGCAACCATTCGTTTAGCGACGGTTCAAAGATACAATAGCCCTGAAAAAAAGGGACTTATGATTTCAAAATCCTTCACTCCATCCAAAGAGATGATCCTTATCGAAATCAACAAATCTGTTGCAATTTAGGAGTAATTCCGGAGACGAAGGATTGCAGCTGCTACAGAGAGCCCTTTACTTGCAATCATTCGTTCAGTGATGGTTCGAAGTTACAACGGCCCTGAAAAAAGGGACTCGCGGCCATTTTTCGCCCTTAACGACCGTCGCAGAATCCCCATAATCGTGTGATCAAAACTCAGACGCTTGGCAACTGACTCATATTTATGACGGGGTGAGAAATTCCCCTTTGGCGACTCTCTGACCAGCAAAGTCAACGGGGGAAGGCCAGATTCACTTAACAACCGTGTGACTAAGTGAACGGCTGCAGTGCTTCGCTTAACAACGGTGGCCAGGAAAGTCGTAAAACGGAGCAAAACCCACTTAACAACTGTCTCCTTAGGGGCGACACTGACTGTTCCTGGATTGTCTTGCTTCGCAAAGGGGAATGCTGGGCTCAATGGCAGTCGTAAGTCAAGGACTGCCTGTATCTCAATGGTGGTTGGGTTTTTTTTTTCCCCTGCCAATTTTTGTTTCCTATCCGAGCCATTTTTCCCCGCTCCATCAAGCAGAATGGAACCGTCTGAGGAAGGGTGGAGATACGGTAAGAGGACTCATTAGAGGCCCCCAGAGATCCTGCAGCCCATCTCTGCTAAGTGCTCTAAAGAGCCGCGGAGGCTGAAGAAGGACCCTGCCTCAGACGGCTCACCATTATCCATGGAGCCAGGAGAGGATGGGAAGGCGAAATGCATGACGCCTCGCCTCCCAGAGACACCTCCTGCTCCGTGGGACCACGATGCCTTGAGTTGGGGGAAGGGGGGGGGTAAAGGGGGCTGGAAGCCACAGCTGCAGGACGTCCCAAAGGGGCTTTTTTTCCCCAAGAGGCCACTGGACTTTCTGGTTTCTCTTTGAAGACGTTTCGCTTCTCATCCCAGGAGCTTCTTCAGCTCTCACTGGACTCTTCCCCACCATCCAGTCAGAGCTGAAGAAGCTTCGGGGATGAGAAGCGAAACGTCTTCAAAGAGAAACCAGAAAGTCCAGTGGCCTCTTGAAAAAAAAAAAGCACATTTGGGACAACCGTGATTTGAATGACGGAGAATCTTCATGGACACAGCTGCAGAACCACTGAGGAGTGGTTAAAGCGGGGTAGCTCTCAAGGGTTCCAGAATTTCACATCTGGAATAGCTGGATACAGTTTTGGTCACCACAATATGAAAAGCACTGTGAAGCGGTATATGAGTCTAAGTGCTATTGCTACTCCTTCCTTCCTTCCTTCCTTCCTTCCTTCCTTCCTTCCTTGTGCCGCAGTGGTTAGAATGCAGTATTGCAGGCTGACTCTGTCCTTCCTCCCTCCCTCCCTCCCCTCCTTCCTTCCTCCCTTCCTTCTTCCTCCCTCCCTCCCTCCCTCCCTCTCTTATTCCTGTCTTCTTGGTGCCGCAGTGGTTAGAAGGCAGTATTGCAGTCTGATTCTGCCCACTGCCAGGAGTTCAATCCTCACCGGCTCGAGGTTGACTCAGCCTTCCATCCTCTCAAGGTGGGTAAAATGAGGACCTAGATTGTTGGGGGCAAAAGGCTGACTCTGTAAACTACTTAGAGAGGGCTGTGAAGCACCGTGAAGCGGTATATAGGTCTAAGTGCTGTTGCTAAGGGCTTCTTTGCCTGTTTGGCTTCCCAAACACATGAAAAGAGGGCAGGGAGTCGATCCCATCATTGGGGCCACCTTGACTCTTTTTTGGACCTCGCCTCCCTGGAAGAATGGATTGAATGCTTAATGGACGATTCAGCACTGAATGAGCGATTTCCCTTTTATTGTTTGATGTCCTTCTGGAGAGATGCACCTGTGGTGACCATGGAAATGTGTCGGTTGAGCCGTGGGGCAACGTGGACTTTGCGTGCCGATGGTGCCGTATCACATAGCATGTCAAAGATGTGGAGATCTTGGAAAAAAGTGCAGAGAACAGCAACTAAGGCCATTAAAGGGCTGGAGACTAAAACATATGAAAAATGGTTGCAGGAATTGGGTGTGGCTAGTCTAAAGAAAAGAAGGACTAGGGGGGACAGGATAGCAAGTATTCCAGTACTTGAGCGGCTGCCCCAAAGCAGAGGGGGTCAATTTATTCTCCAAAGCACCGGAGGGCAGGACAAGAAGTAACAGAGGGAAACTTATCAAGGAGACAGCTGACCTTGAACTGAGGAGAAATTTCCGGTCATGAGAACAATTAACCCATGGAACGACTTGCCTCCAGAAGTTCTGAGTGCTCCATCGCTGGAGATTTTTAAGATGAGAATGGACAGCCACTTGTCCAGAATGGTATATGGTCTCCTGCCCAAACAGGGGGGTGTTGGCGATTTCTCTTCTCTTCTCTTCTCTTCTCTTCTCTTCTCTTCTCTTCTCTTTTCTCTTCTCTTCTCTCTTCTCTTCTCTTCTCTTCTCTTCTCTTCTCTTCTCTTCTCTCCTCTCCTCTCCTCTCCCTTCTCTTCTCTTCTCTTCTCTTCTCTTCTCTTCTCTTCTCTTCTCTCCTCTCCTCTCCTCTCCTCTCCTCTCCTTTCTTCTCTCTTCTCTCCTCTCCTCCTCCTCCTCCCTCTCCTCTCTCCTCTTTTCTCCTCTCTCCTCTCCTCTCCCCTCCTCTCCTCCTCTTCCCTCTCCTCTCTCCTTTCTCCTCTCCCTTCTTCTTCCCTCTCCTCTCTTTTCTCCTCTCTCCTCTCCTCCTCTTCCCTCTCCTCTTTTCTCCTCTCCCTTCTTCTTCCCTCCTCTCTTCTCTTTTCTCCTCTTCCCTCTCCTCTCTCCTCTTTTCTCCTCTCTCCTCTCCTCTCCCTTCTTCTCCCCTCTCCTCTCTTCTCTTTTCTCCTCTCTCCTCTCCTCTCCTCTCCCCTCCTCTCCTTCTCTTCCCTCTCCTCTTTTCTCCTCTCCCTTCTTCTTCCCTCTCCTCTCTCCTCTCCTCTCCTACTCTTCCCTCTCTTTTCTCCTCTCCCCTCTTCTCTCTTCTCCTCTTTCTCTCCCTTCCCCTCTTCTTCATGAAATCTGCTAGTCAGAAAAGAGGCCACCAAACTTTTTTTTTTGCTCTCTTTAGCACCATTGGAAAGGCCAAGCCAAGCGATGGCCAAGAATAGGACAAGACTGCCCTCTGCTGGATAAAGAATTTATAAACCCGATTAGCTTTTTTTTTTGTGTCATCATTTTTGTGTCATCTTCCGTCCGGCTTCCAGACAGGAGACTAACACCCCCCCCCCCACTCTTCTGACCTCCATCATTCCCAACCAGATGATTGGAAATGACAAAGCGGGAAGCGCAATCTGTCATGCGACGGAGACCTTTAACTCTCTTCGTTGGGAACTCTGAAACTCAGCCGTAACCCATCCTGACCTGTCTTTTCTATCGGTGCTGGAAAAGATACACGCCTTACAGAATAATAGAGCTGGAAGGGGCCTTGGAGGTCTTCTAGTCCAGCCCTCCCAGTCAAGCAGGAGACTTTATGCCATCCCAGACAAGTGGCTCCCAGGTCTCTTCTTAAAAACCTCCGACTTTTTAATGCTACCTTTTCCCGACAGCGATAATTCCTGCATTTTATCCATTTCCCCGATCAACCCTCTCTGGCGCGGCCTCTTTGAAGGCCATAAAGCAAACTTATTAAACTAACCGCATTCAGGGGGGGAAAAAAGTCTTCCATCAAAGGGCCATTCCCAGCCACAGACTCCACGTCTCCCTATGCTCTCTCTCTCTCTCTCTCTCTCATGTAATTTTAATGAATGTAGAAGGGCTATAGAATTAATATCTGCTGCAGCTAAAAATGCGACTGGTCTTTTAAAAAAAGGGCTGAGCAATTTTGCAAATTGATCGTTCCAAAGTGGACCCCGTTGTCTGTCTGGGTCAGCTTCCTCCTCTCTTTAGCCCTAACTCATTCATCCCTTCTTCTACTGCCTGCGAGGGGATATAGAAACATATCGTACCGGTAATGAGTGAAAAGCTGGCTTTGTATAGAAAGGCTGGGAAATCTATAGAATGTGGGACGTTTTCAGGCAGAGGAGGAAATCTATATATATATATATTTTTAATATGCCCTACTTTCCCCAAGGCATTGTATATAATCCCCCAGGCATTGTGCAGAACGAGGACATTGTGCAGAACGAGGACATTGTGCAGAATGAGGAGCTTGGATAGCTCAGCAGACTAATGCATTGTAATTTAACTCCAGCTGCCTGCAATTACGGCAGGTTCGAATCTCGCCAGGCTCAAGGTTGACTCAGCCTTCCATCCTTTCTAAGGTAGGTAAAATGAGGACCCAGTTTGTGGGGGCAATAAGCTGACTTTGTATAAATATACAAAAGGATGAAGGCTATTGCTTAATGCATTGTAAGCCGCCCTGAGTCTCCGGAGAAGGGCGGCATATAAATCAAATTTAAAAAAAAAAATGATAAGGATTATTTAGGCGAAGTAGGAAAAAGAGACCCAAAAATGCTTTTTTTTTTTTTTTCAAGAGGCAACTGGACTTTCTGGTTTTTCTTTGAAGATGTTTCACTTCTTATCTAAGAAGCTTCTTCAGTTCTGACTGGACCAAAGAATGGAAATTCCTTCTTTATTTCCAGGTTGAATCTCTCCTTGTTCAGTTTCCATCCATTACTCCTTGTTTGGCCTTCGGGTGCTTTGGAAAATAGCTTGACCTCTTCCTCCTCTCTGTGGCAGCCCCTCAAATATTGGAAGATGCTATCCTGTCTCACCTGGTCCTTCTCTTCACTGGACTAGCCTGGCCCAGTTCCTGCAACCGTTCTTCGTATATTTTAGTCTCCAGTCCCCTAATCATCCTGGTTGCTCTTCTCTGCACTCTTTCTAGAGTCTCCACACCTTTTTTATAGATGGGCCTGACTAAGACTTTTTATAGGGGTATTAGTACCTCCTTTGATCTTGATTGTATCCCTCTGTTAATGCAGCTTAGATCAGATTAACAGAGTTGGAAGGGGCCTTGCAGGTCATCTAGTCTGACCCCCTTACCCAAGCAGGAGACCTTACATCTGCCTCTACCTAGGATCGAACTCACAACCTCCTGATTGTGAGGCAAAAGGCCCACCTCTAGGCCACCGCAGCTGAGTATGCCATCTATAAAAGGAAAAAAGAAAAATCCCTTTCATTGAACAGGGCGTAAAATAAGAGGAAGGCAGCCATGCCACCGCGAAGGCAGTAATTAATTCACCACATAGCACGACGGGCATTCGCCTCGCCCTGTCAGGGTTTTGGCGGGAACGATCATTGGTGCCTCAATTTAGGCTGCTGGCGGGCGGAAGAGCGGCTTCCTCGACCGCAGACGGCTGGAGAAGGCCGCCTTCCCTCAGGATGGCCAGCGAGGCCGCGAGGCCTGCCCTCCTGGCCGAAGAGAGCGCTCCCGCCACCCGAGAGAGAGAGAGAAAGAGAGAGAGGCGCGC
>NW_026844095.1:827200-832200 GCF_029531705.1 Pantherophis guttatus | reverse complement strand
TCCAGCTCTATTCTGTTCTAATATTCTAATGTTCTACCTGATACACACTCAATTTACAACATGTATTTAGGACCTGGGGCACAGTGGCCTAGCGGTTAAGGCCACGAGTTTATCAACCAGAAAGTTGGCAGTTCGAGATCCAGCACCATGCAATGGGGTGAGCTCCTGTTCTCCTCACAGTTTGAAAGCATGTAAATGCGAGTAGATAAATAGGTACCACTGGTGGAAAGGTAACAGCATTTCATGCAACTTGGCGTAAAGCCATGCTGGCCACATGACCCCAGAAGTGTCTTTGGACAATGCTGGATCCCTCAGCTAACAAATAGAGATGACCACTGATCCCTTGGACACAACCGGACAGGGGAAACCTTCACCTTTAGGACATGCCATAAATGTTTACCTGTAATGCCCAAGTTGTAGAAATATATACGGCCACTTGATGCCAGCCAATATCTTGCTTTCCCTTCACTGACGTCACTTTATGCCATTTGGTGGAATTCAGACACTTTGTGTAGAAGTTAATTTTGCCTACAAAATATAAACAGCTCAATGACCAGCTATCTACAGAATGAAAAAAAGAAACCATTGCATTTTCTCTTGAAAAAGTATTCACTATTCCTCATTTAGCGACAGTTCAAAGTTACAGTGGAGCTCCCCAAAGCTATGTACGACCCATTTTCTGTCAGAATATTCATGACTGGGAAGACATGGTAACAAGGTCAGCCAATGAATAGGCATAGCAACTAAGTCAGCCAATTGGGAGCTGAGACAGACTGGAGCCAGGGTATGTCTTAGTCTGCAGCTACTGAGTCTGTGCTGAGAATCGAAACTGAAACCACTGTGTGTGTATTTTTGTGAAGTTGTCTGCTGATCTGAGCTGAAATGAAACTCTTCTCAGCTGTTGGTATTTAATTTAATTAATTAATTTAATTCATTAAATTTATATGCCGCCCCTATCCAAAGACTCAGGGCGGCTCACAATACATTTTAAAAAACAATTATAAAAAAAAATTGAAAAATTAAAAACATTAAAAACTCATTCACGCCATTCATGGCCGGATCTCACCAGATCACAAGAGCGAGATCAACAGCCCCAGGCCTGCCGGAAAAGCCAGGTCTTCATCGCTTTTCGGAAGACCAGTAGGGTGGGGGATGGTCCGGACCTCAGTATTGTATATATATTCTTCCATATAAAGAAGTTTCATATTTAAATCAATCCTGCTGCATCAGTCCGCCTGTGTGTGCTTTCTGGGTTTAATTTCTGCAACAAACTCTGATATTTTCGAAGTCCCAACACCCATGCAATTGCCCGCTCGATTATTGTTGTAAGCCGTGAGCTAAATGCACCAACCACCCGATGTTCGGCACGCCATTTTCAGGATCAAGTCGCTTAATGCAGCCTGCAGCCGTTTTCAGAATGCAACCCCCCCCCCCCCCAGCTCTGTTGGGAATGCAACCCCCAGATTTTCCAGCCAATACGGCTGAAGATATTTACCTGCAGCGCAGTCTGTCGATCTGTACCAAAATTGGAGACATCGGATGCCATACACAACGGGGCTGATCAAAACAGCCCTTTGCTTTGGGAGATGACCTGAAGGCTTTAGGGAGATATAACCTAGTGAAGAAATGGTATGGGCACAAGTTAGCCTGTCATAATCAAGAGATCTGAAGCTCCTCCCCTCAACTGAATGGTTGCAGGAACCAGGCGTGGCTAGTCTAGTGAAGAGAAGGACCAGGGGAGGCAGGATAGCTGCCTTCCAATATTTGAGGGGCTGCCACAGAGAGGAGGAAGGGGGTCAAGCTATTTTCCAAGACACCTGAAGGCCAGACAAGGAATAATGGATGGAAACTGAACAAGGAGAAATTCAACCTGGAAATAAGGAGAAATTTTCTGAGTGAGAACAATCAACCCATGGAACAGAAGTTGCCTTCAGAAGCTGTGGGAGCTTCATCACTGGAGGCTTTCAAGAAAGACTGAACTGCCCTCTGTCAGAAATGGAGTAGGGTCTCCTGCTTGGGTGAGGGGTTGGACTAGATTAGAGAGAAAGACCCAAACTGACCCCCATTGATGAGGCCTACTCCGCATCTAAAGGTAAAGGTTCCCCTCGCACATACGTGCTAGTCATTCCTGACTCTAGGTGGTGTTGCTCATCTCTGTTTCAACGCCAGCGCTGTCCAAAGACGTCTCCATGGTCCTGTGCCCGCCATGACTCAACACCAAAGGTGCACGGAATGCTGTTACCTTTCCACCAAAGGTGGTCCCTATTTTTCTACTTGCCTTTTTTACGTGCTTTCGAACTGCTAGGTTGGCAGAAGCTGGGACAAGGAACGGGAGCTCACCCCATTACGCGGCACTAAGGATTCGAACTGTTGAACTGCTGACCTTTCGATCAACAAGCTCAGAGTCTTAGCCACTGAGCCACTGCATCACCACTCCACATCTACAGGGTCGTAAAAGAATGGAATTGTCCCTTACCGTCTAAGCTCCTGAAATGTTTTCCAGAGACTTCCATGGACTCCGAGCTCTTCTCTTCTTCCTTTTCAAGCGTCCAGTCCAGGCTGTCATTTTGTCTTTGCTTCCAGCCACACAAGTTCTCCTTGAAGGAGCAGGATATCAAAATGTCACCTGTTGTTCTCTGGTTGAGCTCTGGTTTATTTCCTCTCTTTTTCTCAGAAGGGGACAACTTTCGGAGAAGACTCCATAACTTGGACTTCAAAGTGGACCTCAATATAAGGTTCTCAGGCTGTGTCACTTTCGTCATGTTTTCTATTGAAAGGGCCACATCCTGACCGATGCCAGGATGACTCAGGTATCCTCGTAAATATCCAGGAAGAAGCAGCCGTTGTACGGTCCCACCTGAAGAAGCCATGATTTTACACATATGCTTCTTTGGGAACAATTTCTTGACTCTCAGTCTTCTGGGGTTTACTTGTCCAATATTTGAGTGTCCCAACTTAGAGTCAGGAGCTGGTGAAGACAATATGAAAGGAGGTGGAGTTGCCATTATTCCCAGCAGAGATCTCTTGTTGACATGATGGAGACGGATAGGGTTACTTGCAAGAAAAGATTCATTTTCTTCTAGGCTCCTTTCGTTCTTCTGGCTCCTAGTCATCTGTTCCAGGGTCGTTGCAACTTGGGTCTCAGAGATTTGTCGGGACAATTCTGTTGCAAGAGGAAAGAGTTCTCCGTCTTTCACTCTTGTGGGAGTCTCCGTGGCCTTTTCCAGACCTTTGATGCCATACGTCGTAGAAGATCTCCTTCCTGTTTCAGCTGAGCCAAGAGTCTGGATCTGGGGCAGAGATATTCCAGAAGGCACCAAAGCCTCTTTAGATAACTTTGTGACCTTATGGTACACATCTGCAGCTTCCACCTTCTCTATATCACGAGGGTGATAGACATCCGAAACAGAAGGTATC
This sequence comes from Pantherophis guttatus, assembly GCF_029531705.1. Next base: position 828,783 of record NW_026844095.1, on the reverse strand, counting down.
ACTTTTGATGTTGGAACGTTTGAATGGGGAGGCATCAAAGCAACAGAATATGATTCACTAAAAGGACCACTAGTGCGATGTACATTCTTCTCATTGAAGATTGTGGATTTTTCTGTTTCCTTGGAGGGATTAGTGGGAATTAAGTGAGATGAGGACTTCACACCAAGACCGGTGGCTCCTGTTGTGCCGATATGACTTTCTTCAGATGCTTTTGAGCTAATCCTTGTGAGTTTAGCAGCAGCTGGCTCCTCTGATCTGTAGGCATCGTTCTCTTTCGTAAAGATCTTCCATGTCTCCTCCAGAAAGAGGGTTGAAGTTTTTCCATCCAATATTGGCCCAGTGATTTCCTCTGAAGGTTTCGCTTTAGTTTGTGGTCCAGACTCAAACTGTAGGAGCTTGGTGTGTTCCTCATGGGACCCCCTGGTAGAAAATCCAGCATGAGATGTCCTGTGGGTTTCCGTGGAAGCCAAGGTGCTACCGTTGGTCTCCACTGGCATCTCTTCACTTGGTTTGGAAGGGATGCCTGTGATCTGTTTTGAATCATATTGCATAATAGTCTGGTTTTCCAGAATGATGGTACTGGATAAATCAGTAGATAGTGCAACTGTAGTGCCCACAAGGGATGTGTTCCTTGGAACCGATGAAGTAGCTGTTCCAAGATGGCCACCAACAGATCCCTCTTTAAGGTTCACAGGCTCAGGAGATAGTAAGGAACCTGTGACTGATGGTGGAGCTGTTTCTTCTAGAGACGTTGGTTGCCTTTCTAATGAAGGAAGCCCTGTGCTATGTCTCCCAGATGTACCTTCCTGAACACGAGCCGTGGCCAAGCTCATCCCACCCATCGTCAATCCTGCTGTTGAACTGGCTGGCACGAGAGATCTTCCTTCTGCAGAAGGGACAGTTTGATTAAGCTGGAAGGGAAGTTCTGTTTCTGTGGCAAGTTCTAGAGATCGTGTAGGCAAGCTTTCGGGACGCGTTACGGAATCTGTGCCCCCCAAGTGAAAACGGCTTTGGGATCTATTCAGAGTTGGCTTGTCATGAGCCAAGATGGTGAAGAAATGGGAAGAACCAACTGTTAGTGGTGCAACAGGCCTGGTGTCACTTACCACAGTAATCTCTGGAGCCCTTTTCGTTGTAGTTGTTTGTGTGAATTCATTCGTTTTCACTGATAAAGTCTCTTCTTCAAGATGTTCTGTGGAATTACTGGTTCCATTTCTACCTCCTGGCTTCGTGAAACCACCCCAATTTCTGGGAGAAGTATTTCTTTCTCCCCCTAGCTGAAATATCCTACTTGAAGTAGGACCAGATTCTTGAATTCTTGGCCTTGGACTTCTTTTGCCAGTAATCCCCAATTTAAATTGCCTATTTAAAGAGCTGAATTTCTCAGTGGTGTACCCCATAGGTGAAGTCAATGTTCTAGATACAGACACTGCTAATTTCTTACCACATGGTTTTGGGGACACCATTGCCCTCAGCTTATTAGTAGAACTGCTGTCTTGAATCTCATGATGTTCAGCTCCAGCTATTCTTGACAAAGTAGAAGACGGTTGACTTGGAGTTTCTTCATCCCCTTGTTCATGTTG
>NW_026844095.1:799700-822200 GCF_029531705.1 Pantherophis guttatus | reverse complement strand
TACCATATCATACATGGACTAGCAATCTATATTAACATTTCAACCAGATTAGTAGAACCCAATAGAATATAAATGTTAAAAAGGTCTAAGTTCAAATACCAATTCTAGGCCAGGGGTCTCTCCAACCTTGGCCACTTTATGGCTTATGGACTTCAACTCTGAGGAATTCTGGGAGTTGAAGTCCACAAGCTGTTAAGTGGCCAACTCTGTTTCCCCGAAAATAAGACATCCCCTGATAATAAGCCCAATCGGGCTTTTGAGCACATGCGCCAATATAAGCCCTCCCTGAAAATATTTAAATGCAGAGTTGAAAATCAGACAAGACGTCAAGAGGAGCCCCATGTTGATCTACATGCCCCAAAATAACAAGACCTCCCTGAAAATAAGGCCAAGTGCTTATTTCGGGGTTCAAAAAAATATAAGACAGGGTCTTATTTTCGGGAAAACACAGTAGTCGCAATGTGATCTACAGCTTGACGTGGAACCTTTAGAATAGATTTTATTTGTAAGCCTCTCAGAGTCACCCCGAGAGTGAGTGGGCGGCCGTATAAATCTTCTCACTGAATAAGTAAATAAATTTTGCATACCTCCCGTAATGCATAATGGAGGAATAGTCATAATCGTCCAGCATGTTGGTATTCCAGTTCTTGATGAAGTTAATTTCAAAACCTGAAAAAAACCAACAAGGCCATTTTTAATCATCTAAGAGTCATCTTAGCAGACAATTAGCAATCGGAATTCAAAGACAATAAAAAAAGGTGAAAATTAAGCAAAATTTAAACACAGGCATGGATATGTTTTCCTCTGCATCTCTAGAGCTACCTTCTCACGGCTGGTGGTTACACGAACCTATAATTGTATTGGACTACAATAATGTGTAGACGTAATGTCAGCATTCTGATGCTGCCATAAAAAGGAGGAGACGAGGCTTGACTTTTCACCTACTTATTTTCTCTGTAGATAATATCCCCTAGGAGATGGGAGGGGAGGGGAGACATTCCTGTGGGCTGAGGTCAGAAGCTGGGGAGACTGACTTGGAAGATGGCCAATGAGAAGATGAGAATTGGGGAACAGAAAGGGAAGGATTTGGGGGTCAGAGGGTTAGTATCGGCTACGACGAAGTCGAGGCCAGATCTGTCGCACTCAATAAATGGAATATTTCAGCAAAGATTAATAGTTTGGGAGTGCAATTTATTTATGAGATGACATCGAAACCTGACACGAAGTTTTAAAACTACAGTTTCAATTCTAACCTAACTTCCGTGGACCTCATCTCACCTGACAGGGAGCCACAGCAGAGGACCCAAAGAGCCGCATGTGGCTCTGGAGCCACAGGTTGCTGATTCCTGATCTAGTCCCTTGATTGGGAGACCATTTGCAAGCCGCAGAAAAAGCCCTTCCTCTGACCCAAAATGGCTGTGAGAGCAGCCCTGTCTCTTACCAGTCAAGATCTCATTCCAGGAAATGTGGATGTATTTGTCTCGGTCAGCCCTGGAGTGTTCGTGCCAGAAGCCCAAGACATGCATCAACTCATGTAAAACCACTCCTTTGCCATTCTTCAGGCAGTCTGGAGCCAGGGACACCACTTGCATGCCTCCGATGCGTCCCGCGCTGGAGAAGCAGCTGGGAAAAGAAAGAAGAATTAAGACGTTGTGTTGCAAATTAGATGGGCTAATGCCCAGCCTCCTCTTTCAATAAAAACAACTCGGCCATTTGCCATGCTGTACTTATAGTAGACTTCTGGTAAACAGAAGCCATTAAACTGTCTCAGAAGCTAAAGCGAGATGCAATATTTACAACTCACACCTCCAAAGCAGTAGAAGAACTGTCGACAACTGTTCCTTTCAATATATAACCATTTTTCACACGTAACGACCATCGCAGCGTTCCCCCCCCCCCAACTCCTATTTATGACGGTGGCAGAAATGGACTAGAAATGGGGCAAAACTCAGTTAACAAATGTTAACATTTTTAAATGTTTAAATTTTTAAAATGTATTGCGAGCCACCCTGAGTCTTCAGAGAGGGGCGGCATATCAATTGAATTAATTAAATTAAATTAAATTAAATTAAAAGAGAGAGACAGACAGAGAGAAACACAGAGGGAATAAGAAAGAAGATACATCTTTACAAAACATGTGGGATACCAGTAAAGCATACATAAGAGGATTGGCAATAACATATTTAGAAAAACGAAATAAACAAAACAGACAAATGCAAAAGAACTTAGAGGAAGAATATTAGAGATTAGAGAGGGAACTACAAAAAAACCCCCCGCGCGACAAAAAGGTTAAAACTTGAAAAAAAACTAAGATGAATTTAATGGAAAGTGAAGAATTGGCGAATAGAATAAAAGCTACAAAGCAAAACTTTTTTGAAAATGCAAATAAAACCAGGACGATGGTTAGCATATAAAATGAAAAAAAAAAAGAGAAAGAAAAGAAATTAATAAGTCAATTAATAGATCAAGATGGAAAGATACGTTGTAGAAGTGGAAGGAAAAGAAGAGGATAATTGAGAAATACTACAATGGGTTGCATCAACAAGAAATAACAGAAGACGACGAGATAGAACAATATTTGAAGAAAATGGTACTGTCTAGAATCCTGGATCAAAACATTATTAGAAGAAAGAATATCTATGATGGAATTAATGGAGGGAATTAAAAGACAAGAGAGACACACACACAGAGAGAGAAATTATCTGCAGCAACTTTCTCCAACTTGGGGGACTCAAGTGATGTTGGACTCCAACTTCCATCAGCCCCAGCCAGCCAGCACAGAATCAACTCAAGGAGACCATCTGAAAAAGCTTCCTTGGGCGTGATCGGTTCGTGAAGCAGAAGTCTTCAGGAAGGAGCAAAATTTGAGAAAGGAAGCCGAGGAGCTTCGGCAAGACACATCCTCAGATGTTACTTACCCAGAGAGTGGAACGATGGAGATGAAATCTCTCTGGTAGGAATAAGGGACGAACTGAATGCAAGTGAATTTTGCAAAGTCTTCAAATGCTTCCTTGATGATCTTCACGCTTTGTCTGTCTGGAATGGACAATTCAGGGACAAATTACTGCGAGTTCAAATCTCCCCAGGCTCAAGGTCGACTCAGCCTTCCATCCTTTCTAAGGTGGGTAAAATGAGGACCCGGTTTGTGGGGGCAATAAGCTGACTTTGTATAAAATATATACAAAAGGATGAAGGCTATTGCTTAACGCATTGTAAGCCGCCCTAAGTCTCCGGAGAAAGGCGGCATATAAATCAAAATAAATAAATAAATAATAAATAAATTGGTGGTGGGGGTTTTTTTGGGGGTCCTTAGAGGGAAAGCTTTTAGAAGGAAATAGGCAGTGGTGAAACCCAATTTTTTTTTTTACTACCGGTTCTGTGGGCGTGGCTTGGTGGGTGTGGCAAGGGAAGGATATTGCAAAATCTCCATTCCCACCTCACTCCTGGGGGAAGGATATTGCAAAATCTCCATTCCGTCCCCACTCCTGGGGGAAGGATATTGCAAAATCTCCATTCTGTTCCCACTCTTGGGGGAAGGATATTGCAAAATTTCCATTCCCACCCCACTCCTGGGGGAAGGAAATTGCAAAATCCACATTCCCTCCCTGCTTCGGGAGAAGGATACTGCAAAATCCCCATTCCCTCCCCACTCCAGGGGAAGGATATTGCAAAATCTCCATTCCCACTCCACTCTGGGGCCAGCCAGAGGTGGTATTTGCCAGTTCTCCAAACTACACAAAATTTCCGCTGCCGGTTCTCCAGAACCTGTCAGAACCTGCTTAGACCCCTTCATATGGCCACTCGTTAGATGGATTTGATGATCCTACCAAGAATCCTGGTTTAAGATCCTGGCTAGAGATCGCCCAGTTGAAAAAGCAAACCGAAAGATTCCAGAAGTGGTGGAGATACACCACTGAAGTTGAACCTCTGGATTTTGCAATGATTTCTTTGCAATTAAAATTACCAGAAGAAGAATGCGGTTGTTTGTTTTCATGTCACCAAAGTTTTCAGAATAACCAGAATAACAGAGTTGGGAAATGGACCTTGTAGATCATCTGGCTTGCTGTCAGGGTTCCGACGGATGCCCTAATTAAATCATGAGCCTCGAGCCAAGCTTCAAAAGAAATCCAGTTATTTATTAGGAGCTTCATGTCAGCAAGTTCCCAAGTGAAGACAGCTCTGACCCTACATAACTTATGCCCCAATCATGACCCTGTTTCCCCCCTCCAGGGTGTGTTATCAATCACATTCGCCAACGGAGCAATTTCGCGGGTTGTAGAGACCACTCCCCTCCAGCCGCTGTGGGTAACCCTGGGATACAGCCTTGAGAGAGATAAGTTTGGAATGTACATCTGTCTTTAGCTGCTGTGCTGTTTCGTCAGTTTCCCATCCCTCCCTTGCTTATGGCAACTCGAGAGCAGGCCAGGGATGTTTTGTGAGTTGACACTCTGGTCCTTCCAAGAAGATGGAAGCCTGCTATTGTTTCTTTTCACCCACGTGGAAGTTTTCCCAGAGTTTGCTCCTTACCGTATTTATAGGAGATGATATAGGGAATTTGGACAATTCCTTTCCTCTTCGGCCACCTCGGACTGGCAGCGGAGAATCTCCTGAAGGGGCTCTAGAAAGAAAAAGGCAGTCCCTCTTTCACGGACACACACACACTTCTCTTGACAATTAAGATAACTGTAGTTATTCTCCGTGCATTTATTAAGCAACCCATTTCTGCCACTTTAGAAGTTCAAATTCATCATCTGTTTTTAAAGGCTTCGTCAGAGGCCTTCCAGGACCCCCTAATAGCAACATTAACAAGGCAGCAGAGTTAATTTACCACCGGCGAGATTGGCGAAAATGTTTAAGGACAAATCAACTAAATGTTGGAAATGCCACCAAATACCTGGATCATACTATCATATGTGGTGGACATGTGGCAAAGCAAAAAAGTATTGGACAAGAATCAAGTCATGGTTGGAAGAGGTGATACAGCAAGTTATTGAATTGAAACCAGAAATATTTCTGCTAGGAATTTTACCTGAAATTTATAATAAAGAGAATGTATATTTGATTATTCATGTATTAACTGCAGCTAGAATTGTATTTGCACAACATTGGAAAAGTGGAGCGATTCCCATTGATGAGAAGGTGATAGGGAAAATATTAGAATGTGCAGAAATGAACAGATTAACATTGGCAATTAAGGAGAAAGAACAAACTGAATATTATGTGATTATGGGAGGTATTTTATCAATGGCTGGAGGGAAAAAAGGGGGGGGTTGAAAATGAAGAAGATTAAAGAGAAAGTAAAAATACATTAAGATAAAGATATAAATAAAAAAGGAAATTGTTAGTGTGTACATATATACATATATATATATTTTCTGAGGTTTTCACGGGTATTTGTATGTAGGTCTTTGGTTATTCGGGTTTTCTCCCGCGTAAAATTGGAAGTGTCTTGGCGACATTTCGACAAAGTCTCATTCGTCATCTTCAGGCTGGTGTTTTCGGCTTCGTGCTTCTTTCTGCGATCTCACATTGCTCCTAGAAGCACGAAACCCGAATAACCAAAGACGTACATATGAGAATAAGGACGTTTAAAGTTAAAATGTATTATTATTATTATAAGATATTAAGAAGAAAATGGAGAGCATTATAATATTTAAATGTTATTAGAATATTAATCTTAGGAAAATAATGTTATGTGAATGCGAATGAGATGGAATGTTGTTGCACAGAGATTTTGTAACCAGACCACACCCTGCAGATGGGACAGATGGAATCTGTTCACTTTTATCATTGAAAAATAAAAAACTTTTTGAAAAAATAGGCAACAGAGTTAGAAGGAGACCTTGGAGGTCTTCTAGTCCAGCCCCTTGCTACATCAACCTGGACAAATAGTTATCCAAACTCTTTTTTTTTTTTAAATTTGCCCAGCTGCTAGAGATCTTCATCTCTCTAGCACTTCTTGACTTACCACCTTGATGATATCGCCTTCAAGCAGGAAACTGTGCTCAGGTGCCTCTAGCGGAATCAGTCCTGGGAACAGAACGTGGGAATGGTGTAAAAGACAAACTACTGGACTTGAAGTCTGAAACTCAAGAAACATCATTACTCATAGCTTGGCTCCAAAGGGGGCCAAAAATGTATAAATATTGTAATTAAACCAGGCACAAAAGGGGGGACGTTTGAATTTCCTTTCTCTTTTTTAAAAAATTTACTAGTGTTCTGATCCTCATCACAAGCATGCTATCTTTTCTTTTTTTTTAAGTATTTAGAAACAATATTAAGGAATAGAATAGAGTGGAGTGGAGTGGAGTGGAATGGAATAGAAAATAGAATGGAATGGAATGGAAGAATGGAATTGAATAGGAATAGGAATAGGAATAGGAATAGGAATAGGAATAGGAATAGGATGTCAGGTTTCGATGTCGTCTCAAATAAAATAAATTGCATTTCCAAACAAATAGTCTTTGAAGAAATCTTTCATTTTATAATCACGACAACCTGTCCCCGATTGTGGTGTAGCCAACTCTGACTTCCTGACCCCAAAACCTTCCCTTTCCGTTCCCCAATTCTCTGCGTCTCATTGGCCCTCTTCCCAAATCACTCTCCCCATATCTACTACTTCAGGTCCCATGGATGTCCCCCCTCCCATCTCATCTCCTAGGGGATATTATCTTCAGGGAAAATAAGTAGGTGAGAAGTCAAGCGTCCTCTTGCCAGCTGCCCCCTCTTCTCCTTCTTATGTCAGCACTAAAGTAAATGCAGGTTGAAGTGCTGACAAGTAGAGTAGAGTAGAGTAGAGTAGAGTAGAGTAGAGTAGAGAATGGAATGGAATGGAATGGAATGGAATAGAATAGAATAGAATAGAATAGAATAGAATAGAATAGAATAGAATAGAATAGAATAGAATAGAATAGAATAGAATAGAAGGTGGAAGGGACCTTGGAGGTCTTCTATTCCAGCCTCCTGCTCAATCAGGAGAACCTATACTATTTCAGACCGTGGCTGTTCAGTCTCTTCTTAAAAACCTCCAGTTACGGAGCGCCCACGATTTCTGGTGGCAAGCTGTTCCACTGGTTAATTGTCCTCACTATTAAGAAGTTTCTCCTTAATATAGAGTGGTGATCTTAATATTAGCACTGGATCTGGGAAGGAAATATTTATTGTATAGCAAACAATTTCCTACAACTTCCCACTTTTTTTTTATTGCTCCGCTCCAGATGTAGATGCCCAATGCTATGATCGTTACATATATCAGATGGCCAAAGGTAGTCCCCAATTGCACAAAAATGTTAATTAGAGATGCTTTTTATTGTCTTCAATTTTTTCCCGTTTCCTAAGAGCATATCCTCACAGTGCTGCTTAATCTGGATGGATATTAACCGACCCAGGGTGGCTGCAATATTATATTTATCAATTTTATTATCTTCCTTATTTCCCCTTTTATTGGTATTGTTACTACTATTATTCTCTCTGTTGCTTTGCAAGTACTGTAATAAAGATAGTTGAGTGATCCGATGCTTATTAACGTTAATATTTTAAAGCGTAATTAGGATTGACAATACTTACTTCTTTTATTAAAAATTCAATGGCTTAAATTAATTAAACATTCGAGTGCTAATCATTCTTCATCAACATTGTAGAAATATCACAGTATTGAACTAATACAATGTGCAAAGCAAGTTTTATAACAGTATAATTAGAATAGAATAGAAAGTGGAATGGAATGGAATGGAATGGAATGGAATGGAATGGAATAGAATAGAATAGAATAGAATAGAATAGAATAGAATAGAATAGAATAGAATAGAATAGAATAGAATAGAATAGAATAGGAGAATGTAGAATGGAATGGAATGGAATGGAATGGAATGGAATGGAATAGGAATAGGATAGGATAGGGATAGGATAGGATAGGATAGGATAGGATAGGATAGGATAGGATAGGATAGGATAGAATAGAATAGAATAGAATAGAATAGAATAGAATAGAATAGAATAGAATAGAATAGAATATGGAATGGAGTGGAGTGGAGACTGGAGTGTAGAGTAGAGTAGAGTAGAGTAGAGTAGAGTAGAGTAGAGTAGAGTAGAGTAGAGTAGAGTAGAGTAGAGTAGAACAGAACATTGGCCATGTGTAATTGGACACAAGGAATTTGTCTCTGGTGCATAAGTTCTCAGTGTATATACAAACAACAAAGTGATATAATCATAAGATACCAATAGGAGAAGGTAGTAGAAAAGATGAGAAGGATAATAGCACTACAGCCCTACCACATGGGTAAATACCCTTAGACACAAGACAGCGCTATGCTAATTAGGTGTTCAGCGGAGTGATTAATATATATTTTAGGAAAGGACCGTAAGTTCTACCTTGGTTGATGTCAAGGATGTCATCATGAGGAGTTTCCTTCTCCTCTTCCTCCAGGTCATAATCCGGAGTGGGCGTTACTTGGAAGGTGTCTCCACGGCCATGCACGGGCTGGGCTGAACAAAGAGAAGTGGGTGTGGGGAGAGAATTCAGCCATCCTGTCTACCTGCCTGGCGAGTGCAGGAACCCAACAAAGTCTCTCTTGCTTCTGAACTCATCACCTCCTCGGTCCTTACCCCAATGGACCAACCTTCTAGGGCAGCGTTTCTTGGCTGCTTGAAGATGTGTGGATTTCAACTCCCAGAATCTCCCAGTCAGGTTTGATGCACACATCTTCAAGCAGCCAAGATTGAGAATGGAATGGAATGGAATGGAATGGAATGGAAGGGAAGGGAAGGGAAGGGAAGGGAAGGGAAGGGAAGGGAAGGGAAGGGAAGAGAAGAGAAGAGAAGAGAAGAGAAGAGAAGAGAAGAGAAGAGAAGAGATAGAATAGAGTAGAATAGAGTAGAATAGAGTAGAATAGAGTAGAATAGAATTCCTTCCTTCCTTCCTTCCTTCCTTCCTTCCTTCCTTCCTTCCTTCCTTCCTTCCTTCCTTCCCTCCCTCCCTCCCTCCCTGAAACTCTTCCTCCCTTCCTCCCTCCCTCCCTCCCTGCAACTCTCCTTCCTTCCTTCCTCCCTTCCTTTCCTCCCTCCCTTCCTTTCCTTCCTTCCTTCCCTCTCTCCCTCCCTCCCTGCAACTCTCCTTCCTTCCCTTCTTCCCTCCCTCCCTGCAACTCTCCTTCCTTCCTTCCTTCCTTCCTTCCTTCCTTCCTTTCTTCCTTCCTTCCTTCCTTCCTTCCTTCCTCCCTGAAACTCTCCTTCCTTCCTACCTTCCTTCCTTCCTTCCTTCCGTAAATCACGTGACCCTGGGGATGTTGCAACGGTCGTAAGTGTGAAAAACGGTCATAAATCTTTTTTTTTTCAGTGCCGTTGTAACTTCAAACGATCCCTAAATTTAAGCTTGTAAGGACAGCCTGCCTTCCTTCGCTTGAGCTAATACCAGCCTCCGCCACAAGAGGGCAGCTTTTCACCAGGGATTTCAAAAGGAGGTTGGCTCAATTATTTATGGTAATAAAACCTTAAGATCCTTGTGGCATCTTAAGAAGGTTGCCATGCCTACCTTCTGGAGTTTGGCACAATCTACTTGAAATGCCACGCCGAAAGCCTTCCCCTGCTAAATGCTAAGCTGGATGGTTTTTATCGGCGCTATCGGGGGATACATTAAGAGATTCTGTAATTCTAGAACTTCCTAAATCAGATTGTGTCTCCAGCAGAGGTTTGGTTTCAGCAGGTTCTGTAGAACCGGTAGGGGAAATTTTGAGTAGTTCGGAGAACCGGTAGTAAAAATTCTGACTGGCCCCGTCCCCATCTCTTCTCTGCCTCCCAAGTCCCAGCTGATCAGGAGGAAATGGGGATTTTGCAGTATCCTTCCCCTGCCACGCCCACCAAGCCACGCCCACCAAGCCACGCCCACAGAACCGGTAGTAAAAAAATTTGAAATCCACCACTGGTCTCCAGGCATGGTAACATCCATTACTCAGACTTCTTCTTATTTCATTTATTTATATTTAAGGGCTGCATAACTCCGGGTTTTGGGATGTTCGCAAGTCAAAGTATTAAAAACAAAGAAGTAAAAGTAAAGGTTTCCCTCGCACCTATGTGCTAGTCGTTCCTGACTCTAGGGGGCAGTGCTCATCTCCATTTCAAAGCCGACTCAACGCCAAAGGCTCACGGAACGCTGTTCCCTTCCCACCAAAGGTGGTCCCTATTTTTCTACTTGCATTTTTTACCTGCTTTCGAACTGCTAGGTTGGCAGAAGCTGGGACAAGTCACGGGAGCTCACCCCGTTACGCGGCACTAGGGATTCGAACCGCTGAACTGCCGACCTTTTGATCGACAAGCTCAGCGTTTTAGCCACTGAGCCACCGTGTCCCTTAAATGTAAGTAAAAGACCCCCCAAAAATGAAAAATAAAAGATACCCGAGATGACCAGAAAACCACACCTATGGAAAAGAAAATCCTCCCCAATCCAAATGGGGAAATGGAATCAAAGGAGTATAACAATCCTGGTTTATTGTCTGCACAACACAAAACACGGCCAGCCATGTTTGCTTAGCTGGATGTTCTAACCTTCTGAGCAGGAACAATGATTAAGTATCCTGCTCCACTAAGCAGTGGTTTGCTTTAACTAAGCAAAGGGGTCTCCAAACTTGGCAACTTTTAAGACTTGGGGACTTCAACTCCCAGAATTCCTCCGCCAGCTTTGCTGAGGAATTCTGGGAGTTGAATTCTGGCTGAGGAATTCTGGGAGTTGAAGTCCACAAGTCTTAAAAGTTGCCAAGTTTGGAGACCCCCGAACGAAGCCCTATTAAACAGGCCACCATGGCCTGGTTCAGATGTCACACCAAGCCATGATGCAAAAAAAAACAAAAAAACAAAAAACCACACCACCCCATAACGTTTCCTGAAAAACGTAGAACAGGGAATGTCCAACACTGACTATTTTTAAGACTTGTGGACAATACTGAGAGGGTTGAAGTCCACGGGTCTTAAAGTTGCCAAGGTTGGAATACCCCTGACCTAAAACATAGAATCCTAAGTCTGGAAGGGACCTTAGAGGTCTTCTAGTCCAACCCCGTTGTTGAAAGCAAGGAGGCCTTATCACCTCCTGGTAAAAAGCCCATCTGGTCTTTGCATGGCATAGTAGCAACTCGAGGTCAGAGTGAAGATGGCCAGAGTGGAAAATATGGTAAGAAAGAAGGGTGTTGGGACGGGGGGACGGACTCCCAGATGGCCTTCAGGGGCCTCCAGGGTGGGCCCACTGCCCCAAATCATGGCTTCTGAACTGTGAGGCCTAGAGTTAGAATAGAACAGAGTAACAGAGTTGGAAGGGACCTTGGAGGTCTTCTAGTCCATCCCCCTGCTTAGGCAGGAAACCCTACACCACTTCAGACAAAGGGTTGTCCAACCTCTTCTTAAAAACTTCCAGCATTGGAGCTTGTGTTAAGTCAAAACCGAAAGAGAAACGTGTTTGAACCCAACCTCTGACAACTTCTTGATGGCACTAGGGCAGGGATGGCTAACCTTTTTGCCGTTGCGTGCCAAAAGCGGGGGGGAGAGCGGGAAGGTCGCCCACATGCGTACCCACACCCATAATTCAATGCACCCCGCCTCTGCAACACCCCGGTGCCCCCCTCCCACACTTTTAGCATGTGATAGCACAGTGGGCTCGGTAGGCCCATTTTTCACCCTCCCCAGGATCCAGGGGCTTTCTAGGAGCCTGGGGAGGGCTAAAACCGCCTTCCCCAGCCCACCACACCGGAGGCCGGAAACAGCCCATTTCCCAATTTCCGGTGGGACCGGAAGGCCCAAAAATCAGCTGGCTGGCATACACATGCACGCTGGAGCTGAGCTACGGCAATCCTCGCGTGCCCACTGATATGGCTCGGTGTGTCACCTGTGGCACCCGTGCCATAGGTTCGCCATCATGGCACTAGGGATTCCTGCCCAGGACCTTACCTGAAAGAAGCCAAAGGCAGCCTATAACCAGGACCCCAAAGACATCGCAGAGACCCATGGCTGAGGAACCAACCTGAGGAACCAACTTTTGCAATGCTAGTTCTTGGCTTAACTACTAATTAACTCCAGGAGGAGAGAACCACAAGCATGCTTAAGAAGGGAAAATGCTCCTTGGGCTTCTTATATAGAGCTCAGGTGTAGCCAACACAAGCAGGTTAACCCCTTGTGTGACGGAGCCCATCAGCCTCTGCTGCACACAGGGCTGGGAATCCTAGAATCATAGCATTGCAAAGTATCATCATCTGATGGTCATCTGGTCAAACTCTTACTCAGTCCAGGAGACACAAGAGCCGGCTTCTCCAAAGTAGTCAATGGGGCTATTCCTTGTTGTTGTTTGTAGTACGGATAATTAAAGTAGTGTTTTATTGCATTAATGTTGGGAGGGGGTCATGAACCATCTGAAACTTGATGAGCTGAAAAATTTGGGGACTCCTGTTTTAAGAGCATTGGCCAACAGCCTGTGAAGACTTCTGGGGAAGGAAAATCCAGCTGGTTACTCCACTGCCTGAGAGCACCTACAACCAGGAAGTTCTTCCAGATGGCTACCATAGATCTTCTCCTTGTAGACTTAACTCTTGGTTCTGGTTCTGACTTTGGAGGTCTTCTAGTCCAACCCCCTGCTCAAGAGGAGACCCTATACCAGGGATTAGAAACCTGCGGCTCTGGAGTTGCATGTAGCTCTTTCATCCCTCTGCTGCGGCTCCCTGTCGCCTCCACAATTGATAAGGCTTTCGGTTAGGACAGATAGAGAAAAAAGGATGCCTCGCTAGGAGGAGACTCTATGATGGGGGAACTGGACTTCCGGTCGGCTCCAGAATTGAATGGGAGGCATCCGGTTAGGACCTTTGCGGCTCTTTGAGCGTCTAAGGTTGCCGACAAGACGTTGAGACTTTGGAAAGAGTGCAGAGAGAGCAACTAAGAGGATGGGAGAGCTGGAGCCTAAAATATATGTTGAATGATGGCAGGAATTGGGTATGTCTAGTCCGATGAAGGGAAGGACTAGGGGTGACATGACAGCAGTCTTCCAATATTGGAGGGGCTGCCACAAAGAAGAGGGGGTCAAGCTATTCCTCAAGGCAGGAGAAGAAGCAATGGATGGAAACTTATCAAGGAGAGATCCAGGAGTGAAATCTACTTACCTTGCCTACCGGTTTGGAAGTGCTCTTGGACCCTCTGCGCATTTGTAAACTCTTTTGCACATGCGCAGAGGGTAAAAAACAGGTTACTTCCTGGTTAAAACCAGGAAGTAATGTCGACCAGGCGGGTGGGAGGAGCCTCACACTGCCACCGCTACTGGTTCTCTGAACCACCCGCAGCCGCCGCTACCAATTCTCCCGAACTGGTGCGAACCGGTAGCATTTCACCAGTGGTAGGTTGCCCCCAGTTCGGACCGGTTCGTTAGAACCGGTAATAAAACCAGCGGGAGGCTCCGCCCACTGATCCGGATGTCATCATAGGGGATCTGCGCCTTCGCGCGGGCGCGATGCGAACCAGTAGTAAAGGTAAGTAGAACCCACCCCTCCATTTCACCCCTGGAGAGATCCAACTAGAACTAAGAAGAAAATTCCTAACAGTGAGAACAATTAATCAGTGGAATGGACTAGAAGACCTCTAAGGGCCCTTTCCAACTTTGCACATACGACAAACCCCCCCCCCTCGACTGTCTTACCACATTTCGTAACCCTGCAGTGCAAAGGAACCCATGTTCCAGGGGTGAAATCTACTTACCTTCCTTACCGGTTTGGAAGCGCTCGCGCCGCGCGCACGAGCTCGCTTCGCTCGCGCGCATGTCCCATGCCCGCACACACCTTCTGCACATGTGCAAAACTTTCTGCGCATGTGCAGAAGGTTAAAAAAAAACAACATTAAAACCAGGAAGTAATGATACCCAGGCGGCGATTGCTACCAGATCGCCGAACCACAGGGAAAAATCTCTACCGGATCGGGCGATCCGGTCTGATCCGGGAGCATTTCACCCCCTGCCATGTTCTTTTCTGATGTTCTCCTTACGCCTGCAGGCGAGGCTGTGCAAGGTCTGTGAAACTCAGGTGGAGCGTTGTTCGCACTGCGAAGTCCGCCACCTTCACTTTTTTGACCACGCTGGAAGAGATGTCTGCTCACAGGAGTTTGGGGGCCCAACTCAATCCCCAAGGAAACATCTTCTCCCACTGCATCATGTGTGTTCTGCATTGCTGGCTTGGGGGTGACTCTCAGGAAGGCGAGGAAGCTGTAAGTCAGCCTCTCCCTTCCCGCCGACTGACGCCAAGGCTTCCTGTGGAAGAGAAGCTCCAGATGAGAGGGTGGAGGAAGAGCAAGGCAGACAGTCCCTGAGCGTTGCAGGTTTGGCCCCGGGTGCAAGGACTGGTCTTATTATCTCCTGGCCAAGTCTAACGCCTCTCATTTCCATCCTGACACTTGAGAAAATAATTTTAGTCTGGCAGGATCAGTCAGTTTCAGAGCCAGGGGGTGTCTGCACGGTGTGTAAGCAGACAAGATGGTGGGTGCAGTTTTGTGATTCAAATCCTGCCCCCTTTGAAGACGGATTTAGAACAATCTTGGCCACTTAAGGCTTGTGGACTTCAACTCCCAGAATCCCCCCCAGCCAGTTAACCCCTTTAACCTGGGTTAAACAGGAGTGTCCAATCGTGGTCATTTTAGGTTTTGTGGACTTCAACTCCTAGAATCCCCCAGTTAACCCCTTTAACTGGGATTAAAACTGGGGTGTCCAACCGTAGTCACTTTAAGTTTTGTGAACTTCAACTCCCAGAATCCCAGCCAGTTAACCCCTTTAACCTGGGTTAAACAGGAGTGTCCAATAAACTGGAGCCAACATTGGAGCGGTTACTTTCCTTTCGAATGGCGTAGACGCAAAGGGTTTTCCACATTTTTGGATTGCTTTCAACCAGTGGTGAAATCCAAATTGTTTTACTACCAGTTCTGTGGGCGTGGCTTGGTGGGCGTGGTTTGGTGGGCGTGCCAGGGAAAAGGATACTGCAAAATCCCCACTCCAGGGGGAAGGATACTGCAAAATCTCCATTCCCACCCCACTCTGGGGCCAGCCAGAGGTGGCATTTGCCGGTTCTCCGAACTACCGTATTTTTCAGAGTATAAGACGCACCGGAGTATAAGACACACTTGAGTTTTGGGGGAGGGAAATAAGAAAAAGGCTGGTGGATCGGCCTCCTGGAATACCCCCAATCAGCTGTTCTCAGAGGTGAATTTTAGCAACAGGTTCCTTGGCTGTGAGCTCTGGGCCTTGCTTTTTTTTCTGCCTCTGAAACTTCTGAAACAGCTTCAGAAAAAAAGCCTCTGAAGCTCTGTTTGGAGGCTTTTTTTTCTGAAGCTTCGTTTCTGATGCTTTTTTCAGCCTCTGAAATCTCTGTTTGAGAAGCTGGGCGGGGCTACATTCGGAGTATAAGACGCACCCAGATTTTCACCCTCTTTTTTTGGGTGAAAAAGGTGCATCTTATACTCTGAAAAATACGGTACTCAAAATTTCCACTACCGGTTCTCCGAACTGCTCAAAATTTCCGCTACCGGTTCTCCAGAAGCTGTCAGAACCTGCTGGATTTCCCCCCTGCTTTCAACCCTTCAACCCAACTACCAAGAGCCTTGGTAGTACAGCGGTCTAAGGCACCCTGTTATTAAGCTGGTTATTAAGACCAGCTGCCTGCAATTACTGCAGGTTCGAATCTCGCCAAGGCTCAAGGTTGACTCAGCCTTCCATCCTTTCTAAGGTAGGTGAAATGAGGACCCAGTTTGTGGGGGCAATAAGCTGACTTTGTATAAATATACAAAAGGATGAAGGCTATTGCTTAGCACATTGTAAGCCGCCCTGAGTCTCCGGAGAAGGGCGCCATATAAATCAAATTTTAAAAAAAAAAACCGTTAAATCTCCATGCCTTTATTCTCTTTTTCTTCTCCTTGTTTCTCCCTCCTGCTGGCTTCCCGCCCTCCTTTTTTTCCTGGAGTAAATATAGGTTACATTCTTCCATCGACCATTCACGGATGCAGCTCCCTTCACCCCAGGCCCTTCGCCCTAGTGACTTGGGAAGAAGCGGTGCTTCTTACGTCTTGCGTTAAAGATTCTTTCGGCTCCCTCCCGCTGGGTCTTGAGAAGAAACCCACGTGCGGTCCGTGACTGCTTGTCACTTCCCACCCACCCAGCCAGCCAGAAATATTCCACTGGGGCTCGATTTAATCAGCTCTGCTGCTTCATCACAGCCCACTCGCTTGCCACAGCGCCCGAGCACATCGTGCCGCTCCAGATGTTTCCGTGAGTCTCCTTGTGGGCTCTTCTCCAACGCAGCTCCTAAACTTAGTTGTGGTACATTGACTCACTGCTCAGGCACACGCACACACCTGCACACAAGACAGTGAACCAGAAGGGAAGGGAAGGGAAGGGAAGGGAAGGGAAGGGAAGACAAGACAAGACATGAAAAGAAGAGAAGAGAAGAGAAGAGATGAAGAGAAGGGAAGGGAAGGGAAGGGAAGGGAAGAGAAGAGAAGAGAAGAGAAGAGAAGAGAAGAGAAGAGAAGAGAAGAGAAGAGGATTTGTCAACCTAGACAAGCAACCAAGAACTAAAGAGAGAAGCAACCTAGAATTAAGGAGAAAGTTCCTAACAGTGAGAACAATCAACCAGTGGCAGAACTTGCCTCCAGAAGTTGTAGATGTTCCATCACTGGAGACTTTTAAGAAAAGACTGGACAGTCATAGAAATGGTCTATGGTCTTGGACTAGAAGACCTCCAATGTCCCTTCCAACTCTGATGTTCTCTGTTCTAACCACAGGTTATGGGTTGTTACATGTCAACTGGGTCATTATGGTTGATTAAACAAACCATGATTGAGTGTATAGACCCTGATGACTAGAAGCTCCATCAAGCTCCATGAAGTCAAGGGAGGCTAGCTCCTTGTTTATTTTGGGGGGTGGGGGGGAGGGGAGCAAATTATAAAACGTGACATCCCACGACAACCACCTGACATCCTTGTGTGCATCATTATGTTTGTGGTTTGCTGCAGATGCTGCTTTGTGGATCATGAAAGAGACCGAGAGTTCTCTATAGGGCCTCATCAATAAGGATTTCAAAATGGCAACCCTGACATAATTTAACACAATAGGTTGTGTGCACTGAGTAACGTGGCTTATTCAGTCAACCGAGGTTAAGCAAACCATGGCTTAGGGTGTTGCATAAACGAAGCCTCCATTATTTTATTGGTAGATAACTGGGTATGCTTAGAACGATGCGGTGGCCTAGAATTGGAGCTCTCCCCTCACAATCAGGAGGCTGTGAGTTCGATCCTAGGTAGAGGCAGATATTTCTCTCTCTGGGCACAGTGAGAATATATCTGCCGAATAAAACTCCGCATTGGTGACAGGAAAGGCATCTGGCCATTAAAACACTCTGCTCGCTCCATTCAGTTGGCCAAGACTCCACCCCGCAAGGGATTATGGGATCTTTAAAAGAAGATGAGGATAACCGGGCATGCTTAGATTGTCAGCCAAGCATCCAAGCTGGAAATTCCTGAACAAGTAGAGCTGTGAATACAACATCGTTGCCGCCATTTTGACTTTTTTTGACCATGCCGCCGGGCATTCCTCTTAAGCACACTGAGGGCAAATGAATTATTTCATCCTACAGGCAATAAATAAAGGACCCTCACCCTCACCCAACCAAACAAGCATTTTGAGACACACATCCTGTCAGGGCGCTGATTAATCCCATTCTGCCTTTGGGATAATCGCACCTTGATTAAGAAGTCGATGGATCGAAACCATCCTCTGCTACCAGGTGTCAGGGCGCTGATTAATCCCATTCTGCCTTCGGGATAATCGCACCTTGATTAAGAGGAGTGGATCGAGACTTTTCCTTGCCAGCATACTTTTAAGAAAACAAACCCGAAGATATATCTTCTAAGAAAACTCATTTATTTGTTATAAAGAAAATAAAACATCTTACTATCTAAAAGAAATTAATTGTTACATTTTTGCAAAAGTTCTTATCGGCTACTTCTCAGCAGCCAGACATCTCTTGGCAAGAGAAGAAAGAAAAGTGTGAGAATGTGTAGGAATATGGGTGGAGAGACATGCGCAGTTTAGCTTACTGATAACAATTCTTGGCAAGCTACGGAAAGTCTGATAGTCCAGAAATGAGAGCTCAGCTGGTAAATAAAAAAACGCAGTGACACATCCTGCCATATAAAAAGTGGTTGTTTATTGCAACAGGTGATAATAAATATAAAGTGCAGAAGACATTTTGAAATCAATGTCCTTCAAGAAAGAGGTTCTCCTAACAGCACACGCATGGTAGGAACAAGTGAGTATTGCTTTTTGGGAGAGTGAGAGAGTGGAAGGGAGAAGTTTGGGGCCCAATCCACCACTGCTCCAGACCCGCCTCTTCCCCGCCCCCGACGATTGTGCTCAAAGAGAAAGAGGGCCCCGAATTGTCCCATTTCACTTCACAGATGGGGAGGTCGACCTTCATCCCAGTTGGACAATTGTGTCCACACAACACATTTCCATTGTCGATTGTTGGTTTGCCTGACCCAAAGGTGCCAGATTAGGCTATCTGGATGGGAAACACTAGTGTGTGTTTCACACAAGGCATTAATAACGCAGGGGTCTCCGAACGTGGTCCACTTTAAGACTCGTGGACTACAATTCCCAGAATTCCTTAGCCAGCATGGCTAGCTAGCTGGGGAATTCTGGGACTTGAAGTCCACGAGTCTTAAAGGGGACGGCGACGTTTGGAGAGCCCTCCACTAATGGGATATCGGTGTGCCCCAAGCATGTTGTTGTGTGAACTCAACTAGGGTGATTTGCAAGCCAGGATTTACGGCTTGGCATCCTTCAGCCAACCGAAGATGCTCGGAGGCCGACGCCTACCTAGCTATGGGCTTTCTAAAGAGCAAACTCATCTGTCGTTCAGGCCACTTCAATCTTCGGGGGCTCCAGTGGGATTTCTCGATGTTTTTTCATGCCAAAAATGGTCAAGAAATGCAAAGTGGGTACAGCTGACCAAGACACTGAGATGTTTAGCAGAGAAGGGAATATAATGTTGTCCCTCAGTTAGATGACAATGGACATTTGGACCAGGGGTCTCCAACCTTGGCATCTTGAAGACTTGTGGGCTTCAACTCCCAGAATTCCTCAGCTGGCTGAGGAATTCTGGGAGTTGAAGTCCACAAGTCTTCAAGTTGCCAAGGTTGGAGACCCCTGATTTAGACATCTCTCTCTCAGTTTGCTGGTTTTCTTGCAGATGTTTCACTACCAAAGTAGGTAACATCCTCAGTGCTAGAGGAGAATGGGGTTTGGTCTTCACACCCTACTCCCTTCTTGTTCTGATGACGCTACCTACTTTGGCAATGAAACGTTTTCAAGAAAACGGCTGTGCGCACGGAGCAGAATTCAACCCTGAGCTACAAATACTGGTACCTCCACCTTAGGGGGCTTCTAAGCTGTTCCTCCAAAGTACAAGTCAACTTTTTCCAGCTTTAGCACAAATGAACTTTCGAGCGTTGAAGTCATGGCAAAAAAGAACATATCAATGTCACTTTGGACATTTACATGTTCATATTACTGTACTCAACGTAATGGTCTACCCAAGGCAACTGATGACCGACAGCATAGCAAGGTCTCAGCTGTCCATCAACCTGAACCTGCTCCCACTATCCAATCCATAAGACCATTAGCAATCTGGACCTCTTTTTTTTAATAAAAAAAGCCTGTCATTTTAATACACATTATGACTTTTTAATAATAATAAAAAAAATGCGCCGATTTCCGTCTATAACTTGACGTCCTCCGGAGATACCCAAGGATTTAGTCGCCTGGGCTAGAAAGAAATGGCCCCCTGTCCAATTTTGGAGGACGCAAAGGGAGGGACAGGTAGTCCTTGACTTACGACGGTTCATTTAGTGACGGTTCGGCGTTAGAACAGCGCTGGGAAAAAGTGACTTGCAAGCCTGGCCGTTTTTCACGCTTACGACCTTACGTTGCAGGATCCCCAGTTCGGAGGCTTGAAAACTGACTCGCATTTATGACGGTGGCTGTGTCCCTGGGGGGTTTGGGGATGTGGGGTGTCATCTGATTTTCTTTGGGGGACCTTCTGAGCAGCAAAGTCAATAGGGAAACCCGAATTTGCTTCATGACCCGGTTGCTAGTTTAACAACTGCCGTGATTCGTTTAACAAATGCGGCAAGAAAAGTCGTAAAATGGGGGGTGGGGAAAACTCACTCATCCCATGTCTCTCACTTGGCGCCCTCAACGCCGGGCTCAATGGTGGTTGTACATCGAGGATCACCTGTTACTCTGGTTGATTTATGCAATGCATCCAAAACTAGCAGTCAGTGGGATTCGCGCGGACAACGGACAAATAAATAACATTTGGCTCTCTTCGGATGGGGGACGGTTCGCCCGAGGGGAGCCGAGCAGTTCCTTGCTAATGGGGCTGAACCTCTTGTCTCACATTTATTTCTCTTCGTTTCCAGCTTATTCGCTTTTTTCCTTTCATAGTCATGCAATAAAAGCCAATTTCACACGGCGGAGGAGAAGTCCGAGCGGGGTGGGGGAAGGGCATGGCTCCCCCCTTCTTTCCCCATCTGGGATGTAAACAGAAGTGCCCCCACCCACTCCCAAATCTGTCGTCCGTAAGGAGCCCCTCTTGGCCTCCTCCTCCTCCTTCTCCGCAGAGCGACGAGAAGCAGCGGGCTAATGGCACAGCACCTCGGTCTCGAACTGCAGGAGCTGTCCCATGAAGCCGAAATTGGGCGAGATGACCCCGCGGCGCTGTTTGACGAAATCGAAGGCTTCCTCCAGCCGCACCCGGCGGCTCTGGATCAGGTAGGCGAGGCAGATGGTGGCGGAGCGAGAAATGCCCGCTTGGCAGTGTACCAGCACATGCCCACCGCTGGCCTTCACGGAGTCTGCAGAGAGAGAGAGAGAGAGAAGAGGAGAGGAGAAGATCAGAGGTGGGGAGGAAGACCTTAGGAAAACCACCATGCCTAAAAAAAAAGACCCTTTGACTGTCCTGGGGTGGCACAGAATGGGGGTGATGAGGTCTCACGGTGCCACCTGGCAAGGTGTAACGCTTGGAAGGATGGCCGAAGCAACCTTCTTGCTCCAATTTGCTCCAAATTGAAGAGATAGGACAGGTCAAACCAAGGGGACAACGTTCAGTGTTTGGTGTCCATTCATCAGTTGAAGACAGAACTTTATTTATTTGTCTGAAATGGTCCCTGCTTGAATAGGTACCTTGCCGCCCTGAGTCTTCGGAGAGGGGCGGCATATAAATTGAATTAATTAAATTAAATTAATTTAATTAATTGGTTGGACTAGAAGACCTCTCCCAGGTTCCTCCCAACTCTGTTAATCTGCTAATTTCCCACTTGGTCTAGGACTTGAGTCTCCAACTTGGGTAATTTTAAGACTTGTGGACTTCAACTCTTAAGAGTTCCTCAGCCATCAAAGCTGGTCGGGGCTTAAACCTGGGTTTAAAGTTGGTTTAAAGACCATTGGTCTAGGAAACAGCTTCTTGTGTTAAACATTGCTCGGGTAGGATCTTTCTCAGATTACCAGCTGCTCCGTAAAATTCACAGGAAAGACAGAGGACCTCTTGTCTCTCCAACTGCCCTTTGGAAAAACTGGATCTAGAACTGTAACTGATTCCAGAACATTAGAGCCTTGATAGTACAGTGGTTTAGTGCACCCTGTCATTAACACAGCTGCCTGCAATTTCTGCTGGTTCGAATCTCTCCAAGGCTCAAGGTTGACTCAGCTTTCCATCCTTTCTAAGGTAGGTAAAATGAGGACCCAGTTTGTGGGGGCAATAAGCTGACTTTGTATAAAATATACAAAAGAATGAAGGCTATTGCTTAACGCATTGTAAGCCGCCCTGAGTCTCCGGAGAAGGGCGGCATATAAATCAAATTAAAACAAAAAAATTAGCTTGCAAACTCTATATTTAGCTACTGCTGTTCTCTGAAAGACCCATCCTCCATAAACAGGTCCAAAGCTCTAGCCTCATCTTTAAAGCAGGCCTCCTAATTATGTAACGAGTTGGATATGAGTCACGATTCTATCATATTCCCATGTACGGCCGTATAATAGAACGTTCACCCAAAGAGACCTCAAGTTGGCTTAATTTAGTTCTCTGCAGATATTCTTAAAACAACGACCGGCAACCTAGAGATGCCCCCTCCTCCCACTAGCGCCCACTTTCAAGATCACATCATCAACATTTTGTGGCAAAAATGGCCAAATGCCAGCACTATGATTTTCATCAGTTATTGACGATTTAGAGTGGTTTAATGGTGTAAATAGGAATGGTTTGCCTATGGAAAAGTTTTTATGACTAGAAATTAGGATAGGATAGGATAGGATAGGGTAGGATAGGATAGGATAGGATAGGGTAGGGTAGGGTAGGGTAGGGTAGGGTAGGGTAGGGTAGGGTAGGGTAGGGTAGAATAGAATAGAATAGAATAGAATAGAATAGAATAGAATAGAATAGAATA